>JARFXV010000295.1:57500-96871 GCA_031761425.1 Cosmopolites sordidus
AACTCAGCGCCGAACTGACATGATTGAAAGGAACTTCCTTGTCAGATGTTACACTTTTTCCTGTTGAAATGCAGTATGCAAGCTTGGTTTCTCCTCAGAGGATCACTCATTCGGTGTAAGAAGAGATACTGAAGAACTACTGCACCTCAAAAACATACAAGGGACTGCATGAGATCGACCCGAATCTGTTGCAGGAGGTTAACACTCACTCGAGGGCTGTATCATATGGGACGAAGAAGGCATCCGTTCTAACTCAGCGCCGAACTGACATGATTGAAAGGAACTTCCTTGTCAGATGTTACACTATGGCCTGTTGAAATGCAGTATGCAAGCTTGGTTTCTCCTCAGAGGATCACTCATTCGGTCTAAGAAGAGATACTGAAGAACTACTGCACCTCAAAAACATACAAGGGACTGCATGAGATCGACCCGAATCTGTTGCAGGAGGTTAACACTCACTCGAGGGCTGTATCATATGGGACGAAGAAGAATAAGGAAAAAACAAATTTCTTAGTTCATACAACATGACTTTAATTGAATTCAATTCAGTTAAAAGTTTCTCATGTTGGCAACTAA
Organism: Cosmopolites sordidus; assembly: GCA_031761425.1. Taxonomy (NCBI): domain Eukaryota; kingdom Metazoa; phylum Arthropoda; class Insecta; order Coleoptera; family Curculionidae; genus Cosmopolites; species Cosmopolites sordidus. The sequence goes on from JARFXV010000295.1 coordinate 58,077, forward strand.
TTCTTATTAATTAATGAAAGGTTTACATCAATTTTGTGAATTATTGATTTTAGTAATTCAGTAAAATCAATATAATCATAACAAATATATATATATATATATATATATATATATATATATATATATATATATATATATATATATATATATATATATATATATTAACATCACATATAGCTTAATATAGATATCTAGATATAGATATGTCAACGAATTTTTTTTTAATTAAAAACAAACCCGGTTATAATAAATGTTCAGTTCTAATTTCTATCGAAGCAGAAACAAGCAAAAGTCATCCGCCTGCCCGAACTCTATGCATATTCATCGTTACAAACGACTGATACCTCAGGAGAATCAGGAATTTGGTCCTAAGGGGAGCTAGGGATAGAACCGCCGCTTTCAAATGCTGCGGTTACCTGTGCTAAAATTGTAGCCGAATTTCTCTAATTCCTTAGAACAATGAGTTTCCTTCGCAACGAGACTATGCCTGCCACATCGAAGGCAAAACAAACGGATTAATTATGACGGGGATTGTTTAAAATTTGAATGAAGGATAGTAATTGCAATTGGAACTGATAAGAGGGGCTTTTACGTTTATCATTAAATTGTACATGAATGAAAATCAATTAATTGTCGGGTTGCAAAATGCAAGGAAATAAAAGAATTAAAAAAAAATTGATTACTAACAATTTCTTTTGAACAATTCATACTGAACTCCAACACCATTTTTGCTTATATCACCTTCTTATTTTAAATATTGAAAATATAATTAACCGTGATCTTAAACATTCACTGAAGAATAAAATGTATTTGAAAATCCGGCAAACTATAAAATTGTATATTATTTTAAATGATACACTTGCAGCTTTTTAATGTTTTTAAAGTTAATTATATGTTGCTCTACATATATTTCGCCTTGTTAGGGCGTTCTCAAGAGTGCTTTGAATTAATACAAATGGTCAAACACAGTGTTTCCAAGTTTTGTCTAATTATCCTAAATATCGGCTGGTAAAAACCGGGCTATTCAATTACAATATAATTGTATCTATTACCGGGGTGTTTTTGAAATTTAGCTGGTGGTTTATATTAATTCGTAGTTATTATATGATATTTCTTTAAATATTTCGTTCTTAAAATATTTCACAAGAAACCAATTGTGGAATTCATCAACATTATAGAATTTTAATTCCGGTTGTCTGGAAAATTCGGAGGATTTTTTTAGGAAAAAGAGAAACGCAAATAGCTTAAGTAAATATGTATTTATTCTCTTATGTAATTAACATTGTTATTTACAACTTTTTGCTTAGTGGTGGATCCATAATGTATTTTTGTTAAGATTAGCATGTTTATTGCTAAAAAATATCAAAAGGTTGTTTATCACCTCTACTTTGGTTTTATAAGATTCTCGATTTAAACAATTTCGAGGTGGTCAAAATATATGGTAGTCCGAGGATGCGATGTCTGGTGCGTAAGGTGAAAGGGGCAAAACATCCCAATTGAAGTTCAACAATTTTTTCCGGGTCCTGATCGAAACATTTGATCGTACATGGTAATGCTGAAATACGGCGCCTTTCCAGATTTGCTATTCTGAACGATTTTCTTCAATTTCTATCTTCAGCCAATGCACAGTAGAGGCATGTGGTGACGGTTTAATTGCATTGAAGAAGCTCAAAGTGTACAAGGGTGTCTATATATGTATCCGGAATAATAAATAAAAGGAAATATTAATCACTGAAAATTGTTTTATTGTTTTTCAAAATATTCTCCGCGATGATAGATACACTTTTGCATACGTTTGAACTGATTTTCATAGCACTTTTTCAATTCTAATTAAAGTATCCCCGAAACGTGCATTTTGACGGGACGGGAAAAAAAAATAAGTCATTGGGTGCCAAATCAGGACTGTACGGCAGATGACCTATCAATTCGATGTTTAAACGGTCAAATATGGAGTTGATCGGTCCTATGTGTGAGAGCTCACGTTTTCATGGTGAAGAATGATCCTGCACCGTTAGTTGTTTGTTCTTATTTCTTCAAAGACTCCTGGCAAACAAATAGTTGTGTACCGTTCAGAATAGACTGTCCTACGATTCTCTAGTGGTACTGTAGCCACATGCCCATTTCCACATTCGCAAAAAAACAGGCGACCATTTGCTTTGAAGTGCTTCTTGGGCGAACAAATTTTGTTGGGTTTGGCTCATCTTGAAACACCCATTCAATCAACACGAGCCTGTTTTGAGCGATTTTGTGCAAATTATGCGGAATCCAACGCGCACAAATATTTTTCACGGCTAAATGTTCATGTAAAATCTCGAGTATGCTTGTCATACTAATGCCCAGGGATACCTTAATCTCATGGTATGTGACTTGACGATCTTGCTTTATCAATTTACGTAAAGTACCAATGTTTTCTGGCACAATAACCGATTTTGGATGATTTTCATTAAATACGTAACGTGTGCGAACGACGACCATGATTGAATTTAGTAAGCATTTATGCAGTGGTTTTAGATGATGCTTCATCGCCAAAACTCGAAATGACTTGATTGATGCACTGTTGTTGAGATAATCCACATCGAAAGTGGTAGTAATTCATCACACGAAAGTTCTCACGAGTTCATTCCATTTTTTGACTGAAATGAAATTTTCAAGTCACTAAAAACAAATAGCGTCCACAGGACAAAACGTTCTGAGTACCTACACAATCAACAATGTCAAACTTTAGTTTGTATATGTCAGATGGTGCCTAGCAACACTATTGTTGCCAATTCCGGATACAGAAATAGCAACCTTCGTATGGGTCCCTTCCAATCCTACTAAATGCAAAGCATAATTTTCTTCGGATAAAGGCCGCCCTGGACAGCATTCTTGCCCTTTTTGAAATAAAAAAGTATAATGTGGCGTAAATGCAAGTTATTGACGGACATTTTCACTTTGAATCAACTGATTAAACAATAAGTAAATCAAAGCGAATCTGAACATAAACATTGTTAATACTATAGAAATTAATAACATATAAATTAACATGACTAATCCAACACAGAATTTTGTTTAGAAGCGCTAAAAGGACAACTAATGGAAAATCCCTACGAATTTTCGGAGCTGAATATGGTTTGATTAAATATTATAAATCTGGCAGAAACTGATTGAGAAAAAGTATGAATCTTGAAACTTTTACATATTTGGCGAATTTTAAAGTAGTCAAAGTACTAACAAAAACACTCACGAGATTAGGCTTTTAAAATTTTACTTTTATCTCTATACCCGAGGCCCCAATAAATAACTTCACGTAGTATTTTATGAGTTTTTCTGGAACATCGTTCCAATCCGAACGTTGAATAATTGACAGGTCTCGCTACGAAAGGAAAAACCGCATCTTGGGATTCGTTAAATACGAGATGAGATCACGATGAGGCCTGAGCGCACAACCACGTAAAATATTCATTTCTTAAGCAACCGAAGACCAAGAAAAATAGCTTCAAGTTTACATTTAATTTTTATTGAATAGCTTGCATTTTATGGATAATTTGATACCATTTAAATTTATTAGCTATGTTTTAAGAAATATTGAGCTATTTATATTGTTACTTTTCTATTTTTAACATTATCAAATATGAATGTACATTGTCATATAAGGGTCTTTTAAAAAGTTCTCAGTCTGATACAGAGATCCCGCAATTATGACGAATGATGACTGTGACTATGATATTTGTCAATTATGATTTGTTAGATGGCGAAGTTTCAAATGTATGCGTTTAACTTTAGGCGCGCGTAAGTAGGCGCGCGTAACTTTAAAGACGTATTAAAGATTTTTAAGATTTAGAAGAAATTGAATTTATAAAATTACACTTTGGTTGGATAAAAAACTAAAAATACACGCTTTTATAGCAGATCGAAATAAAAAATTGAAAGTAAATTATGGTTTAAAAAAACTAAAAATACGCTTTAATGGTAAACCGAACTATAAAGTAAAAAATAATTTTTAGTATAAGAATAAAATGATGATGTTTTATTGTGAAAAAAGCCTGGGGTGCTTGAGGTCAGTTATTATAAATATTTTATTAGTACCGTTTCTATAAGTAGAGTTAGTATGAAAATATGGTACAAAGCACCCTACGCTTTTTTACAATGACACATTAATTTTCTCGTTCATCACTTTATTCTTATACTTAAAGTTATTTTTTACTTTTTAGGTCCGTTTACCATTAAAGCGTGTTTTTTTAGTTTTTTTAAACTATAATTTATTTTTCATTTTTTAGTTCAATCTGCTATAAAAGCGTGTTTTTTTAGTTTTTTAAATTCAAAAATTTCGTCACATAGATAGATATAGGTGAAGCTAATAAAAGCGTGTTAAAAACGCGGCGGTTTTTATTATTTACCTCTATTTATCTCTTAATTTTAAGTTTAATATATGTATACATGTTCTCTTTGGATTAGGAAACATTTTAGCTGCACAACTCTTACTTAAACATAAACTAAACTAAAATTTATAAAATTAACAAGTTTGATAATGAGATCAGTGAAACAGTAACAACAATTATCTTAGGTTTAGTTTTTTTCATCATCAGTCTCTTCATCGCGGTAACATTCATTGCAAAGAAATATAGTCTGGCCGCGGCAAATATTCCTCAGGCAAGTTGCACATTGTCTCTTGGATTGTATCCTCTTTTCAGCAGGATATATTTTGCAGCTTCCTACCGCATACACTGGACCTTGTCCCTGGTTCGTTACATGAGTGTCCTTCATTTATTTTTAAGTGGTCCCTAATTTTTCTTTTGGGTTTTCTCGAAAGATACCATCTTAGCTACGGTAACCATCGTAGCTCTCTCTCTACATACCCTTTTATCAGTTGCCTTTATAATTCATGTAAACATTTTCGCCTTTTTTTTATAACTACTTTATTTGCCCTCAAGATAATCGTGGCGTTTATTTCTGCAATATCTAAAAAACAAAAAGAAAGGTCAAAAAGGTCATTTTTTTCTTTTTTGTTAATTTCACTAGTTAGTCGTCGCCTACGAGCCATTTTTAATAATAACAAATAGAAAGTACGAACTTTGTTAGACGAAAATTGTATATTGTATTTTATTTATTGAAAAAAATACTATCGTCAAGAGCGTCGCATGTAATTTTTTCGACGTCCGGCGCGCGTTTACTATTCGATTTTTATACTACGACTAAACTATGGGTTTGTGAATAAACATAATTGCAGGAAATGGGCCGACGAAAATTCTCAGGTGATTCAGGAGTTACATCTTCATCCTTAGAAAGTCGCTGTTTTGGTGCGGTTTTTTGTTGCTGTTAATGGTGAACGCTATAGGAATATGCTAATTGTGTATCTTTCGTCTGAACTAATAAGACAACCGAAACATTCAGGTCACCATTGAAAATATACCACGCGATATGTATGAAAGAGTAATCGAAATTGGGTTTCCAGAATGCATACGGTGGAATCCATACTTCGTCTGGTGAGACGAAGCGTGAGGGGAATATTTGAATGGCATTATGTTCAAAACATAATGCTATTATTTGTTCTTCAAGATAAAATAAAAATTGCCTTATTATCACTCGTGGTTAATTTTAAGTTAATTTCTGACACTCATATTACAAATTTTAGTTTTCTAACATTCTTGTTACACAGCTCTTTATATCCATTGAACTTAACAAGATGCTGGAGACGTCTAATAATCGCCAGTACTAACAAAATTGTTATAAAAATCCACAGTGTCGTATTAAATTCCATTACTTATTACATGATATGTTAGGAATGAAAAGCTTAGCTCGATGGGCCACGCTTATTAACAGCCCACCTGCGACATATTCGAGTTAATACTTAACAGTGTTTAAACTGATTTAAATCCTATTCATTGGCGGATTATAACAGTTCATATGGAAGGCGAAGTAACAGTCCAAACAGTGGGTAAAAGCACCAAAGTGACGAAAACGGTTCCATCTTCAGAAAAAATCATGGCTGCGGTTTTCATGGTGCGGGCCTCATAGGCTATCTAACAAAAGTAACAACCATAACTAGGGAGTATATGGCTTCACTAGTAGACCAATTGAAGTTGACATCTGGACAAAAAGAGAGTGCTCTTTTATCACGGCAATGTACCAGTATACACGTCTCGGGTTGTTGCTGCAAAACTCCGTCACGTACGCTTCAAAGTGTTTCTACAAGAGCTGTATTCGTCGGTGATGACTCTCAGCGATTACTGCATCATCCCAAAACCTGAGAAAGTGACTCATTCGATGACGATTCACTTAAAGTCTGGTGGAGTCAAAATTGAGACAATCGCGTTATAATGAGGGGATTCAAAAGTGGCTTTACATATATTGAATGAAATTTTAAAAATTGCAAATTTTTAAAATTGTTCAAAAATATTTTCTCTGTCACGACGAATATGACTCTAGTATTAGAGTACTACACTATAAATATAGTATTAGATTATTTTCAAAGATGTCCTTGTCCATGGAGATCCTGGAGATCTTGTCGGCCATTCCACAGAGCTTCTTCTGCCTATCCATGTGTCAGGAAACCTTTGATCCAGCCATTGTCGAACATGTAATGTGTAGTGAGGTGATGCACCGTCATGTTGAAAGTATAAATTTTCTTCATCCAACAGTGGGTTTTTTTCTTCATCGATTTGGTTTTCTAAGGACTGTGTTATGAGTGGATCGATTTCGTTTTCCAATAAGTCTAAGTACAATTCACCAGTTAATTTTTTTTTAATAAAAAACGGACCTATTATTTCATTCCCTAGAATTCCAACCTAAACGTTAATCTTTTGGGGAAACTGCGTATGACCCCCTCGAAGCACATGTGGATTGTTATTATCCCAGCGTCTACAAGTATGTTTATTTACAAAGCTATTAAGGAAAAATGTTGCTTCATCACAAATGAAACAAATATTCTTTATTAAATTCGGATCGTTTTGAATTCTCCCAGTCATTACTTCACAAAACTGAATTCTTCTGTCATAATCATCTTCGCTGAGCTGCTGAAGAATGCTACATTTGTAGGAAAAAACTTGTTTTGTTTTCAAATTTTGTGTTTGAAACCAATGGAAATATTTGTATACTTAGCGACCTTTGGAATTGAAGTGGTTTGATCAACAGCAAAATAATCTAAAATTTCAATCTGTGTTGGTTCATTAAGAACTCTCGGCTGCTTATTCACTTTGTTACACATGGATCCAGTCTTGTGATAAATAGTTGAAAATCGGCACCTCTGATGTATTTATTAAAATTTTAGCTGCAATGGGGAATAAAGTGTTCATTAAACATAAATGAGCGATGAGTTAAAATAAAAAGTCTCTTATCTTCCTTTTTTATATTAGGAAAAGAAAAATGGTGTGCGTAAAAACATTAAAACAAACATTGTAAACACAATGTTGCGATTTCGTTAAATACTTTTAAAAACTTATTTGTCCCTCTATTACTAGAATGGATTAGCCGATTTCAGTTTTGTAAATGCCGTTTAATTAGGATTTTCAAGACTCTAAAATAGTATGTTACAAGTTAGGGGTTGCCATTTAAAATTTTTATGTACATTTGATTGAAGGTAAGGAGGTGAAACATAAAATATAATGCACATTGATTTTGAACTTCTCCTTCGATATCTAAGTTGTGTTGTTTTGGCTAGAGCCAAACGGCTAGAACACTTCAAGACATGGTGCATATTATATATTTTTATAATGTAAAGTGTAACGTTGTTGAAAGAAGTACGTGTGATGGTGCAATGCTTGAGAAATATGTGACTGTGGAAACTCTATTTAGCTTTTGCCTTTTTAATATTCAATAGGATACGGGGTACACATATGTTTATTGTTTCAGAATGACACAACACACATTACGCTTTCTTAATGTCATCTACTTTGATACCTTTTTTTTAGCTGCATTAGACCCCTGAACTAATTGTCTGGCAAACAAGGTTTCAAAGAAGACCTTTAAAACTCCATCCAAATTCCAAAAAATATTTTTTGTTAACGAATATTCGACATTTGAGCATGTTGGTGATTTGGGAGTATTACCTTTTATCCCAGACGCACTAATAATTAAGACATTTAATTATTTAGTTCCTTTCAACTGCACATTTTGCAATATGAACATAATACGTGACGAAGAGATGACATATCGAAAAATGTAGGCTATGAATTGGTTAATCTAATGCAAGAAGAAAATATGTCTTAATATTATGTATCAACAAGCTCTGTTATTTATTCTATCCTTTGGAAAGTTTTCTATTTCCAGGAAATAATATACAATATTTCACAAAGTCCATATGTTATAATAATGGAAAACTTTTGAACGATTTTTTGTAAAGCTTATCATAATTTAATTTTGTTTTAGTACTATGTAAAAAATAATATACAACGTACAATATTTTACAACGTACAATATTTTATAGTAATGGAAACTTTTTAACAACTTTTTGTAAAGTTTATCATAATTTCATTTCGTTTTAGTACTATGTGATATAACTTCCTCTGTGTTTCGTTTATAGTTGTTAATATGTTCTGTTGGATTGTTTGGCTCCCAGCCAGTTCGATAGAGAATATTATTTTGGCTCTTTGTTGATTCCATAGTTTTGTTATTTCTAAGTAAGTGGTATTTTTCCATATTTTTATCGCGTTTAAAATTTAATATATTATGGTCTAGAGCTATTTTTTAGGATGAACTATTCATCGGATACCAGATATCATATGTCAAAATTAATAGTGTCGCAAACTATTTGTAGAGTTTGCCCATTTTTGATAGTAGTACTCTGGAACTCAAATACTGGCATCCCCTTGAGCTGATCGGTTCCGTTCTCTTCAATGTTTTTCAATGTCCCAAAATGGTACTCTCATAAACTAATTGTAAATCTTGGGAAAAGTCACAAGGATTCAAGTCTGGCGATAAGGGGGTTGCCTTACCACAATCGTATTTTCACCTGTCAAAAAATCTTTAACTGAAAGTGCTGTGTGGCACTCCGGCGTTTTTGATGTTCCGTGCTACACGATTGACTCTTTTTAAACGACGGTCAGAACATACCAGAGGCCAGATTCTACAGGAGAATGTCGTAAATCACCTGAAAACCTGCGCCCTTGACAAAATAGTGTTTTCATAGACCTATTGAATTTTGCTAAAAGTTTCCGTCGCACTGTGTCCAAGTCTGAAAGAAAACTTGACATTTTTGTCCTCATTTTCAGAACACATTAGAAAAATACGGCTTATGAAAAGAATTGCTATGTACCATCAAGTGACTGATGAATTATTTTTTCCATATTTCAATTATAAACGAGTTTGGTACATCCCCACCTAATATGCACAGACACCTGGAATGGACATTCTCCGACATTAATATTGAGAACTTTTGATATAGTTTCAATAATATCGGGTAGAAATAATCTAATCTTATATGGCAATTAGGCTCCTCAGTTTCTGGGAATAGATAACCTTGACATTAACTATATGTATAATTCTTAACTGCGTCCGGCTTTATTTTGTCAGTATGTCAGTAGCTATTCTTTGCATATACTGGTTTGAGAATTTTTTGGATGTATTTAATGGTGATAAATGGTTATTTGTCAAACATCAATGCGCAGATAACAGAGAGGTTACTTGCTATGGAAATCGCTATTGATACTTAACCGCTCTCTTAATTGCAGCGAAACTATAGCAGATTTATTTAGGGCCGTGTTAAATTGTCGTCGGCTTAGAATCTTATGGCTTGTATCAAAATGTTTCCATCAGAAATTGTGTATGTCGTCCATCCCGGTAGCAGCAGTATCTCATGGTTTACGCGCGTTTCCCTTACCATGCTAACATCAGAATGAAGTTCTGATGATATTCACGTCGTTAGCGAATCCCGCGTCAAGAATTTGAAAACAAGTATTTTGTTGTTTAACAGTAAATCTTTGGAATTCATATATTGTTATTTCTTTATTATTATTATGAATACTATTATTATTTCATACAAGTATATTTTTGCTTATAAATAAATGATTATACTTCACTTCTCATAGGTTTAATCCGATTTCAACTTTTTGCTCCAATAAATAATCATTCCCTCTTAAGGATTAAAGTGAATCCACTTGGAAATATTCAGTCGATGGATTTAACAAAAATGTTAAAATGAGTGAAATTAGTCGCGAAATGAGGGCAATTTTAAGACATCATTTTAAAAAGACTTCAAGCATTTGCGAAGTAGAGGAGGAAAGTACCGCATCAATCCGCGCCGCTTAGCTCTGGTTCAAAAAGTCTTGAAGATAGGGGAAGGTCAGGTCGTCCACGGTCTCTCGATGCCGACATTTTAAAAGTAGCTGTAGATACTAGAACAAGCACTAGGAAACTTTCATGGTAATTAGATACCAGACACTACCGTTAATTGGCTATTTGCGAGGCATAGTAACGGTGCCAAAGAGCTGAAGATTATTTAAACATTATTTAAACTAAGTATCTAAAAAATGCAACTATATCGGATAAACCCTAGTAGATTAACTGTTATCTAAAAACTGTTGAATAGTTGGAGCTGTTTCAAGTATTACACTTTTTTACATGGGGTTATCAAGGTCACAGTTCAGGCGAAATATTTTGATATTTTTATGAGACTATTTAGAATTATTCTCGTAATCCCTAAATTTTTTATCTGTTTCCTATTATATATTTAGTCAATATTAAAACTTTGTTGAAACCCGACGTATGTGGATTTCATTCAGAGCTGGAATGATGTAGACTCTTACATTAAAATTCGATTTTTGAGATCGAACCAATTTCTCATTTTTTACATGTAACACAGGTACCGCGTACTGTTCCCAATTTCAACAGGCTCTTAAGTTATTGAGACTCGTTATGCGTATAGTTTGACATTACCAATATAGAAAAGGTGCTTAAGCACTCTTCCCTCTCCTATTGCATATTATATTATTGTGGCTGTATGCCTATCACTATGATTTTACACTGTTTTAAAAAAATATGCATATGACTAAAATGTACTTAGATAATTCAAATGTGAATATGATAAAAAATAATTAAGAAACATGTACAATAAAAATAGTAAAAAACTTATCGAGAATACGTATTACCAAGATTAATCTACTTCTAGACTTCGTATTTCAGTTACAAATAATGCTTTTTGTTTTCAGGTAAGCGACATCTTTATTTTCACCACTACACAGCACCGAAATTGGCAGTAAGTAACTTCGGATGTCCCATTCAGTACTGCAACGTATACATTAGGGCAAATAAAATCGAAATTTATTTACCGAAGGAACTGTCGTAGTGTCTGAAAGAGAGGTTTAGGATAATGGTTTGGCGACGCTTTTATATTGCACGATTTCGAATGTGAAAATGATTTGAAAGCACACTTGAATAAAGTTTAAATATTTTATTTACATTTTAGTTGAATATTATTCACTTTAACCTTTCTTTGTGCAAATATTAGCTATTTAAGAACGGTAAAAAAGCAATAATACTTATTGTCGAATAATGGTTAGATGTTTTTAGTCATCTAAAACTGCATAGGATTTTTGGTTATAGAAATTGTATAGAAGTATCAGTAATTAACCCGTTTTATGACTCTAATATATTACTGCACTATTAAATTTTTACTGTTTATAAATTGGTATCAAACAGCTTATGAAGATGAATTGATTACCATCACAATATTTAATTTTGAAACTGATGATGTTACTTTAGTAGATTCAAAGATGGCTAGGAGTCAATTCAAAACAATTCAAAAAGCAGTTGTGTAGAGATATAAAATAGAACACAGAAAAGAAAAACAGATCTTTTATTTTATTAGATTTGCAGTATCATGACATTTATTCCGTTAGCCCTGTTATTACAATCAGGATATTTTAAATAATTATTTTATATTTTAGAGCTTATATATGTTACATCTAATTATGTTACATCTAATAGTTTCACGGAATGTAGATAATGTTTCTAAATCATTCCGGGTGTCAATCCGTTGATTCTGTGAAGAGTCACGATATTTCGTCAAAATCGCATTTAGCCTTTTAGAGTGTTGTCCGCTTCGACTGAAGTCCAACTAACTTCGACTTTAGTCGAAGCGGTCAACACTTGAAAATGCCAAATGCGATTTTGGCGAAACGTCGTGACTCTTCACAGAATCAACGGATCGACACCCGGAATGATTTAGAAACATTATCTATAAACAATATTAGATGTAACATATATATATATATATATATATATATATATATATATATATATATATATATATATATATATATATATATATATATATATATCGCGATATGAGAAAAAGAAGACTTAAGTTTTACGGACACATAAAACGGATGAATCCGAGTAGGCTAAAATAGGAGTAGAGCTAAAGTAGAAATAATTAAATGGATTACTGCAATTAAATAGGACCTAAGATCAGCAAATATTACACAAAGTGAAATTCAGGATAGCGGCTGTTTCAGACACAAGGTTAACGTTTGGAAGGTTGGCCAGAGAGAAAAATGTAGGCAGACTGGAACAACTTGGTCTGACGAAAGAAAAAAAGCTCATAGCGAAAGAATGAAATTAGTATGGGTGCAAAGGAAGGTTAACAACAACAAACGCCTCTATCGCGTGGTCCGCCAGGGCTCATACGTGAATAATAATAATAATATATATATATATATATATATATATATATATATATATATATATATATATATATATATATATATATATATATATATTTGTTGTGCGTTCCACATGAGAACCCAACGATCGGGGTGTATAACTCTTGACTACTGTTGCCTCGTTGGACGCAGTCCAAAGAAGTAAAAAAACTCGATTTATAAGCCATCCGACGAGAGGTCGGCGAAAATATGGATTATTTGATTGTGGAGAGGGACTCCCTATTCTTGACGAGAGAGCATATGTCGGTACCCTGATGAGTCTAACCACCAACAGACGAAACATGTGCCCTCTAATATAAGGGATGGGTGAGGCTTCCTTTGGCATTTTCAAGTGTTGTTCGGTTCGGCTGAAGAGTCCAACTCAATTGGACTCTTTGATAGTCAAAGATAATTTATCATCTCATGATTTAGAAACATCGTGATTCGTCACACAATGAACGGATCGACCGAATGACTTAGAAACACATATGTAGTATTTTGATTTCTTTGGACTGCGTCGAATGAGATAACTGTAGTCACGAGTTATAAACTCATTTGGAACGCACAACAACCTGCGTCTCCGCCAAAATGAGCATTCATTAGTTGTTTGACCGGGAGGCAGCCCCACCCATCCGTCACATTGGAGGGCATATGTTTTGTCTGTCGGTAAATAGACTCATCAGCGTACCGACTCTCCTCAAGAATAGGGAGTCCCTTCCACAATTAAACAACCCATACTTTCGCCGACTTATAATCGGATGGCTTATATATGCAGTTTTTTTTATTTCTTTGGACTACGTCCAAAGAGACGACAGTCCCCGACTGTTGAGTTCCACAATCTCATGTGGAGCGCTCAACAACTTGCGTCTCCGCTATCTCCTGTGGAGGGGTCTCCCTATTGTTGACGATAGAACCTATGTCGGTACCCTGATGCGTCTAACCGTCACACCATCACACCAACAGTGTGACGGATGGGTGGAGCTGGAAAAAAATAAAAAAAACTGCATATGTAAGCCATCCGACGAGAAGTCGTCGAAAGTATGGGTTGTTTGATTGTGGAGGAGACTCCTTATTCTTGACGAGAGAGCATATGTCGGTACCCTGATGAGTCTAACCACCAACGAAACATGTGCCCTCCGATATATATATATATATATATATATATATATATATATATATATATATATATATATATATATATATATATATATATATATATATATATATATATATATATATGTGTGTGTTTCGCGGATGGAAGAATACATTAGGAAACGTCTGCTCATTCCCAACAAACGGAACACAAACGATCGGATGTACTCTTGGACTAATAGTCTAATATATATATACACAAATTTAATCAATAGCCCGCAGATTCAAAACGAATAGAAGACACAGCTAATTTTTATCATTTTTTTTGTGAATCATTTCTTCATTAAACATTCCTTTTATTTTCTTACCTTCTATTTTATTGTCAGTGCTGTTTTGACATATGGAACTGAAACACATCACTCACATTATGGATACTCACATCACAATCAGTTCAAAAGTTTCGGGTTGCACAGAAGGGAATAGAGGCGTATGCTTGGCATTACAAAGCGGGACAGAAAGACCTACATATGGATCAGAGAACAAACGAAGGTATGTGACATTATTGGAAAGGCGAAAAAATTGAAATGGAAGTGGGCAGGTCATATAGCGAGACGATGCGACGACAGATGGACCAAAGCAATTCTGGAATGGATACCGCTTGATACAAATGCCTGCGAAGAAGGCCGAAAACTCGATGGACGGATGATACCATTAAGTATATTGGACCCGAATGGCAGAGGAAAGCTCTCAGGACCGTGCGAATTGGAAGCATGCTGGGGAGGTCTTCATCCTGCAGTGGATCGTTAATGGCTGAATGATGATGATGATGATGATGATGAAATATATATATATATATATATATATATATATATATATATATATATATATATATATATATATATATATATATATATATATATATATATATACATATAGAATATTTTCACGGATGGTAGATAATGTTTCTAAATTATTCCGGGTATTATAATAACAATAATAATTTTCTTTTTTTAGCACTTGGCTAGTACATACAATCTGTAATTCATTTATATTTATACATGTCTATGCATAATACAAATATATCCAAATATGATCTGTTCTATAATAATAAAAATCCAATATATATACACTAGTCTATACAAAATCAAACATACCTACCTATTTTTAACAACAAACTAACCTATTTTGCCAAATAATGTTTACGGATTCTATCTACAAACATTCCCAAACTCTCTGTACTTTTTAGTTCTGCTGGCAGACCATTGAACAGCCGAATACCATTCCGAAAAGATATGAAACCTTCCAAGATATGCAGGCATTAAGTTATTTTTAATGTTAACAATCATAACAATACTGGCCAGCTCAATACTCTGCCACACAGGGCACCAGCCCAAAGAGTGCAACATCAAATCCACTGGTGTATACCTATTACAATGCAAAATAATTCGTATTGCCTTATTTTGTAAAATTTATTTCATTTTTATTACAACCTAACAACAAAGAGCCACAATAACTAAAATGGGGATAAATTATGATATTATATATTAACAATTTTGACCAATTACTTATGTTATGTGATATTCTACGAAATAATCCTATTCTTTTAACTATTTTTCTACTCATGTAATTTACATGAGCACATAACTTCAATTGAGAATCAAGAATTACACCTAGATATTTAATTTGGTCTACGATTTCAATGTTATTCTTCCCAATTGATATATTATTATTTTTATCAATAAACGACTTGCAAATACCCCTCTTTCCCAGAATCATATATTTTGTTTTCTCAGAATTTAATTTTATTTTATTCACACATAGCCAATTATCTAATATAGGTAGTTCTAAATTAAGATCTTTCACCATTTGGTGAAAATTCTGTCCCGTTATTGAAAGGAGCCTTTCGTCTGCAAACAAATTTAAGTCTAATTTTTTAAAAATCTTATACAGATCATTGATGTATATAAGAAACAAAAAGGGACCTCATACACTCCCTTGTGGGATACCAATATCATTTTCCAGAATTCCTGATATAGCACCATTTACTTTTGTTCGATGAAAGCGGTCACTCCATAACATTGTAGTTTCACAAGCAGATTTTCTCTGTTTATAGTCTCAAATGCCCGTCTCAGGTCCGCAAATACACCAACCACAACATTATCGTCCCCAATATCTTAGCGCCATTTCGTACAAAGATGTTACAGTGCATACTCGCATGAATGTTTATCACGAAATCCCAATTGTCCCACATAAATGTAATTTTGCTTTTCAAAGTATCTACGCAACTGTCTACACACCATTATTTCCAATATTTTGTCAACAAATTGATCCGTTCATTGACGTTTTTCACGACGTTTCACCAAAATATCATTTGGCATTTTCACGTGTTGTTCACTTCGAGTGAAGAGTCCGGCTGACCTGAGAGACCTTTTCCATACTTTTGAGATGTTGCGAGCATCATTTCACGTTCACCCCTTTTTCTTATATTTCAAAGTCTTCTTTAATTATTCGGACCTTGTAATTTTCAGTATTTGATATTTCTTTTGCTTCTTTAAAATTGGTTTTATTCCCTGTTTGTAAATGGTGCTGGAACAGAGTGGAATAAACTTATTTTTGAAGTTATTTTGATGTTCCTATATTTTGGCCGAGATCTGTCTATTTCTTTATCCTATGGTTATTCTGTTGCTTTCAAAACAGAATAAATTGTTCTTGGGGGTTTTCAGGATGCTTGTCAGGTTTTAATGTGTCTTGCAGACAGTTCTGATCTTGTGTGTTCGCAATAATCTTCCTATCCTTTCCGTGATTCGTTTTACGTATGGTAACAGGACCTTTAGTGCATTAGGTTATTGATCCTTAGCGGATATATGGCCTTTCTGATGCAGATTTCTGAATATCTATTTTGTCTAAGGGCTGTGGAAATTTTTGGTAGTTCCTCACTTCGTGTATCTGGTAGTGTCGGTCGGAAGGATCTGGAAATTAGGGTGTTCACTACTGCTTGGATTTGAGACGGGTGATGATGGGACTTGGCGTTAAGGTATCGATCAGTCGGTTTTCTATACACTGTGTGTTCAAGTGTTCCAGAAGGTTGTTTTGTGATAACGAGATCTAAAAACAGTAGTTTCTTATCCTGTTCGACTTCCAGGGTGAGCTGTATTATGGGGTGGACTTCGTTCAATTGAGTTAAGAATTTGTTCAGAAGTTGATTGTCATGAGGTCATATTATAAAAATATCATATACGTAGCGTTTCCAAAGTTTAGGATTTAGGGGATTTGCTTAATGCTATTGCCTATTTATTTTTCGATTAATAATTTAACAACTTCACATTTTTTTATGGAAATCATTATGTTATTGACCTTTGTTGTAAGGAACAAACTTCAAAAACTTGTTTTCTCAAATCATGAGAAGAATTGTTATAAATATGTTGTTCGTTCGTCCGAAAACTGGGAAAGACGAGGTCCAAGAGAAAATATCGGAAAAGTACAATAGAAAAGTTGAGAGTATGACGAAAACACGAAGAAGAAAAATTATTGCAAGACCAAACCTAAAAAGGATTATTTGAGTTTTAGAGGAAAGTTGTATGGAATGATATAGTTATCAAAAAGCGGTTAGTATGCAATAGTATTTCATAAGGTACTGCTCGTGTAATGATGACAAAATCTCCACAAAATGCATACAAATAGCATATATAGAAATGAAGTGAAGTAGAAACATACATTTGGCAAAAAATAGTACAATCTCTAAATATGCATTAAAATACATGTATAAATGAAGAATTTCTGTGTTTTAATTCACCTTTAGGATCCTTTTCGCAAACCAGTGAAAGCTTATGGGAAAAATAGATCTCTAATTGTGCGGATGAAAGGTTTTCAAGAATATTTTCTGCTCAGTACTTTCCATTACAATCTTAACAATAACGTATTGCAAAGTATGTCGACGATCTTCATTTAGTCCTCGTGTTAATTGAAAATTTAAAAACATTATCATGAATTTGATTTGATATTGCCTTTTTTAAGGTTCGATGATTTAACCAATTCCTTATGCATATGTTTTTAAACACATATTCCCATCTTAGGTAAACGGCGATTAACTATCATCCTTGAAACAGTCTGCAGGTGTTGCTGGATATTTTCCGGATATTTTCATATCAATTTCGTGTAACAAGAAGTTTAAGATGGCATTCGTCAAGTTCTTGGATAATCATGGTATGATCAGAAAATCGTAATTGCCCATAACTCCAATTCTTAAACCATTTTATTACATGTCCTTATAAAGGTAGATGCAGTAATACAGAATCGTCTCATAATTTCATAGAACATAAACGTGCTTCGTTCACACAGACAGCTCATCCCTTTTCAAATTCCGACAATTGTATGAAACGACGTAGTCGAGCTTGTGGTATTTTAACTTTTTAATAGAACCGGAAGAATACTGCTTGGCTTAGGAGTATACAAATAATATTGTATAAAATACGTCATAACATGATAATAGGAAAATGGTTTGCAATTGCATATAGAAACATAAAGATAAACAAACAGAAAATATATCAGTTTTTATGGTCAAGATATGCAATAGAGTGTAAAAAAATAGAGTTGTAAAATGTTGTTCACAAGATTGGCAACTCTTGTAAACAAAAGAGAACAGCAACGGATAATCATCGGTTGCCTTCTTAGCCAGTTTATATATTAACAAATTTCAAAACGAGACTAATGATTAGTTCAGTTACTTCAAAATTAACATACATATATGTAACGTAAACAAAGACTAACATTTACATATACACTAGAGGGCAATAAATTAGAGGACAATTGCTACATTATGGGTTGCGTATTTTTCGGTAACAACGATAATCGATTAGCATTCGATATTTTTTAGAAAAACTACTTCCGTTTTCAGTACATTTTATGACAAAAAGGTTAACTTAGTTTCTCGTTCAATAAAGACAGTTACGATCGAGAAATAAAATTAGTGATGCCAATTATTGTAGGAACATAACATGGACCGACAGAAATGGAAAAGCTTGATAAACCAACTCTGGCTTCCAATGGCACCTACAAGGTCTGTAAATATGAAACCGGAATTTACCCGTAGAGGGCCCTAGTTATCAATGTAGTAACCGTCAAACCGCGTCATTGGCGCCATTTCTTTGTTGACATCTGACAAAGATTTTCAATTCACAATAATACAAGTTTCATACAACAGCAAAATTTGTAATAGCGTTAAACATGTCGAATTTTGTGCCTGGGAACTACGATTTACGGACAAGCATTGATTTTCTATTACCATTTGAAGAAAACTGCTGCAGAATCATATCGAATGCTTGTCAAAGCTTACGGTGAACATGCTCTTGGTAAATCACGTGTTTTGAGTAGTTTAAAATATTCAAAAGTGGCGATTTTGACATGAGAAACGAAGAACATGGAAGACCACCGAAATGATGCTCAAACGCAACAACTCGCAGATCAATTAAATGTGACACTGGACGCAGTCTCTATACATTTGAGAGTCATGGGAAAGATCCAAAAGTTGGGAAAATGGGATCCACATGAACTGAATGAAAGACAGCAGGAAAACCGAAAAACCACTTGCAAAATGCTGCTAGCTAGGTACCAAAGAAACTCGTTTCTCCATCGAATTGTGGCTGACGATGAAAAGTGGATATATTTTGAGATTTCTAAACGTAAAAGATCATGGGTAACTTCGGGCGAACCATCGATATCGACTGCAAGGCCAAAGACAGATAGACGGAAGACAATATGTATTTGGTGGGATCAGAAGGTTGTGATCTATTATAAGCTGCTAAAATCTAGCAAAACCGTTAGTACTGAACGCTACCGACAACAGATCGATTTGAATCAAGCTTTGCGTGAAAAATGATCAGAATATCAAAAAAGGTAACACAAAGCGATTTTGCTTCATGATAATGTACTGTCACACATAGCAAAACTGCCCAAGGAAACGTTTGAGGCGTTTAGTTGAGAAATACTTTCACGTGCGGCTTACTACTAGATTTGCCTCCGTCCGATTACTACTTATTTGCATCGATTGAACACGCACTTGTTGAGCAGCGCTTCACTTCTTACGAAAATATATGAAAATGGCTCGATGACCGGTTTGCCTTAACAAAGCAACAGTTTTTTTGGCGTGGAATCCACAAATTGTCAGTCAGGTGGCAAAACTGTATAGCTGGCGATGGCAATACTTCGAATATAATATTTTTATCATTTATCATACAATAAATATATATTTTCTATACAAAAATTCCGGTTTCATATTTACATTCATGGTACAGCTGTACATTGAATTCGTGAAAGTTTCCCGAAGAAGCTAATTATATATTAAGAAGAAAAAGAAGAACATTAGCTGATAATTCAATTAAGAAACTAAAATTAGAAAAAAAGCGTTTAGATCAAATCCCTTCTGATGTGCTATTAATTTTTTCATAAATATTTTAGTAAAGTGGACGTATAGATCGTCTACAAACTTATTGTAAGTTAAGAGAAGTTCTCTGGAAGTCAAAGAACAAAATCAATATAAAAAGTTTGGAACTTAATTCTGAATTATATATAAGGCAAAATTGGATAACCAAATATACTATCCAAATATACAACGTGAACGTTTATATTAGCTATATAGTTTATATAGTCGTAGTGGTCGTTCACAAGAGCATATTGATTTGGTACGTGAAAGTGTTGCCCAGAAAGGCCCAGACCCAGAAAGACCCAGAAATTTCCTTTAGTCGAGGTGCACAACAATTTGGACTCAGTGAATCTGCAACATGGAGTATTTTACGAAAAGATTTAGCTCTGAAGGCATATAAGATTCAAATAACACAGGAACTAAAGACACTGGATCATTCAAAACGCCGTGCTTTTGTCAATTGGATCAAAGAACAAACATATGATTTTTCTCAAAAAATCATCTTTTCAGATGAAGCACAATTAGAAATTGGTGGCTTTTTTAATAAACAGTTGTTAATAAGAAACCTTTGCATCCTAAACAAGTCAATGTTTGGTGTGCATTATGCTCAGGAGGTGTAATTAGGCCGTATTTCTTTCAGAATACTGCTGGTGATGCTTTGATGTCGTGATATGATAACTGGATTTTTGTGGAATGAATGGAATAATATTGATCTGGAGGATATATGGTTACAATAGGATGGCACTACACCTCACTCTGCTATTGAAACAATTGATTTATTGAGAAAAAAATGTTTCGATTAGTTATTGCAAGAAACGGTTATGTTAACTGGCCATCAGGATCATGTTATTTGACACCGTTGGACTATTTTCTTAGAGTTACGTGAACAGCCAGGTCTATAGAATAATCCACAATGGATTCCTGAACTAAAGGATGCAATTATTCAAATCAGTGGTGAGATGCAGCCATGGTTATGGTAGATTGTTATCTAAAATTTTGACAAATGAGTGGAAATCTGTGTGCGTGCAAAATATAGTCTTTGGGAAGATATGGTCTTTCGTGTTTAAATGTCATACACAACGCTTCAATTATCAATAAAAAGTGTTTTAAATCAACGCAAATTCTGCGTTTTATTCTAGTTTACATAAATATTGATTTAGTCTGTTATGTAATTACCACTATTATGTTTCAAGTTTAGGTCCATAAATTTGTATCTCTATTGCCAAAAAATGTTAACAGGTTATTTTCACCTATTATCTTCCACTTTAAAAGGATTTCCATTTCCAGAGGAGAATAAAACCTCCCAATTAAAGCTCAAACATTTTTGTCGAGTCTTGATTGATACGTGTGGTCGTGCATTGTCATGATGAAACACGATCCTTTTCTGTTTGCTAATTCTGGCTGTTTTTCTTCAATTGATGTTTTCACCCGATATAATTATGAACTTAAAAATGCTGATCCTAGTGACCGCCATAATTTTCATCATCAGTTACTATCCGCTTTAGAAATAGAGCTGCAGAATCTTTTTTCAGCAAAAGATCGCACGAAGAGATTCGGTTCAATAGTTAAAAACAGTCGATTTGCCAATATTTAACTTATCTGCTATCTCATAGGCTATAGTGCAAGGATCTTCGGCTATTATGGCTTTTATTTCTTCGACATTCCTGGTTAAAATCTCCGCCCTGAACTGATCAAACCACTTTTATACCAATGTCTCTCCAACAGAAGTATCTCCGTAAACGGCAAAAATCTTGTTTTTTGTTTGGATTGCTTTTTTGCCATTTTTGAATTAAAAAAGCATAATGTAGCATAAATGCAAGTTATCGACCGACATTATTAAGAAATTGGAATCTCCTGTCATAAAATCATATAATTTTCAAAAATTAGTTAGGTAATCAGTTGCATCTTGCAACCAATATATATATATATATATATATATATATATATATATATATATATATATATATATATATATATATATATATATATATATATGGATCTTTGGAATATGGACAAGATATAAAAAACATATTGCCCACATTAGATATGGGAGAAATGAAAAATCTTGTGTTGCCCAACATGCAATCGAACACGACCACCGTATAGATATTACTTATTTAAGACTAATTAAAAGTGTTAATAATAATAGGACTTTGGATGCATATGAAAACATTCAAATGGAAAAATGTAAGAAAATCAAGAACCGAGATAAAGGACCTATCCCGTTCAGTAAACTTTTTCAATTATTTTTACATTAGTAAACTTCACGGTTCATGATTTTTACACACTTCGTTAGGTAGGGTTTTTCATATAAGTAGAACATGGTTTGGTTTTAGAATTAGATTAAATCATCTCCTGATGATGCTAACATGGTTAGTGAAACGTGAGTCGAGCAGTTCGAAAAAAAACTGATTTGGTGTTTAGTGGTAAATGTCTTCAAGGTTAGTGTTTCACACCAAAGGTTCCGATAGAATAATTGAAAATTAAGATTGTATATGAACTATGAATTTTTTCATCTACTACAGCGTTTTTGCAGTGTAAATAGTGAATAAATAAACTAAAGTGTTAGATATAAACTCGAGAATAAACTCATTTTTCATAATAATCAAAAAAAGCTAATTTTCAAGAGTAAATGCTATGAAAGATGTTTATCAAAATGATAATATAAAAAAATTACATATTTTAAACATTCCACTTCAATTGTTGGAACAGCATTTGGTAGTAGTCTCACTTTTACCTTAGATGTTCGATCAAAACAATCCTCAGCAAAATGATGCGAACATAAAAACCTACTGTTTTCAAGAAAAATTAAATGAAAAAGAATTAGCAGCTTGGAAGTTTTTTGTAACTGTAGTGAAAGGATTGATCGGTAACAAGAAAGAGGAAAACTATAAAAACCTCATAAATGACCTCTTCAAAACCTATGAAAAACTAGGGTGTCGCATGTGCTTAAAAATGCATTTTTTACACTCCATTTGGATTTTGTTCCGGAAAATTTGGATTCAGTATGGGACGACCAAGGAGCTAGGCTTCACCAGGACATCAGGACGATGGAAGCAAGATACCAGGGGCAATGGAACCCATCTATGCTGTTATTATTATGTAAGGTTATTATAACGATACCGTTTTAGTATGGGGCTTAACAATAAACAAATATGTGAATAGTGAAAATTAAAATACTTGTATCAGACTAGTCTATTAACTAAGTATAGAAAGTTTTACACTAAACTATTTTAAATACCTACTAATTAAAACTTATTAAGCATTTATTATTATTATTATTATCCTCGTACTGAACTCAGCATCTCAGCCTAAGCTGGTCTATATTACAATGCCAAAATGAGAAAGCAATTCAACTCCTCTCACTTAGCATAGAATTTTACGAACAATGTGGCATGTCTGCAAGAGTACTGCACGTTGTCCCACTATGGCAATCGATTTTGAGATACCAAGGTTCTTCAAATTTTTTGAAAAGTTCTTACTTATTAGGCCTTCGGCGGATATAACGAAAGGCACTATCTCTACCTTATGTAGTTTCCACTGGTTTTTCAAATCGTACGCAAGGTTTTCATACTTAGTGGTTTTCTCCAACTCGGTTTTCCTGATATTATGAGAGAGTGGCACTGCGATGTCAATTATAAAAGCCCTTTTCTCCTTTTTACTAATTAGAACAATGTCTGGTCTATTATAATCGACCGTTCGATCTGTTGTGACTGATCTGTCCCAGTATAGGATTGAATCAGATGATTCCAATACGGGAGAAGGTGAGTACTTATAATATGGAGCAGGTGCGTTATCTAATAGCGAATACTTTAATGCAATTTGCTGATGTATAATTTTCGCCAGCTGATTATGTCTTCCTAATTAAGCATTAGGGGCTAAAACTGCACACCCACCGATAAGGTGTTCAATCGTTTCCCCCACTATACCGCACTTCCTACATCGGTCGACAACATCCATGTGTAGTATATGCTTTTTATAGTTCCGTGTTCTTACTACCTTATCTTGAATAGATGTCGCAAAACCTTCTGTTTCTGGGTACAACAGCCCATCGGTCACCCATTTTAGAGACAATGGTCCATCAATAGTATCATCCTCGAGTGACTTTGGATACCGTCCATGCAGTGTCTGTTGTTTCCATTCACGGACACAATCCGTAAGTGTTGTTCTACCATCAACACGATTCAATTTATCTAGGTTCAACGTGGTGAAACCCCGGTCCTCCTTAGCAACCAACTTCATTAGCGTGCTGCTTGAATTAATGAAGCGTTCTCTCATCTTACTCTCCGGGTTCAGACAAAGGTTCTTAATGTTCACGAGGCCTCTGCCTCCCAACTTTCTTGGAATGTACAGTCGCTTCATAGATGAATTTGGATGCAGACATCGGAATTTTGTCAATGTTCGACGTGTTAATCTATCCAGTCCATCAAGGTCTGTTTCTGACCATTTAACAATACCAAAGGAATAGGTCAGAGTTGGCACTGCCCATCCATTGATCGCTCTAATCAGGTTTCCACTGTTCAGTTTGGTATTTAAAAGTTTTGTAAGCCTCTTCTCGTACATAGTAGAAAAGTCTTTCTTTAACTGGCTATCGTTAAATTTCTCGTTTTGAGGTATACCTAAATATTTATAGGATTCTTCTGGTGCCAGTTGTTGTATGTTACAGTGTGTTGAATGTTGATTGTTGACTATTCCTTTTTGAATGCTAATGGTAGCGCATTTATCAAGTCCGAATGACATCTTCATATCCCTACTAAATTCTTCGACCATTTTTATTAAGGAGTTTAGTTTTTCTCTAGTTTCTCCATAGAGTTTAAGGTCATCCATATATAGTAGGTGCGAGAGCTTTCGTGGATTCCTCATGTTTAGTTTATATCCTATATTGTTGTTGTTCAGTAATGTAGACATAGGGTTTAGGGCTAGACAAAACCAAACTGGAGAAAGGGAATCTCCCTGAAAAATTCCTCTCTCGATATTCGCAGTTGTAATGCATTGTTGATCGATAAAGAGATTTGTTTTCCATTTCCCCATCAGGCACCTTAAGGAGTTAATGAAGGGAGGGCTTATTTTATAAATCTTCAGGACTTCTAGTAACCAATCGTGTGGAACACTATCGAAGGCCTTCCTGTAGTCTATATAGCAGATGTTTAGGTTGCGTTTTCTTTTCCGCGCTATTATTATTATTATTATTATATATTATTATATTATTATATATATTATTATATTATTATATATATTATTATATTATTATTATATTTATTATTATTATTATTATTATTACTATTTATTACTATTGTAAATTTAAGGAGGATTTACGAATTGGTCTTTTATTTTCTAATAACAATATGATTGAAATGTTTGAAATGCTAAATGATTGAAATGTTTTTCTAGAAGATGTAGGTAACTAGTGAATTGCTGAACTATCACATCTTTAATGGCTGACACTTCTAAGTTATTAGGAATTTCTTTGTTCGATACAAACCATGGTACGTTTGTGATTACGACAAGATCTTTTGATTGAAATTTCTTCGAAATGGCTATATCACGTTTGGAAGCTGTTCCCCAAAGCTGTATGCCATATATCCGCATGCTAGAGTAGGAGTTGTATATAAGAAGCTTATTTTTGAGAGAGAGTTACGTGGAGCCAATAGTATCTGCGAAACTTCATATCAAGTTATTTCATGTTCAAGCTGTTTATCTAAATAAAACCCAAAATATTTCACGTAGTCCACTGTAGAAATTACTGACCAGTGTTATTTATCGTAACACTAGGTGAATCTTTGCGACTCTTTGTGAAAACTATGTGTTTTTACTTTATTTCATTAATACTGATAGGACACTTTAACTTTAACTCAGTTTATAATGTTGGATATACTAAAGTGTTACTAAAGTATTTGCGTTTCTTTTGTCTTTTTATAAATAAGGGATTATAATTAACCCCTCAGAGATTTAATCCGATTTGAACTTTTTGCTCCGATAAATAAACATTTATTTTTCTGTATTAAATTAATTCTACAGTAATTCCAATACCGTTAAAGTTAGTGAAATATGTCGCAAAATTAAGGCAATTTTAACATTACTAGCGATATTTAGGAAGTAGAGCTCAGCAGCACTTTGAGCACAGCTTAATTTTGATTCAAAAAGTTGCCGGAGGGAGACATGAGCTTTAAAGATAGGAGATGATCAGATTGTCCACGATGTCTCGATGCCAAAGTTTTAAGAGCAGCTGTAGATGTAGATCTTAGAACAAACACTAGGTAACTTTCAGCAGAATTGGGAATATCCCACCACCACCGTTAACCGGCATTCGCGAGATATTGCACTGGTTTTAAAGAGCTGTAAAAGCAGGCGTCATGAACTATCGCCACAGTAATCCACGAGTCGGATTGAAGCGTGTAAAACCTCTCTAAAACCGATTCATAAAATGGATTGTTACCTGCGATAAAATATGGCTTTATTTCAACAATTTTAAAGGCGTAAAACAGAGCGATTGTGCGCGGGTACCAGCAAGGCGAGAAATATTTATCAAAAAGGCCATGCTGTTTGTTTGATGAAATTTTGAAGGAATAATTGACGTTGAGTTGATTTCTGATGGTAGAACGGAAAATTCAGAACTCTACTCAGCCCAACTTGAGAGAGTGCACTCTGTTCTGGCCGAAAAATATCGAGATTTAGTCAATTCTAAAAAGTTCTCCTTGCAGCAATTAGTAAATATGTTTATTTACACGCTTGTTTTTATTAAAGATTTTTTAATCAATTAGATTATCACAATATAGTAGTTTAGTTCAGTTATTCATCGATTGGTTTAATCTTAAGGATTTGAAAAGGAATAAAACAATTTTTAATATAATACATTATAATAATTAATATAATTAAATTAATCAGCGAAAATAAAAATGATTAGATAAATAATGTAGATATGAATACACTAATTCGATATATAAATTAGCATTTGAGGATTAAAACTACAATTTGAATTACGTAGAATGATGGAAATGCAATGCATTAATAATAGTAAAGTTATATATAAATTAGTACTTAAAATTTTTACAAAATGACCTTCGATTGGGAGATTTACTGGGGGATTTATAAAATGATTTATTGTTTATATCGTATTAATTTGTATTATCGCCATTAAATATTTTTCGTTCCAGTATAATACGATTATAACAAAATACATAAATTGATATTACCGGATTTAATGCTTTTATACAAATAGAAGGCATTTTTTGCATCAATTGTATCAATTTATATCAATATTCGAACTTTCTGACTGTTTAAGCAAATTTATTGCTAAGGCATTTGGGTGCCTTTCTAAGCGCCGGATGTAATTTCTGCTGGTATTTTTTATTACATCATTAATGGAGTGATTGGTGAAATTGCAAGGTTTGTATTGGTAACGGTACCCCAGAGGTCAGTGCCATATGCCCATACTGGTTTTATGATGAAGTTATATGCCAACAGCTTATTTCTGGTGTTGAGTTGAGATTTACAACTTATGAGCCAATAATGCTTACGGAAGTAGCATTAACATTAGTCCAGTTGTTTTCGTTTTTTCCAAATATACTTTCTCCATGGCAGGCGCTTATCGAGGTGAATTCCTAAATATCTGATGCTCTCTACGGTAGGGAGAACGATGTTATGTATACTGATGGGCGTTGATTCACTGTAGCATTTTATAAATGCAATGTGTGATGACTTGCTTTTATTCAGTTATAATTTACACTTTTTAGTCTATTTAACAATATCATCTAGATTTTTCTGGAGATGAAATCTAGCTGTTGTGGTATCTTCATGAATTGAGAGGATTGCGGTGACGTCTGCGAAAATGGCGGTATGGATATTGTTGCCTGTGGGCATATATTGTGTAGAAATTAAAAATAATATTGGACTAAGATCGCTGCCTTGAGGGACTCCCGCTGTTATAGGGTGTAGATCCATAATTTCATTTTTGTATCTTACTCGAAAATATCATTCATTCAGATAGAAGTGCAGGCTTTGCAGGGGCTTTCTTAGTTGATCTTCAATTATATTTTCGACTTCTACGGGGTAAGGTATATTTAAGAGGATATATATATATATATATATATATATATATATATATATATATATATATATATATATATATATATATATATATATATATACATTATATTCACTATACCATTTCACTATCCAATCTGGCCCATTGTCTGTTGTTTGGTTTTCTACTTGTGGTATCTGTTCTTTAAATTATTTATATTTCTTTGTAGCTTTCCACAAATTTTAATTAGTGTCAGGAGTGGGTATCAAGTTTTCTACATACCATTTAAACAATTCATTTTTGATACGTACTAAACATTCTTTAAGCTCTTTGGTTGTTCGATTTAGTTTTCTTTTATCATCTGGGTGTATCAAAATTTGTCATATTTTTCTAAGTCGACGTTTTTCTTTAATTTTTAACTCTAACGCTAGGAGGGCAATGTGGTCCCTTAGTCCCTCTTTCAGTACGAGTCGTATTTTTTGGAAGGCACAAACCGTTAGAAAATGAGTAGGCGAAGTGTATTAAGTAAAAGGGAGACTACATGGAAAATAAATGCATTTTCTATTAAAAAAATTAATTTAAAAATTATTTGATTTTTCACTCTACCCTCGTATATATTGAATGTATATATGAAAACTAAGCCTTATAGTGGTTTGCCCGTGGAAATTATTTTATTAAAATTTGAAATTGACAACTCTTTAGTTGTTCCCTCTGGAACAGTTTAAAACTATAATTTAAGACTTAATTCAATTAAACTCAAAAGACATCCCAACTGAATTTACATCCACCTAGGGATTCCGTACATACTGACCCCTGAAAGTCCAGGGTCACTTTCCAGAAAGTTTACACACCGATAATTCGATTCGTTGAGCATCGGAGAACGAAACCGACCCTGAGCCGTAATTGACACCCTGATTGATTCCTAGGGACGGCCGGTCGTGGTCCTTTATCTGACCGAGCTCGACCTCGTGGCCGTGCAAAAAGTTCGCAAGCGATCCGTCAACGTTGACGGGATGTTTTTTCAATTTCTTTGTTGTTAAGCAGATGATTAGAGGTGATTGGAACGAGATTGAACACTAGGGCGGATTGTTCGATGGGGAATAGGAAATCGTGTTCTCAATCTAATTTTAATTTGTTAATTCATGAGATATATGGGAAGGTATTTCGAATTATTTGTT
Organism: Cosmopolites sordidus; assembly: GCA_031761425.1. NCBI lineage: Eukaryota > Metazoa > Arthropoda > Insecta > Coleoptera > Curculionidae > Cosmopolites > Cosmopolites sordidus. Next base: position 87,405 of record JARFXV010000295.1, read on the forward strand.
GTTTGCTAGAAATATAATAGTTTGTTATATTCGAGCTTTTGATATTAAATTTAATTACATTTTTTTATCATACATGAAATCGCAATATTGCTCTTTACTCTTCATTCCTCTTCTTTCAGCTAATCGAGTCATATAAATAGTAATAAAAAAACTCTGTTCTAGTTTATAACAACAATTCTGAAATATAATTCCACAGGTTTTTCCTTCATATCCATATGTATAAGATATTTTTACTACATTTTGAAATATATGTTTTTGTTCTTCTTGCATATTTTGCCATTAATTTAATTCAGTGCATCATGACTGTTCGGAGACCATTCACTGTGTTGTTAATCATTTGTCCATATTTTCTATCATTTCTTAGTTTTGACCCCAGGTAAGTATAATTTTCACACTAGTTTATTATGTCTGTATAATAGAAAAACAGCTGAATAAAGTTTTTGGTCTCCTATATATAAATATTCTATTGTCCTTACAATTATTTCTTCAAAAAGGGAAATCTAATATTATATAAAATATATAAAAACCTTGCATCTTCTTTTACGGTATATAGTTAGTCTAAATGCAGACCCTTTATCGCCTCCTTTCAATCTTTCTTCGGCCCTCTTGATTTTCCCAATCCTATTCTCTTTCCTCAACTAAAGAGGTTGGGTATTGTTTTTTTCCAATTTTCTCCTTGACTGTAATATTTCCTTGCTCTCTCCTGTCACCCAATCACTCTCCCCTGGAAGCCCCCATGGTTATTTCTACACTCTGCTCCTAACTTCAGCCTCTTTCCGTATAACAAGCCGTTTTCTTGTCACCCTGCTTCTCCAGTCATATTCCCTAAAATCATTCAAGCCCTCCATCCTGATAATATTATTTTCACTGTCTCTTCTTACCTCGACACTTTATGTGGTGCACCTCTGTCTGTTCGCCATGTCTTAGTAGAGTACCCTTGCTATCGGCGCTTGCGCAAAGACATGGAGTCCCGAGGGGCTTTCTGTCGATTTTGTCCTCTTTAATCTAATTTTCTTTTCGAATTCCTCCGCACTACTTCAAAATTTCCTTTGATATAGCCCCTCTCTCTTATCATTAATACCTTCTCTCCTTAAATTCATTACCTATCCCTCTACTCTTAATGCATAATTTCAGCTCTATTCCATGTTTGATACCCGACTACTTGTAATATTTCTCTGTATTTATTGTAGTAATCGCATACTTATAAACGTAATAGCTCCTTTGAGTTCCGTGTATCATATGTCTATATTGCTTTTTATCTATATACTTTATGATCTATACTCTATTACTATACTTATAAATTTGGTAAAAAATAAATCAGTTGCTGACTCAGCCCTCAATATTCCTCAATTCCTCAATTTAATATTAGTGGAAGAAATGAATACTTTTTATTTGTAAGGATATGGACAAGATGAATAGTATGTATTCTAAGTATGCATTTTTTTCAATAAGTCGTCATTGGTTATCCTATCAGTCCTGGAAAACACATTTCAAATACTTCGACTTTATGGACTGAACTTATTTTAATGGTACACGATTCTACTGCGTTAAATAATTCGCAACGAAAAATAGTATTTTGTATAGCACATGCGGAGATCCAACCGTACATTTTCCCTTACTATTCCTATTCTTATTTTACTTTATTTTTCTGGGTCCTATATGGCATAATGGTGACATCTTAAATATTAGTAATGTTCTACTCTTTTTATGAGTTGGTCTTCTATTTGAATGATTGCGTTAGTGTAGGAATTTTTATTTCTGTTAATGAACATAACTTTCATCTTCTTACGTTTATGTTTAGACAGAATTACGCATTCACTTAGCTAGGTACACATTTTTTGTGCTCTTTAATAATGTTAGCAATAAGCACTCTATCATCAGCGTATCTAGTATTCGACATCAGAAACCCTTTTCCTCTTGTGTCCATTTATTGTTCTTCAAACAGTTCGTTGAATATTTCCTCCAAATAAAGATTAAATAAAGGAGACAATACGCACTTTTGCCTAATATCTCTGCAGATTTGAATATTTTCAGTATTAGCAGTTTGCATACTTGAGTTGTCTAGTGGCAGTATAAGTTTTCTATGCATTTGATATATTTTTCGTCTACGTCTATCATTCTCAAAATATCCATGAGTGTTCTAAGGCTTTCTCATGGTTCAGTATACGGAGGAATACATTCTTCCTTTTCACGCCGTGAAAATTTCGTAATAAACCCTGATTAGAGAAGAGGACTTTAGAATTCAAATTTGAGATCTGAAGGCAAATTGACCTGAACCCACATTACTTACACATTTGAAATATATTATGGTATGTGTTATCTTAAAAAAAATGTTAATGCGTGATTTGAGACCTTATTTATTATTCTTTGGTTTGGTTTGGTTAGAGGAATAAGTATGGAACTTAAGCAGCTTTTGGAGAATCGCCCTGTATCGAATAGCTTATTAAATACTTTCTGTAGGAGGATTATGATATCATCATTTATTAGTTTTATTATTTCTGCCGGTAATCAATCTGGACCTTCTATCTTATTTTTAGGTGTACAAATAAGTTCTGATCTCTCCGAATTAATCAACTATAACTTAATTTTAAGTTCAAATATTTTTTCCATTGCTTTGGAAATTCGTAGTACCAATCATTAACATAAAAAATCGCATAAGAAAACTTTGCTACACGACATAACCTCACAAATGTCACAAGTGAGCACGATGTTGTCCGACAGCTACGTGAGGCATTGTATTATGTTTGCTTTTCAACTAAAAAAATGTTTTCGAGGCGAAATAAATTATGTGCTGTGCTTTGGGGGAAAATGCGGTGTCTGAGAGTACGTGCAAAAGATGGTACAGAAGGTTTCGGACAGGTAATTTCGATCTTTCCGATCAACCTCGTTCCAGAGCACCAAAAAAAGTTAAAGACGAGCAATTGGATCAGCTGTAGTAAGAAAATCCTTGTCAACACAAAAAGAGCTTGCTGAGAAATTGGGTATCACTCAACAAGCGTTTTCCCATCGGTTGAAGAAGCTGAGAAAAATTCAGAAGGCTGGTCGTTGGGTTCCGCATGTGCTTAGCACAGAAAATAAAGCGAGACGCTACGACACGACAGTTTGCCTGCTGTCAAAATGTAAACAGAAGGATTTTCTCTTTAAAATCGTGACAGGTGATGAGAAGTGAGTTCTATTCGATAATCCTAAAAAGAGAAAAGCGTGGGTTTATCCCGAGGAATCATCAACTTTAACTGCAAAGTCGAAAAAAGTATTGCTATGGGTTTGGTGTGATATGAAAGGTGTGCTATATTTTGAGTTGCTAAAACCCAGAAAAATTGTTACTTTTAAAGGTTATCAAGAACAATTGGTGAACATATACTGGCAAGGGAACTCGGCAAGTGACACTGTTGCGGGATAATACGCGATTCCATGTGACGGCAGCAAAGAAACAACTTATTGATACTTTGGGTTCAGAAGTTCTCCCTCATGCGGCCTATTTTCCAGATATGGCCCCTTGAGATTTTCACCTCTTTCGTTCTCTGCAACATCATCTTGTTGATACTTTCAAGTACGAATCAAAACCACAATCGTTTTTCCGAGCAGGTATTCGCCAGCTGCCCGAGAAATGGCAGAAATGTATCGAAAGTGATTATGAAAAGGAAATAGTTAGTCATAGTCTAATACATAGACAAAAACAGATAACTTAAACAGATAGCAAAAAATAACGGCTACAAGGAAGGATTAATTGACAAATTGTTAAAAATAAACAAAGAAATTTGAATTTATAAGAATTCTATAAAATTAAAAAGCAAAAAAAACAAATCGTTTAAATTTATTAATTACATTTCTAAACTTAATAATACAGTGTGTAAAAGATTAAATAAACTAGGTTGTAAGACTATTTGTGTAAATAAACTTAATGTAGGTAGAATGTTAGTTAATAATAAGGACAAAAAGGGATACTTTAGATAAATCGGATGTATATAAAATTAATTGTAAGGATTGTGAAGTGGTATATATCGATCAAAGTGGTAGAAGTATGGTTGTAGAATAAAAGAACACAAAAAAATATCTTAAAAAATATAAAAAGCACTGGAAAGTCTACTCATTGAATTGAAAACAATCATTTTATAGATATAAACAATGTTAAATTATTACACTCAGAAAATAAAAGTAAATAATTAGACCTACTAGAAATATTGTAAATAAAAAGATATACTCATGATATAAACACAAATGAATATATATATAACAAATGAATATAAACTAAATATCCTAAACACCCGGTAATAGATAAGATCATATTGTAATCGGATAGTCCGGTTTTTACCAGCCAATATTTAAAATAACTAGACTAGACGCTAAAAAAACAAGAAATAAAAAAGGTTTACCTATATACTTGGAAACACTGTGTTTGACCATTAGTATTAGTTCAAGATACTCTTGGAAATGGCCAAATTAACTGGCCATTTTCTCTGGTCTGGCCCCGATCGTCCCTCCGAGCTGCTTCCCTTGCGTTCGTCTAGAGCTCGGCTGATGACGGCTGAAAGGCTAGAAACCGGTCCCGAGAGACACGTGACGTCGCATGGTTGACAGTTCGGCGAAGGCGATCGGTGGCACCACGTGGAGAAAGGGTGAAAGATTTCTGTAATATTTTCCCTCCACGGTCCGTTACGCTACCTTGTGGGCATATATATATATATATATATATATATATATATATATATATATATATATATATATATATATATATATATATATATATATATATATATATATATATATATATATATATATATATATATATATATATATATATATATATATATATATATATATATATATATATATATATATATATCATTTCAACTTAATAACCTGTAACCTTATTTTTTTTCCTAAAACTGTAATCATTCAATTGGGAAGAGTTTCGTAAAGGCGCTGTGATATTTTGAGGAGGTCTGCTCCATTATTCATCAAAAACTTTTTTATTCGTCTTGAGTTTGAAATTCTCTCCAACCTTTATTAACTTCTTTGATTAACACTGCCGAAACGTTTTCGACAATATTTAGATCTAGGGACCTTACTGTCGTGTAAGAATCAAATTTAGCTAGTCTTGGCTTATTCATTCGGCACGAAATGAAAACGATATCAGTGTTTTTTCATACTTAATGCCTGCCCAAATCATGACGCTATCACCATTTGTTTTTTTTTCAAGTAATGGAAGCAGCAAGAGAAGCCATCCGGCCCGTCCAGATAAATTTCTTTTTGTCTGAAAACAATGGTTGCTCCCATTTTTTGTTCCAACAAATATGATCGTCGCGAGAGAACTGCATTCTTACTTCATTTCCTTCCTCTGAATATGTAAAGCTGATTGAAGGACTCTTCTAACACTTTTAACCTTGGTAATCACACCTGCTTTATGGGCAGTCTGACGAGATTTGTTACAAGAAACGACGAGTAAGTTTTTCACTAATCATTTTCTTTCTTTACCCTTAATCAAATTATCAATTACGTGTCGACTGCCACATTCTACGCTTGTTCATTTTTGTCTCACAAGGTATTAAGCATTTTGAATGTACCATGGTGGACTTATTTTCACTTCGATAAAAAAAAGAAAACTGGACCAAAATTGTAGGTTAAATTGTTGAATCAAAATTGTAGGTTGTAAACAGGGTATGTTTATAATATAAACAAGTAAATAAGGTGTTTGGGTTAGAGGCGTATCAGCAACTAGGCTATTTAGCAACTGGACCTACAGCTTAACGTGGGTTCCGAACCACGGTCATCAGCTTCCGACAAACTCAGGCCAGCACCCCCCTCGGGCTATAAACCTTTGGTTATGTGCCTACCCATAAGTCTATCAGGAAACCTACCGGCTGGCGAGTGACCAACGTAGAACACTTCTCAGAAGGCATCCGGCCTTACCCAGCCTTTAACTGGCGTGACAAAGGGGTAATTCGTAGTCGGATTTTACACTCTTGCCTAGAAACAATCACAAACATTTAGGAAAGATAAACGGACAGAAGAAAGAAAAATAACCATCCGAGCGCTGGAATCGAACCAGCTACCGCTCAGCGCGGATTCGGCAAAGCAGGCGCTCTTACCGCCGCACCAAAACGACCGGCTATAAACAAGTGTTTTATGTTACATAGAATTAGTATGTTACATAGACTAGGTTAATTTTCTTGGGTTCATTGATCCGTATAAATTTTAACAAATAAAAGATAGGTGTTCAGGGTTTTTTTTTGTTTTTCTTGTTTTTATTTATGTTTCTGTCATGACTCGGCCTTCATCAGAAAACTGTTTTCTAAGAAAATATTATTGGTGTTGGTATTCTAATCTTGTTACATTTTATTTTTTTAAAACTTACCCATTGCAGGTATTCCATACAGGATGTTTGTCATTATATTTAAAAAAATTGTTTCTAGGTTTTTATCACTTTATAAACACTTATAACGTTTAACTTTATAAACACTAATGACACTAATCGACATTACACTCCACATAACAGCCAAAAGAGCTGAAAAACATTTACTTGCAAATTTGTTTATTTTTTGGATAGACTAAGTGATATTCACGGCAACAGCTCTACCAATATCAAGGCCATATCGAGCTATAGTGATATCGGAATATAATGACAAACATTCTGAATGGAATACTTCAATGAGTAAGTTAAAAAAAAATGTAACAACGTTAGAATACCGACAGCAATATTTTCTTAGAAAACAGTTTTCTGATGAAGGTCGAGTCATGACCTAAACGTTAATGAAAACAAGAAACACAAAAAAAACCTGAACACCTATCTCTTATTTTTTTCTCGCTTTTTCATAATCAATAAAAGCCAAGCACAGAGGCATATTATATTCGTTGTGTATTTTTATGGCCTGCTGTAGAATCTGGATGTGATCCATTGTACTGAATCCACTTCTGAATCCTGCTTGCTCTCTTGGTTGTGAGTCAAAAGTCGTCTTAATATTCTTTTGGATATTATCTTGGTGAAAACTTTGTACAGGATATCCGGCACTTGTTCTTTGGTGGCCATTGCTGTTCTTGACTGGTTCTGATCCTCATATAACTTTGAATAAAATCTTCGGACAAGCTCTAACATTTTCGTCCGCTCCCTGTGCACTGTACCAACAGCAAGCATTAAGGAAAAAAATTGTGTCCTTTTCTTTCTCAACTTCTGTTTAGTTTTGTTAATTTCCTTGTTTTCTTCCAGAGTTTTTGCACTAGCTACATGAAATCGGTGCGTTTCCTCTCGAATACGTTCTCTTATAGTTTTTCAAAGCTTAACGTATTCAACCCTGCCAAAAGGACTACTTGCATTCTTCATTGTTCGTACTTGTTTTATTAAATTAATGGTGAGATTTTTGACTCTCTAAAACATTTATCTTCTGGTGCTATTGGAGCAGCCGTTTCAAGCACATTGTTGGCAATTTCTTCATATTGGTCTGTATTTTCCATCTTGTCCAGTCTTGCAACACAGCAAAGCGGTTCGACAAAGTAATTTCAAAATCCCTGGCAGCTTCCCAGAATCCGCTTTTTCCCTTTTTGATCTTAACATTCTTTCGCGCTCTTTTCGGCAGTTTATCCTAATCTTTGCTCATACCATTCGGTGGTTACTTACAACATTAGAATGGTTAAGGACAGTACAATTGCAAAATATTGTTTTATCATTTGACATGATGTAATCAATTTCACTTGTGAGTCCAGATGGATTTTTCCATGTCCATTTTCTGCTGATCTTTTTCTATTAAAATTAATTCATAATATAGAGTTCTTGCCGTTCAGCAAAGTCAACTAGCCTGTCACCTGTATTGTCTCGCTCGCCATTTCCATATGGACCAGTTGCATATTCATCAGTTCTTGCTTTGCCGATTCTGCCTTAAAGTCACGCATCTGGATTTTATACCGATACTTCTCCTTATCTGGAATTTGGGCCACATTATCATAAAATTTCTCAATTTCCTCATCTGGCAAAATATATATATATATATATATATATATATATATATATATATATATATATTAATATAATATAATATATATATATATATATATATATATATATATATATATATATATATATATATATATATATATATATATATATATATATATATATATAAACGACGTTTTGCCAAAATCTCATGTGGCATTCTCAAGTGTTGTCCGCTTCGACTGAAGAGTCCTGACGTGCACGACTGACGGGCCGACGATTGCGCAGATTGGATCAGGGTAGTTCGGAACTATTTGCAGCGCTCGGCAAGGCTGTTGGGCGTCCGTTTATTGATTTTACTTCCTAGCCGCCACGTTGCCGCGTTTCTTCTTTTTTTAGAAGCGATTTTCATACTTTTGGAATGTTGCGAGCGTCGTTTCGCGTATTTAGATCACCCCTTTCTTCTATTTCAAGGGCTTCTTGTTCTGAGGGCTGATTGTTCGGACTTTATAGTTTTCAATATTCACTACTTCTTTTGCTCCTTCAAAATTGATTTTATGTCTTGTTGGTAGATGGTGCAGGAACAGAGCGGAAGTGGTTTGTTTGTTTTTATATTCTTGTATTCTGGTCGAGATTCGTCTGTTTGTCCTATCTAGTTCAATTGCAGTCGGAACAAAATATGCTATATACTCCATGATTTTCCAGTCCAACTTTGTCCTGGATGTTTTCGACAGTTTTGTGCGGCTTGTAGGCTGTTCTGATCTTACGTTTCCTTAATAGTCTGCCTATCCTATCAGTGATTCCTTTTACGTATGGTAACAGGATTTTTGATGTGTTTGGTTCATGATCGTTTATTATTCTTCGTGTTTGGGTTCCTGACGCGAAAGGCCTTCCTGATACAATTTTCTGAATATCCATTTTGTCCAAGGGCTGTGGAAATCTTTGGTAGTTTGTCGCTTCGTGTATCTGGTAGTGTCAGTCGGAAAGATCTGGAAATCAAGGTGTTCACTACTGCTTGGATTTGAGAAGAATGATGATGGGATTCAGCGTTGAGGGATCGATCGGTGTGAGTTGGTTTTCTATACACTGTGTATTCGAGAGTTCCAGAAAGTTTTCTTGTGATAAGGAGATCCGAAAACGGCAGTTTTCTATCCTCTTCGACTTCTAGAGTGAACTGTATTCTGGGGTGGATTCCGTTTAACTGGGTTAGGAAGTTGTTTAGAAGTTCGTTTCCGTAAGGCCATATTATAAAGATATCATCCACGTAGCGTTTCCAAAGTTTAGGTTTTAAAGGAGCGTTGGCCAATGCCTTTGTTTCGAAGCCCGTCATAAATAGTTTGGCTATAACGGATGATAAAGACGATCCCATTGGGACACCGTCGGTCTGTCTGTAGATCTGCTGGTTGAAGGAAAAATATGTATTCTTCAAGCAGTGTTCGGAGAGTTCCCCCACATATGGTGGAAAGTCTTCATTCATCGAAATTAGGTCCAGGATATAGTCCGCTATAATCTGCGCAGTCGCCGGCCGGCTATAAAAGCGAAC
>JARFXV010000296.1:0-492498 GCA_031761425.1 Cosmopolites sordidus
TTTTGGCATTTTCAGGTTTTATTCGCTTCGAGAGAAGAGTTGAACTGGATGGAAACAATTCATTTTTTGACTGAAATACAATCTAATTGTAGGGAGTTTACATTATGTTAGTAAGTAATTTTATATATTGTTTTTATGTTAAAACAATATCACGGGCAAGTATCACGCTGCCATTTTTCATCATATTTCGTTATATTTGTGATAGTTTGGATTTGGCTGTTATGTAGTGGGGACATACAAGTTTTATTACGTATACGCCAAAAGAAAGCAAAAAAAACTTCAATTATTGCAACTTAACGTGAATTTTGGCGAAAAAATCCTAATAGTCGGGTAAAACAAAATTTACCGTTTATTCCGTCAATTACATGAATTAGTTGGCCCCCTAATCGGAGTTCCAAAAACAATGTCAAATGCTGATAATATTGCACGTCTGGAGGAGTCTCCAGATGCTACCATGACTTTGGCTGCCCGACACAATCTTTTACAATTTTATTGGGCGTTTTGGTTCATCCACCGTATTTTTCCCACATTGTGCCCTCTGACTACCATTTATTGAGATCGCTTAGCTTAGATACTAAAATTTGAAAAATCAAATCACCTGGATGAGTTTGTTAGCCAGAAACCTCAAAACTTCTATGAATACAGGATTATGCAGCTACTTTTAAAACCTCAATTTTTAAGCTTATCATAGTTTACGAGACAAACACCCTTAAGATGTAACCCTCAGACGCAATTTTATATCCGATATAAATAATGAGTTGTTCGTTCCAGAATGTGACGTAACTGCATAGATTTATTAAAATTTCAAACCACACCTTTAGAAGCCCATCTCCATATGTTTTAACATATTTCTAGATAGTAAAGAAAATCGGAGGTGTCTTTTTTCAAAATTAAAACACCGGCAAACCAACCCAGACGGGACTAATCGTCTCGAACACAATGAGAAGTGTTTTCTAGAACTTAATTTAAGACCTTATCTGAAAGACAGGTAGAAGTGCAGTTCTTTCTTTTTTTTCACAAAAATAAAGATTTTTATCAAAACGAATATAAACATAATACACGTTCCTTTCAAGAACTATCAGAAATTATGAATTTTTCATGAATATGGGTACACGGTAAATTACAGAAGTCGTCAACACCTTTTGAGAATTAGTATCAGCTATTCAGATCAGTTATGTATATTCAAATAGCGTATATACATTTAAAGGAAAAATATATAAAACCGGATTATACGCGCTTTTAAAATCGATTTGATCCTTCACTTTAATATTATGGTGATTTATAATTTCGTATGCTTTTATTTACTAATATTAAAGGCTGTCATTTAATTTAATTTATTTCTGTTAAACACACTTTCATAACTTTTTAATACCAGTGTTATATTGTGTATAACTTATTGTAATTAAACAATTTTAGATGCAATGTGTGTGCACAGAAGTAACGAGAAAGATATGTAAAATAGAACGGGAAAGGGTAGTCTTAATTCTCGCTCTTGATAAGATTAATTGATGTTGTCGACAATTGCCAAACGATTTAAAGAAGTTCAAGTTTGATTAGATATTTGTGTATTGTAATAGTCTCAACAAGAGAGGTTGAATCTTGAGTATATCTGTGTTGGCTCCAATCAAGTAAGTGATGCAATCTCTATTAAACTCAACTCGATTAAATGTATGTGGAGCTTCATCGAAAATAATAGATTTTGTTAATTGAGTTTCTGCACATGTAGGGTACAGTTCAGATCTTGACTCTTGGCCAAGTTCAATCTCGTGAAGAGGAAGCTTCAATAAATTAAACGAAAAAAGGAATAAAACAATTTTTTACTTTGTTATCAATCACTTTTATTAAAAAAATAATAATAAAAGTGATAGATAACAAAGTAAAAAATTGTTTTATTCCTTTTTAAAAAATGAACTATCACAAAATAACGGACAAATCAATCAATAAATTAAACGAAGCTGAAATGGGGTGCTGTGAGTTTTTTGCCATTAAGAATAAATGTTGTTTCCGGAGCAAGATTGATAGGGATACAGATATGATGACCATTATTGTTATACAAATTTAAGAAATATAAAATGCCTAGAAATTTACCACACTACCGAATACCTCCGAAAAGTAAAGGGCGACAATGTAAGATCCAATAATTGCTTTGAAAAATCACACAGCCAATTACAGAGATGCTGCCTCATCTATAAACTGGTACAAAAATAATCATATCCTATGGTATGAGAAATAAAAATATTAAATGTTACAATACATATATTATAAGAGATATTTTATATATATTTTGTATTTATGTTTATTTAAAACATTTACAGTATCGAAGATTGTACGCCCAAGACCTTAACAGAAACATTTACAGTATCGAAGATTGTACGCCCAAGACCTTAACAGAAACCCTCAACATGCTCAACATACAAAGTCTACAAGCCAATAAGTATTGATGAGCAGATCACACTATACAAAACAACAAAATGAAACGTACTGCATTAAAAGTTTAAAATAATGATGAAATATTTAATAACAATAATGGGAATTATCATGAATACTATACTAATAATCTTGATTATTATCGGAGGCAAAAGTATTGAAAATGAATATTAATAAAACTGTGCAATATTGGTTCCAAACAGTTTGAGTTACATAATCTGAAGATTTGGAACGCTTGACCTGTTTAATTCATTATGTTAGTGAATCTCCATAAGATCACGTAGAAAATTATGATGACTTTAAAATGCAATAACTTTTGAACGGCTTAGGTAATCGATTTGATATTTTCAAAGGGGCTTAAAGATTAAGTAAGAAATATTCTGTCAAATATTTAAATGTTTTGTAGCATTTTGACTTATCTCCGATACATCCTTAAAGCTTAACATATTTATCATTAATTCTTCTAAATATTATTTATAAAAAAAAATATATTTAGACGTTTTAATTAATATTTAAGTGTTCCCAGGATACGAATATGGCAGGCCATATGTAATAAAGGACTCTGTACTCAAATTGTAGAAATTATGTCAGAACAAATAACATGAGCTCAAGCGAATTTGTAACAAATAAGGGAGTTGACAGGGTGGTATTTTGAGCTCGCTATTGGCCAAGGAAGTGGATCTAAATATTCGAGGAGCTAGAGTAGGTGTGCATAAACGTGCAACGGTTGAAATAAAGGAACTGATTTATGCGGATGATCTGGTGTTGCTGGGGGAAACAGAAGCGCAATTGCAGAAGTCTTTGGATGCGCGGAACAAGGCATTCACCTGGTCTAAGAATAAATGGGGTCTAAGGATAAATGGGGATAAGACAGAGGTGATGGTGGTTTCAGAGTGCTTGGAGGATTTTCATATAAGGCTGACAATGGAAATGTAAAGCAAGTTGATAACTTTAAATATCTAGGGGTTACATTGGAGCAGAAGGAAAATAGAGAGTGCGATCTAACAAACAGAATAGAAAGTGCGACTAGAGCTTATTATGCAATATACAAACCCCTTTTCTGTAGAAGAAAAATCACTAAGGAGACCAAAGTTATAGTTTATAGCTCGATAATAGTGCCTATAGTGACTTATGGTAGTGAATCATGAGTGTTGTCTGAATAGCAAAAGGTAAAATTACAAGTATTCGAGATGAGAGTGTTACGAAATATTTAAAACGTGACACTGTGAGATTTAAAAGGTGATACCTGTGGGACTGACAAATACTGAGAGAAGGAAGAGATTGGGCATTAAAGGGAAATTGAAGGTGATTGAGAAAAATCAATTGCGATGGTTCGGGCACCTTGTGTAGATGTCAGACGTGAGAGTGGTGAAGAGAGTGTGGGCCATGGGTGTGTATGGAGGGAGGGAGAGAGGAAGACCGAGGAAAACATGGAACAAGTAGTTCGCTGAACGCCTGGCGACGCGGGGAATTGATTGGAAAGAAGCAATGGTGATGGCCAGAGACACAGGAAAATGGAGAAGATTCCACTAAAAGGGTTGATGGATAGCCCTAACCTCTACTCCCAGTAGTAGAAGAGATGAAGACAAAAATAAGTAAGCATTTTTTATTTAAGTATTATTAAACATTACATGTTGGTAGTTCTAAAGATTTAAAGATTTGCTTACTCCACAAGGTTCACAACTAGAAAGGGAACCTTTTCCGGTTGTGCATTCTGACAGTAGGCATATTGAGGCCTCGGGGCAAATCAACTACATTCTCTTGATAAGGGCTTCAAAGTGGAAGCCGAAACGTCGAGATTTTACAAATAAAAGACAGTTCTACCCGAGAACTTGGGTAAAAATAATGCGACTTAACCCAACTTATTTTAGTCCAAACGTTAATAGTAACCAAAATACAGGGTAAACTTATATATATATATATATATATATATATATATATATATATATATATATATATATATATATATATATATATATATATGTATATATAATATGTATATATAATATGTATATATATATATATATATATATATATATATATATATATATATATATATATATATATATATATATATATATATATATATATATTATATATTAATATATATATATATATATATATATATATATATATATATATATATATATATATATATATATTATATATATATATATATATATATATATATATATATATATATATATATATATATATATATATATATATATATATATATATATATATACATAAATAAATGTTCGAAATGACTTCCTCCAGCCTTGATACAAGCATTCAATCTTCTCGTCATTGACTGCCGAACTCTTTCAAACACAACAGGGTCGTTTCTAAATGAGTTACACCCAGCAATTATCCGATTTCGCAAATCATCCAAATTCTTCAATGGAGTAGCGTAAACTAATGACATCAGATATCCCCAGAAGAAATAATCCAGGGGGTATAAGTCCGGGGATCGAGCAGGCCATGCGTGTGGCCCACTTCGATCAATCTAGCGATATCCGTATGTTGCTGTTAAAAAATCACGAGCAACCAAACTGAAATGGGGTGGTGCACCATCGTGCATAAACCACATTTCATGCCTTGTTGCCAATGGAACATCTTCCAGAAACTCAGGCAACGTTACTTCCAAAAAGTTGCGATACACCTCGCCAGTAAGTCTTTGTGATAGAAATCCCGGCCCAATTAGATAGTCACCTACAATTCCAACCCAAACATTCAACTATCTTCGCATATCTCATGCGGATTTTCATCTGCCCACACATGGTTATTATGAAAATTCCTTAATGCGTTTCTTGCGAAAGTGGCTTCATCGATGAAAAGAATTTGTGTCAGGAATAGAGGGATGCGAAGTAAAGTTTGCAATATCCATTGACATAATGCAATACGTGGAGGATAATCGACAGATAGTAGTGCCTGAACGCGTTGAAACAAATTTTCCTTAAGAATTTTCCAAACTGTCCAGTGACTCACATTCACAGTATTTGCAATTTTTCGCGTAGAACTACCAGGCTCTTTCGCTATCATGTCAGGCACATGCTGTTCCATTTGTACCCTTCTTAAAGTCAGTGATCTTTCTGACCCTTCAGTTCGTTTCAATGTGCCTGTTTCACGAAGACGTCGATGAACGTTTTCGAAGATTTTTCGGCCGGGACATTACGGGCTGGAAATCGTTCACTGTACAATCGCCTAGCTTATAATGCATTGCCATCAGCAAGTCCATACATGAAGTACATGTCAGTTATCTCAGCGTTTGTATACATTATGATAGAGGACTTCACTCACTATTTAAGACATGTCAAACAGCCAAACGTCACTCAATCTATGTAAACAAATGCGACCGATGAAATCCACTTACTAGATAAAACAGCCGTTCCAAGTGATCGAGATAAAAAAAATTGTACTTGATAAACTCATTGACGTATACCCTACTTTTATTTACATTAATGATTTCAACAAATATCGAATATGGTTGTTGCAAATTTTGTTCGCCCTGTATCTTCGATACAAGGGGGTTTCTCAAAAATCATCATAGCACAAAATATTCTTAGAATAGGACAAGGAATAACCCCTTGCATTTTTGCTGCACGTTTACCTAACACCCTGTATATATATATATATATATATATATATATATATATATATATATATATATATATATATATATATATATATATATATATATATCTATATATATATATATATATAGTCAACCATTTTTCATTTTTACGTAAATAAGGTATACCTTGCAAATGTCGCTCCGAGTCTGCTCAGTATCTGCGTTTAAATTGTTCATTGCACTTTTTTAAATTGCGCTTTTGAAATGTAACACTTTTCTTAAAGTAGATAGGCTATGGTTAATGGAAATTAAGTTACTGTCAATTTTTTGCATTGATTGTCAATATTTTATATTGTGGGTATTTCAATAAAAAAGTTTTAAATTTGAATAATAATTTCAATACAATATATTAAATTAATTTTTGAGAGATTTTCGCCTAAGTTAAGAACAAAATGCCCAGATATAAATTGTTTTCTAATGAAGAGATGCGAGATATGATAGGCATATAAGCGCAGGAAAATTTTAATGGATGTCGGGCTTATCGAAAATATTTGGAAACATATCCATGAGAACCGAGACTCTACAGGTCGTCCGAAGACTAACCACCGATCAGGAAAAATAAATTGTGATTCGCATAACCGAAAACTCTGAAGTAAGCACAAGACCTACTGCTCTGGAAGTTGGTTTAGGCAAGTCCACCGTTTGCAAAATTTGTCACGAGGAGGGACTGTATCCGTTTCACTTCACGCCTGTATAGAATTTACTGGAAGCTGATTTGCCAGCCAAACTGGAATTTGTCCGTTTCTGTCGTACCCAACAAAATGCCGGCCCCATGTTTAAAAAAACTATATTGTTTAGAGACGAAGCAATGTTTACACATAGAGCTTTATTCAATTTTGGAAATTCACATGCGTGGGATTTAGAAAATCCACACTTAGTATCCGAACGTCGTTTCCAACACGAATTTAAAATTCCGCTTGCTGTGGTCTTATTGGTAATTCTGTATTGGGTCCGTTCGAATTACTACTTTATTTAAACGGCGAACAGTATATCAATTCACCTATTGGAACCTTTGGTGTGAAACACTAAACTTGAAGCGATTTACCACTAGACACCAAATCGCTTTTTTTGAACTGCTCGACGCACGTTTCGCTAACCATGTTAGCATCATTAGATGATTTAATCAAATTAAATCATCTACTGATGATACTAACCTGAAGTTTGGCGAACCGAACGGATTCCGGAAGATTGGAAAGATGCTCTAATCCATCCACTACATAAGAAAGGAGATAGAATGGATGTAAACAACTACAGAGGGATATCTCTTCTCCCAGTGTGTTACAAGATTCTATCTCAATGTCTACTTGAGGAACAGTTAAGAGCCAAAATTGGTAAATATCAAGCAGGTTTTCGACCCGGTAGATCCTGAATCTAAAGTTGATCCTAAGACATCAAAAACTGTACACTAAAAATCTCGTCTGTACATTTGTGGATTTAAAAAAGCATATGATTCTATTGACCGCGAATCTTTATTCCAAATCTTGAAAGAACAAGGACTAGAACCATGGCAATTATTAAAGCAACACTAACTAACACAAAGTCAAAAGTTAAATTCATGGGTGACATCTCAGAGCCCTGCGAAATTAAAACTGTGGAGTAGCGTAATTAAAAGTGAAACAAGGAGATGCATTCTCGCGACTCTTATTTAACTGTGTTCTAGAAATTAAACTGGGGAGAACCAACATCAAAATTGATTGTCTGCCGTTTGCTGATTATCTAGCCATTTTGGCTCAAGATATATTAACGGCACAAAAACAAACTGACATCCTAAAGGAAACAGCAGAAAAGGTAGGACTCCAAATTTCCTTTGAAAAGACACAATACATGACCTGCAACACACTAAGAACACCATTTCTAAAAACAAAATATGCCTTCCTTTGCGCCCATACTGATTTTATTCTTTCGCTATGACCTTTTTTCCTTTCGTCAGACCAAGTTTTTCCAGTCTTGCTACATTTTTCTCTCTGGCCAACCTCCCAAACGTTAACCTTACGTCTGAAACAGCTTCTATTCTGAATTTCATTTTGAGTAATATTTGCTGATCTTAGGTCTTCTTTAATTGCAGAAATCCATTTAATTATTTCTACTTTAGCTCTACTCCTATTTTCATAAAATTCGACTATTTGTCTAGTTAGCCTCCTCGGATTCATCCGTTTTACTGTCCGAATAACTTAAGTCTTCTTTTTCTCATATCGCTATGCATATCTGTGTATTGTTTGATTTCTTGGTTTTCTCGAAGTCAGTATGTTGTTGTATTTATTTGTTTGGAGCCTAAGATTTTTCTTTCCTTCTTTTCAATGTCCTCGATGTCTCTCTCTCTCTATTCAAAATGAGCGTTTCTGCCCCATATAGACATTCTGGCTTAATAACTGCGTTGTAATGCCTCAGTTTTGTGTTTTTAGATATGCATTTTTTGTTGTAAATATTTTGTGTAAGTCTCAATGCAGTTTCGCTTTTTATGATATCTATCGTTAATGGCCGTTTTTTCCAATAATATATATATATATATATATATATATATATATATATATATATATATATATATATATATATATATAGACGCTCTAGCTCTGGATCAAAACAATCATGGTTGCCACTTAAACATAAACGTCCACAAAAGAGGCCGAAAACACAACACTTGATCACAGTAAGTATATTCAACCGCCGCAAGAATTAGAAACATACTGAGAAGGCCTTCCTCACACAGTGAAAGGATACTGGTTGAATAAATGAATTATATATTTCATCTAAAATTTTCCTGCTCATCGAAAGACGATATTTTGAAAATCGCTAAAGCAACGTACTTTTTATTAGAAATAAAGAATTTGGTTGCTAACCATCGAAATTGTCGACTTAAGATGTCCAACATATCCCATTAAAAGTTTTATTAATTAATAGATCAGAACAGCAAGCGACTTGTGTATATAATTATAATCGTCTGGACCAATCTTGTAAATATCAGTATTAATAAAATTTATTAGTTATTTTTTATTATTGGCTTCGCCTATTTTATTTTTTATATATAATATTATTTTCTACCAATTATCAAAAGTACCAATATACGAATTATTTTTTGAATTTCGTTTTCATATACCTATATTTTGATCCCCTTTGTAGATCAGACCTTGACGTGGTAAAGGGGATTGAGTAGGGCAATGAAGTTTTGAGCTATGCCATCTGGAGTCTATGCTCCTGGGAGGGTCACCCCTGGCGGATAGGTCAAGGCAGAGGCCTCAGACTAACATGATCCAAAATCTGCCAACCCGCATTGGACCAGCATAGCAGATTACGGTCCATACCTTCACCATGGTATTTCAATATATTTCAACATGACAGTACAACCAACACGGCCCTCATTCCCCGGAGGCCAAGGGGCAACTACCTACGGCAGTGGAAGACCTGCCCCAAGGCAGAGGGTGCTAAGAATCGCCGGGTTAGATCAGGCTGCCATTGGGCTTTTGACATTGCAACGCTAAATATACGGAGTCTGAGAACAGAGGCCCGATTGCAAGAACTGTTAATCGAACTTGACAACATACATTGGGATATTATTGGGCTCTGTGAAACACGAAGGAAGGGTGAAGAGTTAATCAAACTGGAACCAACTGGACATGTACTCTACACTCGAGGTACGGAAAATGGCCGATGTGGCGGAATTGGATTCCTCATCAATCGAAAGCTGAAGGACAGTGTAGTAAAATTTGAAAGTACATCTGATCGATTAGCCTAATGCGTCATTCAGCTGAATAAAAAGTTTAGGATGAGGAAATTGAGGAATTTTATGATGATGTGACCCAACTTTTATACAAGGATAAATGTAGATCCAAAATCCTGATGGGTGATTTTAATGTCAGAATTGGAACTACAAGAACTGATGAAAATGGAACTGGCCAATATGGAACTGGCGAGCGAGATAATAGAGGTGACATATTGGTTGATTTTGTTGAAGGACAAGAACTATATATTGTGAATTCGTTCTATAAGAAAAATATCACCAGAAAATTGACATGGAAAAGTCCGTTTGGGCTCACAAGTGAAATTGACTATATCATGACCAACGATAAAACAATATTTACCAATTGTACTGTCCTTAACAATTTTTATGTTGGAAGTGACCACTGAATTGTACAAGCAAAGTTAGGATTAACTGTCGAAGAGAACGCGAAAGAATGGTAAGATCAAAGAAGGGCAAATTGGATTCTGAGAAACTGCTGGAGAGAGAAAGCGATTTTGAGATTGCTTTGTCAAATCGGTTTGCTGTGTTACAAGATCTGGAGGAAGTGGAATTATCAGTTCACTATGATGAAATCGCCAGCAATGTGCGTAAACGGCTACTTCAATAGCACCAGAAAAAAAAATGTCTCAAACAGACAAAAATCACCAGTGAGACCATCGATTTAATGAAGAAACGGCGGGCAATGAGAAATGCTGGGAGTCCTTTTGGCAGGGTCGAGTACACTGAGTTCTGCAAAACTATAAGAAAACGTATCAGAGAGGACACGTGCCGATTCAACATGCAGCTAGTGCAAAGAAACCTGAAAGAAAACAAAGGAATTAATAAGGCTAAACAGAAGCTGAGAAACAAAAGAACGCAAATATATGCCTTAAGGCGTGAGGATGGCACAGTATGCAGGGCGCGTACGCAAATGTTAGAGGTTGTCGGAAAATTTTATTACCAGTTATATGAACATAAGAACCAATCAAAGACAACAATACCCACGGAAGAACAAATGCCAGATATTCTAGTGGAGGAAGTAACAAATGCTATAGAATCGATGAAAAACGCCAAGGCTCCAGGAAAGGACAGTGCAACTGTCGAAATGCTAAAAGCTGGTGGTCGGACGTTACATAAAACACTGGCAAAATTATATTCAAAATGCCTCAAAGAACAAAAAGTACCTGACTTATAGAAAAATGCAGAAGTGATCCTTTTACATAAAAAGGGAGCACAGGAAGATTTAAAGAACTACCGCCCAATAAGCCTCCTATCAGTAATGTACAAAGTTTTCACTAAGACAATTTCTAAAAGAATATTAAAACAACTGAATGACGCACAACCAAGAGAACAAGCAGGATTCAGAAGTGGATTCAGTACAATGGATCACATCCAGGTTGTACAGCAGGCCATAGAAAGGTACAACGAATACACCATGCCACTGTGATTGGCTTTTATCGACTACGAAAAAGCATTTGACTCCATCTTAAAGCATGCGATAATGGATGCACTGCTTAGCCAAGGGGTAGTTAAAGTATATGTAAACCTATTAGGATCGATATATGATGGAGCTACAGCCACAATTCACCTTGATAATCTTGAAGTGGGAATTAATGTAGAACGAGGTGTACGGCAGGGTGACGCAAGATCGCCTATTCTTTTCTCGGCTGTCCTTGAAGAAGTATTCCATAAACTGGATTGGGAACAGGATGGTGTAAAGATTAATGGTGCAAACTTAAACCATCTTAGATTTGCAGGTGATATCGTTCTCCTTTCACAAGACCCAGAGGAGCTGCAAAGACGCATACAAGAACTGCAAAGGGCTGGCGAACCATTTGGCTTGAAAATAAACCTGAAAAAGAGTCAGGTTATGTTCAATAACTTCGCTCGAGACAGAAGAATTTCAGTTTTAGGAAGGGATTTGGAGATTGTGGACAGCTTTATATATCTGGGGCAGAGGATTTCAATGGAGGGGAATACCGCCTGGGAAATGGAACGGCGTGTTAAATGTGGATGGCAGGCATTTGGCAGGCCCAACATTGTATTTAAGAGCAGACTCCCACTTTGTCTGAAAATAAAAGTCTTCTATCAGTGCGTTCTACCCGTTATGACATACGGCAGTGAAACCTGGACACTTACATCCCAATCAATTCAAAAACTTCGGGTAGCACAGAGAGGAATGGAAAGATCTATGTATGGTATTACAAGACGAGACAGAAAGTACTGCGCATGGATCAGGGAACAAACGAAAGTCTGTGACATCATTGGAAGAGTAAAGCGGTTGAAATGGAGATGGGCAGGCCATATAGCGAGGCGATGGGATGACAGATGGACCAAGACAATCCTGGAGTGGATACCTCTTGATCGCAAACGTTCGCGAAAAAGACCGAAAGCACGATGTATTGATGATATCTTTAAGTATATTGGACCAGAGTGGCAGAAGAAGGTCCAGGACCGTGAAAGTTGGAAACATGCTGAAGAGGCCTTCATTCTGCAGTGGATCGACACGGGCTGATGATAATGATGATGATACATATATTTATATTAAACGGATCCAGACTTTGGAGTGGAAGTTTATATGCACACGTGAGGAGTTGTTTTGTGACACAGTCTGTTCAAAGATCAATGTGATTGATTGAATCTTCGTGAAATCAACAATGTAGCGTAATGATATTAACAATACTTTTTGAACGAAACTGTTACTGAACTTTTTGAAATGATTCAAGTTGCTTAAGACAGTGAAGTCATGACCATTAAAAACGTTTTTAAATGATTTGCAAGAGTTAGTAGTCGAAAAGAGAGTATTGAGGACAATCCGTGATCAGGTCTATGAGTAACAGTTCGAACTGAAAAATATGTCTAAGAAGACACTTAAAAATGATCGTTATGTTGGCGTCAGACACATTAAGTTTTAAAATTTGCTAAAACGGAAAAGTGCTCTTTATATATTGACTAAAACAAGTATCGTTGTGTTTGATGGATCCGAAACAAAACGAGAGTTAACCGGCAAGTAGGATAGAGGAAAATTTTCTGAAATGCCATCGGCTAAAATTAACCACTACACCGGTACCGTATATATTACGTACTACTACTGAGAGGGACACACTCTTTATATCCTACACGCGATATAAAAGCTCGAGAACATTGGTTCAAATGTTTATAGTAACGTTTATGGTTAAGTTTGATTATATAAAAAAGAAAGCCGTACTGAAGGTCGAACAGTGGTTCTGATTACCTCTATATTTGCAAGCGTAGATACAGTTCTTTCTCTGTCTATAGGCTTCCTTTTCAGTGCAAAACCAGGTTCTTTTAACACCTCATTTGACAGAATGACTCTACGGAAACGGAGCTTTACAGTGATGAAAATAACAGTTGAGTTCTCGCAATACAATCATAATTTTTGTAATATGCTTTAACGACGAACGTACGTTGTGCACCGTTCCAATGATTCGTATTTACTAATGTTATGAGACTGTAAATTCAGTGAACATAGTCGCTTCAAAACTTAGTCGGCAATTACACAGTACAATATGCTTGAGTTTGGTAATTTTTTCTTCATTGGTTGACGTGGAAGCTTTTTCTGAATAATGTTCCTCTTCAATTGCTTCTCTATCATCGCTAAATCCTTGTATCCAATGTATAATACTAAAATTCAACCATTCACACGAAAAACAGGTCAGAAGTTTATTAATTTTCTTAAAAATAGCAACGTTCCATCGTCTTGTTTATTTTGATCCGTAGAATTTCAATGTTTTGTTGCATTGGCCTTTTAAGGTATTATTTGAAATTGAAACGTAAAATTTTTATAGCCATTTATTTCATACGTTTTAGCACAAATTTGGGTTTTGTTGCAGAAAAAGGAAAACTACACATTAATGCCAAAGTTAAAATTATTAGTACTAATTATAACACGTTTTAAAACAATTTACTTCACATTAAAAAATACATGAATAATTGTTTCATTGCATTAACTGTTTATGCTCACCATTCTATTCCTGGTGAAAGAAGCTTCGTCGGTTAATAAAATGTTGAAGAAAAAATTTGGACTCCTTTTTTTTACCAATATTTTGGTCTCTGTGAAAAATAAATGGGTAAGTGCTTGTACCCTTTGTACACTATGAGAGTAGAATAATTGATCTTTTAATATGCTAGATACAATCCAATGAGAAACTCCAATTTGTTGCATAACACTTCGAGTACTTCTGATCTTCTTCAATAAGATATAAAATTTGCTCTTTGACTTCACGATCGATTTCTCGCTGGCACCCACATTCTTGAAATTCTAAAACCAAACTACCCTTATTCAAGTGTTTAAGAAACTTGGGTATATATTTGCCGAGCTGGAAGTTGTCTTTCTGGGTATAGTTGCCCATAAAATATCAGCAGATCATGATATGCGCGTACCAAATATATTTTTGGTTTTAAATCAAGCTTAAATAATAACGATATAAATGACAATATACTGAAAGAAATGTTGTCGTTATGTTAAAATAATATTGCCGTGGCGATATTGTGACGTAGCCACATTGTTGGTATGATGTGGGATATGATTCTTAAATTTAAAACATCTTTTCGACTGCTGATTTAATAAGTTTGCAATTTTGTTATTGGAAACCCTTAAGTTTTTTTACCCTTGTGGTAGGGAACTTTTTAATATAAAATAATGTGAAGCATCGTTAGTTAAATTTATGAAAGGATTTTTCCTTACGCCCTGTATAAATACAAAATGTATCGTAAATTCCAACGTAACAATATGGGTAGTACATCAGAAAAATCAAACCGACAAACATTATTCGCAAAAAATAACAAACCAAATATGGATAAGTCCATCAAAAAAATAAAAAAGTACAAGTTGAAAATCCTCTCGGAGAGATGTGACGGCCATATAAATTCGAAACGTATGTATGACTAAGCCAGACAGAAGAAGAGACAGGAAAAGCCGAGGGTACCTAAGCGTCGCACGTGTGTCGCGCGTGCATCTGTCGTCGCTCCGCTGCATCCACACCTTTCACGCTCTTCCGGTCCATAGTCCGCGCTGCATTCAAGCAAGGCTCAGACGAGGTACCGTTCTCTCGGTACCAGAAAGAAGAACGAACTATTTATTATGTCCTTGATTTATCCTTAATTTTATTTGTGATAGTTATAATGCTAAATTGCAAATATTAAAACTAAAAGAAACAACTAAACCTGTAATGTAAAAATAATTTTAATCCGTAACGCGATAATAATTATTATCGTGAAAAATAATAATTTTGTTTGACCAAGTGTATATGGTATATGAATTCGAAAGCCCTTTTCTTGCTCTACAAAATTTTTGGTATAATTTTTCTGAAAAACTAAATTTTAATTAACTTTCAGGCTTTTGAAATCGAAATTCCAGGCGGCAAAAAATTTAATTTTCGACACTTGCTATACGAGGGTTGTTATTTATGTATCCGGAATTGCCAACAATGGCGTTGCTAGGCACCATCTGACATATACATCGTAAAGTTTGACATTATTGTCTGTATAAGAACGCGCTATTTGTGTTGTTTAGTGACTTGCAAATTTCATCTCAGTCAAAAAATGGAATTAACTCGTAAGAATTTTCGTGCGATGATTTACTATGACTTTCGACGTGAATTATCTCAACAACAGTGCATCGATCAACTCACTTCGAGTTTTGGCGATGAAGCACCTTCTAAAACCACTATATATCACTGGTTTACTGAATGCAATCGTGGCCGTTGTTTGCTCACGGGCGAAATTAAAGAAGGTCGTCCAAAATCTGTTGTTGTACTAGAAAACATCGATACTGTGCGCGAACTGATAAAGCAAGATCGTCATGTGACATACCGTGAGATTGAGGCATCCCTGGGCATTAGTATGACAAGTGTGCACAAGATTGTACATGAACATTTTGCCGTGAAAAATATTTGTGGGCGTTGGATTCCGCATAATTTGACTGACAATCGCTCAAAAAAAGGCTCGTGTCGATTGGTGCAAAGAAACGCTCAGAAAATACAATCGTGGTGCGCCAAATGCCGTGTATAACATCTACACAGGTGACAAATCTTGGATTTATGAGTATGAGCCCGAAAGTAAACAGCAGTCGACTATATGGGTCTTTTAAAATGAGCCAAACCCAACAAAAGTTGTTAGCGTAATAAGCACTTCGCAACAAATAATTGGCTGTTTTTTAAAATAAATGGGTATATGACTACAGTGCCACTAAATAATAGTAGAGTGGTCAGTTCTAAATGGTACACAACCATTTGTTTGCCAGAAGTCTTTGAAGAAATAATAAAAAAAAACAACCAGCGACGCAGGATCATTCTTCACCATGCCAACGCGAGTTTTCACACATGAAAACCAAAAACGGACCGAACAACTCAATATTTGACTGGTTAAAACGTCGATTTGATGGATCATCCCCTGTACATTCCTGATTTTGCACCCAATTATTTCTTTTTGTTTCCGTCCATAAAGAATAAACTACGTCGACGCCAGAAGAAGCAGCTGATGCATTCAAAATGCATGTTTTGGAGATTCGGAATGGAAAAAGTGCTATGAAAATTACTTCAAATATATGCAAAAGTGTATCGATCATCGCGGACAATATTTTGATAAACAATAAAACCATGTTCAATGATAAATATTTGCTTTTATTTATTATTGCGGACACATAAACAGCAACCCTCGTATTTCGCCATTCGTCGTAGACAACAAGCTACAGAAGCAGTTCGAGACATTTTCGCCGTATATTGAGAGGACGCTCTAGCCGATCAAACTGCTCGAGATTGCTTTTCCAAGTAAAAAAATTTTCAATTTTCAATTGAACCAATTTTCACCTGGACGATATGCCCCGTTCTGGTTGACTATCCCGATTTCGACGAGAGCCAACTTAAAGCTGTTTTGAAGGAGGACAGTCGTCAAACAAATAAATGGCCGAGAACTGGCTAAAAAATGGACTGCAGCGTTGCGACAATCTCCCGACATCTTTAATCCATGGGATTTACTCAAAAACTAAGAGCTTGGGTTAGACACAATCTAACCGGCGACAGTAAGGACAATCGCCGCAACAAAGATGCTCAAAATCTCGCCCGACACCGAGTACCATGCGGTTATAAACAACGATTTTTGCACAAAATCGTCGTCACGGAAGATGAGAAATGGGGTCTTCACGTCAATACGAAGCAAATAAAGGAGTGGGTGGCCGCAGGAAACTCACCAAAGCTGAGAGTTAAGCAAAATCTCCATCCCAAGAAGACCATGATCTATTTTTGGTGGGACTGAGAGGGTCTCGTGTACTGGAAAATGCTGGAGAAGAACATGACGGTCGAGACTAAACGCTACCTCGATATGTAGCTACACCTTATAAATGATGTTATTCAACTGAAATGACTCGATCGGTAATGGGAAGTCATCTTGCTCCTAGACAATGCATGACCTCACACAGCAAACATCATCAAGGATACCCTGAATGATCTCGAATGGGAGATCACTTCTTTCACCAACGACGAAAACCTCAAAGACTGGCTTAACAATTTCGAGTCCAGGCCCGGCTATTTCTGGTAAAACGGCATCAATAAATTGGTTAAGAGGTGGAAGCAGGCGGTGACCAAAAACGAAAATATGTCATTGAATAATTTGTTATTATATTGATGCTATTTTCAATACAACTTTTTAATAAAAAAAATGACAGGAATGTATGAAACAATCTAATACAACGTAACAACACAATTGCCAATAAGTCCCCGGAACGATAAATAAAACACACTTTTTTTTAATTTCGACTTTATTCATCAATATATTCACATTGAAGAGCAATACAATCATTCCAACGCTTGTCTAACATTTCTATACCTTTTCTATAGAACGATTTCCCTTTGCCTTCAAAATATCCTTCAGTTTCGGCAATTACCTCTTTATTGAAACGAAATTTCTTTCCAGCGAGCATTTTTTGAGGTCTGAGAACAGGAAGTAGTTGCTGGTGGCCAGATCTGTAGAATACGGTGGATGAGGAAACAATTCGAAGTGCATTTCATGCAATTTAGCTATCGTTGCCAACGATTTGTGACACGGTGCGTTGTAATGGTGAGACAGCACCTTTTTTGTTCATTTGGAGTCTTTTTTGTGATCTCATCTACTGCTATTGATGGTTTTACCTTTCTCGAGATAATCGAGGAACAATATCTCATGCGCATCCCAAAATACAGACGCCATAACCTTGCCTGCCGACGGTTGTGTTTTTGGTCACTTTGGAGGGCTTTCACCGGTTGCTGTGCACTAAGCTGATTGCTGATTTGAGTCATGAGTGCAGTGATGAATCTATGTTTTATCCATTGTCACATACCACATGAAAAAATCCATTGTTTGAAAAAGACATTTTTTTGATTCACCGTGTAGTTTTCTACACCAAAAAGCAATGTTTAATCAATAAACCAAATTATTTTTTCCATTGTTTTAAAAATAACAAAAGTAGCGTCACTTAAAGCACAACAAGTCAGAAAATAGTAGACAGGTTGTCATGAATCGAATTTTGAGACATGACATTTGAAGGTTGGTACAATCGACCACTGGTAAGGATTTTTCGTAAGTGACGATCTATATGTCAGACCAGGGACTTATTGACCAATGTGTTATATAATGATGAATACTTTAATTTTAATTTCATTAGAAGTCAGTTGTTTAATTTGTTTGCAAACTTTAAATGTTAATCTGTACGTATTACAATCCGTGATTTAATGGTTTAGTGGCGTGCCCGGCGACAAGTGGTTTCGTCTGTTTGTGTGCGTTAGTAGTTGTAGTAGAAGTTGTTTGTTGGTGACTGAAAGTTTTCAATTATACTTAGTTTCGGGCTCAAATATTATATTTAAAAATTACACATTTAAATAAGGCCCGATAACATGCAGAATACTCTACGAAAATCAAAGTCAACAAAAAACAACAAAATACAACAAAAAAAGTTGCAAAAACACATCCAGTATACTTATTTGAATCAAACCGGAAGAATACTTACTTTATAACATCCCAAAACAAAAGTAGCCTTCAGAGACATAATTAATGAAAGAAAATTCACTGTTACAAAAAACAAACCAAAAAAGCAACACCAAAGATATCCTTAAAACAAAAAACAACAAATTATCCTAAGAGCATTCTGGCAAAACTTATTACATTCCACAGACAAAACAAATTACAATCGTGTCTCTAGGCAGCTGAAAGCATATCTAAAGGAATTTAAAAACGATATGTTCCAAGAATACATTCAAAATGAAACTCTTACCGAAAATTCTGATTATGCTATTTGGAAAGCAATAAGAAAACTAAAACAGTCTGGTGAGCAGATCCCTCCTTTTTAAAAAACAGATGAAAAAACTGGGCAAAAACAGACAAACAAAAGTCAGATATTTTTGCAAAACATTTTTACCATTACTATCCTCGGAAGAAAATAACCATGATGAAATAACAATTTCTTTAAGCATCAATATACTCCATAGAGCAAACTGAATATATAACATCCACAGACTTTAAAAAAATGATTTGAACCCGAAAAAAGCAGCACACAAAAAGGGATACTTATGCTAACCTACCTATCTACCTGTTTAATAGTGGTCTTCGACTTAAATACTTTCCAGCACAATGGAAAGTAGCCTACCTAATACTCATTCACACCCAAGGATAATTCCCAAATTCTCCAACATTATATCAACCAAACAGTTTTTTGTCAGTAAAATCTAAAATTTTAAAAAACTATTGGCAAAAAGATTAGTCGACATCATTGAAGATAAAACCAGTTCAGGTATAGAACCATCCACGCTACCAGTGAACATATCCATAGAATTGTAGATCGAGAGTTTCCAAAAAAGCGCACTATTGCGCAGCAATTTTTCCCGATGTCAAGCTTTTGAAAAAGTTTAGTATCAGGGGCAACTTTATACCCTAAAAAAGAACCTACCCAATAGCATGTTTGTCTATTCTCTTTAAATAAATCTTAAAAAAAATATATATAACAAGACATGATATATAACAGGAACAAAATAGGATTACATCTCATAAGATCCGGAATTCCTAGGGTACGTGCTTGGGCCATCCTGTTTGAAAACCGCGATGCTAATGTAACAGCAAAAATTTTGCAAGAAAACTTAGATCAAATAGAAAAATGGGTGAAAACATAGTGTATTAACATTAACGAAGAAAAATAAAACCATATAGTATTTACAAAATGCCCCGTAAATTCACCTCCAATAAGACTTAACAAAACAATAAAAGTATACCCACACCGGAATTTGATAAATATTTAAGCCCACACATGGATCAAATACTAATAAGAAAAGTGTACATATGGCAAAAATGTCAACCACTTGGAAGTAACTTTTTGGAAGCAATTTTGGCTCCTCGGAAGACAATCCAAACTCTCAATTAAAAATAAACTCTTGGCATATACCAGGTGTGGCGGTTACTAATTCTTATATTTTTCTTAAAAAAATACGTTTAATTTTGGAGAAAGGTTAAAAAATGGTTTATTCAAAGTATGCGCTATCGCTGGCTGCATATTTTCCCCATCTCCCTGGCAATTTGTGGATGCTCACCCAGTAAAAACGGTACATCTTTCAAGGTGATTCAGTTATTTTTCCGTTTTTCGACATCTCCGTAATTGTTGAAGTGTTTCATGGAGAGTGTGTGAAAACAAATGGTAGTCGGAAGGGACCACGTCAGAAGGGGTAGTCCGGCAGGTGGGGCAAGAGTTCCCAGCCAAGTGCATAAATGGTGTCTCTAACCGCTTTCACTGTGTGCGATGGGGCGTTGTCGTGATATAAAATTACTTTTCCGCATTTTGTAACCCATTCTGGTCGCTTTTCGATCAATGCATAGTTCAAATTGATGATTTGTTAACGGTAGCGAACGGTATTAACTGGTTCACTTGGTTTCAGAAGCTCATGGTACACGACACCCTTCTGATGTCATCAAATGCCCAGCATTGTTTTCTTTCCAAAGCGATTCGGTCTTGCAGTCGATGTTCATGGTTGTCCTGGGTCATCCCATGACTTTCTGCGTTTTTGGTTGTCGAAATATATCCATTGTTCATCTCCAGTCATGATCCGATGCACAAAAGTATTTCTTTCATGTCGAGAAAGCAAAAGTTGGCACACATTTTTCGCTTTTCCATCTGTCTGTCATTTAGTTGATGTGGTACCACTTTCCTGCCTTCTGGATCTTTGGCATGGCATGAATACGATCACAAAAGGTTGTCGTCTTCTTCCAACAATGCTTGCAATTCGGCATCTTCAATTTTTTCTAATTGACCCGGGCGTTCTTAGTTTTTCAAGTCGAAAACACCACTTTTGACTCGTCACACGCCCACAAGGGTTTTGCGTTGGGACATTGTCACCGTAAGTTTCCACAAATATACGACGGCTTTCACTGGCGTTTTTCTTTTGATTGAACAAGAAAAGCAGTACGTGCTCGCAAATGCTCTTTATTTGCCACGGAACTCGACATGTTTGCGAAACGAAACAATATGAAGCTTGAAAATACACATATGACGCTAACTCGAAATTGTTTAAACATCAATGGCGTTTTGAAAGGTACTGTCGTAGCAACAAAATGACATAAGAGATTAGACTGTGAACCGACCCTTGTTTCCACCGCCATCTCTTAAAAAATGTACAATTATTAACCAGCATACTTGGTAACTACACCTATCTGGACCTACAAGATTCAGTTATGGGGGTAGAGCAGCCACATTCAATATTGCGATTCTCGAGAGATTTCGGACACAAACAATGCGTGCAATTATTGATGCTCCTTATTTTGTTAGAAATAGACATATACCATGACCTGGATATTCGTGCTATAATAATAATAGACTATGTGCTATCTACGAGTTGAAGAATACCCCAATCCACCCCCTTTAAGCCTCCTGGAGAATAGCAGAAGCGAAGAAGTCAAAAGACTAAACTTAAAAAACCATTAGACTTACCATTTTTAAATTGAAATGTATATTATATTATTTATGTCTTATTAACATTATGCCATAAACTGATGAATATTATAATTCTACCATATAGAGTTCTGTTAAGGCATGTTCTATTAAGACAGAACCTGTATAGGCTAGGAGTCATCGAAATCTTCAGCCATTGCCGAGACCGCCAACAACTTGAAGGATGTTTACAAAGCGCCTGAGATGCCTTACCATAGGAAGACGAGTGTTATAATGGTTCTACTCATAATCATTATTAAAATTCATAATACAATACATTAAAATGTAATATTTTTAATTGTTCCTCAATATATTGCTTTTTTGTGACCAAGTGCATATTAATTGGTGGCACTCGTCATTTTTGAGGTTAAGTTGTTTTGTGTTGTTATTTCACTTATGTCGAAGGGCATATTTAATGTTTTTTAAAGTTTATCGATTTATAAATATTATATAGGATTTAGATCCGAAGAGAAGGACATTCTAAAATATTTCTCCTATTTTCTTCACACCACCTGAGTTTAAGCAGATAAGTGGTATGTGATTTGAGTTGTTAAGCTGAAATTTTATATTTTTTGAACTGGTATGGGTAAAAATCTTAGGAATTGATGATTTTAGATACGTCCATAGAAAATAAACAGCTGGCATAGTACAGTATAGCCTATACAAACTGTCACTACGCAGACCTAAATAATTATGCTCATATCTCATTTGTAAAGGGTTTTCCAATAAGAGTGTCAGAAGTCTAAAATGAGACATAATGATAACTCCAAGTGATATCAGACTTTTATTTTCTCTTAAAGAATAAATAATGACATTATATTCTAAAAATCATGTCATTCAAATGTCCCCTCGGCGTCATCTGGTGCAATGCATTCAGGAGACCCACTTATCAATTACTTTTACGCAAATATACCGTGGTATATTTTGAATGGCAGGCTGAATGTTTCATTTAATATCAATAATTATCGGAGCTTTACTTCTCTAAAACAGAAATTTAACATAACCCTATAAAAAACAATCCAATGGTGTGAGATCGCATGATCTTAATGGCCAATTGACATTCCCGCCAAATAACGCATCTAGGAAAATTTTCTTGCAATACATGGATTGTCTGGCGAGATATGTGACAAGTGGAAGCACCGATTTGAAAGAAAATATTGTTTATATCAGCATTTATCAGTTCAAGCCAATGATATTCTTCTCCATTATCAATAACACGATTTCCATGATCGACTGCAAAATAATAAGGTCCTATCACTCTTTTAACCCAAAAACTGCATTAAATAGTGACTTTCTGAGGGTGAAGAGGTAACAACTGAAACCCTTGAGGATTTTCATTGCCACCAATCCTGCAGTTATGTTTGTCCACAAACACATTAAGCCAGAAGTGCGCTTCCTGGGAAAAGATTATGTTTTCTTCAAAGTGGGGGTCGCCTTCGAATTGCTCTAGAGCCCAAATCGTGTATCGTGTATCTTTCTATGGTAAATTAACATAATGTACTGAATACAATAGTCTATCAGTAACATTTAGATTTCAAACTGCCGTTATAACGTTTCAACGTTCTGACACTCTTAAAGACTTTTTTATTAGAAAAAAATTAAAGCTATAAGTTACCTCGAAATTTTATTCATCAAACCACAAACAATTTGACTTCTCTACATAGTGTAGCTAATTTAGAACACGTTCGTAGCAATATTATACAAAAACGTAGGGTATATAACTCTTGGGGGGTGCTGATCGGAGTTAATCAATAACTGACGTCCGTGGTTCGGAATTCACGTTAAGCTGAAGGTACAATTAAGAAATTGAATGAAAGTTGAAGGGATTTAAATAAAAAATCTAAGCTACATTTAATTAAACCAATTGAATAAATACGCTAACTTTCTTTATACAAAGTAATATAAAAAAATCTAGAAATACATAGCTATACTGTACAAAGTATGTAATGAAGAGAACTAAGGTCATACCAAACAGTAGAGCGAGATGCTCAATAGATTGCTTCCATTAGTAACAATAGGATCACTAGTACGGTAAGTAAAAAAGTCGTAAGATTTCCTCCATAGAGTACCATGACCTTCACTCAGTAGAACACAGAACTTAAGCCTGGGGTTAATCAATAGTTGATAACCGTAGTTCGAAGCCCACATTAAACTATAGAGGTCAACAAATTTAAACTTTTTTGAGGTAAAATTGATGAAAATAGGTGTATATGAAGAATTGTGTAGTCCTAAATCCGAAAGTGATAAGTTAATTACCGTACACGTACAGTTTTTTGTTACAGAGGGTCGGTAGTAGAAAAGAAAAAGAGGCGACATATTTTTACAATCTAATATTTATTTAATATAAACATGTAAAACGTGTTAAATCTATGTAAAGACATTACTCAGGATTATGTGAATAAAAAATATATTACACGAGATGTCATACAGCGACAAAAACTTTAATTTTTTCCTTTTGTGTTCTGTAGCATTATCTCTTTTTAAAAACCAGCAGTAATCGATCAACATAGATCGGTTCCAGCATCCCTGGTATCTTGCTTAATATGGAGAAGTGGAAGAAGCACCTTTTTAGGGTTAATAAGGGGGGCATATTTTAGGTTTGTACCAGGTTCAAAAGAAGTTTTATGAGGCAAATCTTTTTTACTGTAATGTTCTTTTGTTGCCTTACTGTTCCATAGACACAAAAAACAGCAATACTTTTTAAAACCCCCTTGAGTCCTAGCAATATACCTATCACTTTTAAATCCCCATAAATATCCCTACCTAGTACTGATACTGTTCATATTTAACGCGTTTTAATATGGTTGCTAAGTTGTCATAAGCTTCTTTCATTTTCACTGAATGGGCTAAAGGAATATATGGGTTTTTGTTTCAATTATGAAGCAAGACTTTTATGAAGCAAACTTTTAGGCTGTATTTCAACTATGAATCTGTGAAAATACGCCACCCGGGAGGTATATATTTCATATTAAGCTCATTCATTAAACCTTCAATATCACAACAGACACATAGCGATCCCTCCATTCTATAAAAACCTGAAAATGTTACATTCCGTTTTCGGTAAAGTGAAACACTTGCATTTTTATCTAGCAGGTTCCACTGTTATGTGGTTTTATAAGTATGGAACCAAGAAGTTTCGATTTTTGTTTTGACAATACCACATCACGTACCAAACCATTTAATTCATTCTGAGTTATAAAGTCAGGTTCACTGGTAGTTGTTAAAAATGTTGGGTCACAACTGGTGTTCTCATGAAGTTGTGGATTAGATCCTGATGAAGAATTAGAATCACCGGGAAACAAGTTGTCCAGGTTTAAAGGCGCAATCGGTATCCATAGTTCCTGGCTATGAGGAACTGGCCGAAGTGCAGAAGGCAAATTTGGAGACTGAATTTTATCCCTTTGCTTCTTTGAAATCCAAATTTCTGTTCTGTTATGTTTTAGTGATACAAAAGTAGCAATCACTTACATGGCCAGTAGATACTCTTCACACCATAGGACCAGCAAACGGCATATATTTTTTCTTGCGATGCATCAATTGCACTAAATTTACGTGACAATTCACACAGCAAACATGATGAGTCCACCTTTTATCTTGATCTCCAATTTGGAATATAAAATATAAAAGATAGGCTTTTTGACATTCTCGGATACAGATCTAACTTGTGACTTTAAAATAAATTGTCCACATATATAACAAAACTTATCCGCTGGATTTTTGTAAAATCGACGACTAGAAATTGCATTTTATATAAAATCGACTTAAACATTTGACTCTATTGTAAACGAGATAGAAACAACCTAAACTATAGAAAACAATAAAACTGCCAATAAAAGTTCGTAGAATACTGTGAAAATAACCTCCTCTACGGTCTTGTGGTAATTCCTACATTGTCCTGTTCAGGTTCAAATAATTTTAATGATTCCATGATAAAAAGGAGATGCCATTTCTGTGAAAAGGTATTTTAATAACTATGTTACCTAAATGAAACGCAAAAAGAGCATTCTCATCAATGTTAAAAAAATCATGTCGATGATTGTGCTATTGATTAAATAACGAAATGACTTCACGAGCGTTGAAGAGATTTAAATAAATTAATCTAATTTAAATAAAACCAAATTAATAAATTGTCTAACTTTTTCTCTATAATGTAACATAAAAAAGCTCTATAATTAAATGGCCATATGATACAAAGTATATAAGCAATAATACAAAACAACATAGTGATAGCAGTAATAAGAATAACAGTAATATAAGTATCTTCTTCTTCTTGTCCTGGAGGTTAAGTTGACCCGAAGGCCCTGACTTGTATTCACTGATTTTTCGAACGTCACGACAATGTCGCTTGTTCGAAGGGTTTTAGCTGCCGTCCTTTAGGCATGGAGGTGATGACCGAAGAGGATGGTCATACTGGGGCAACGGCCGGCAATGAAGCTGCCGTGGCTCTGATTAGCGGATTGTCCGAAAGGGACGCCGTCGCTAGGAATTTGTCCAGAAGTCTGGACAGGAATGTCTGAATCACTGGTATGTCAGTTTCCCGATGGATTTGCGCATTCCTTACAAACCATGGGGCACCTACTAACGTGCGAAGAACACGTGACTGGAACGATTGCAGAATTGCAATCGACGTTGGGGGGAGGTACGGAAACCAGGCCTGAGATCCGTAGGTGAGGACGGATCGGACCATGATTTTATACAAGGTTATTCGGATGTTCAGCGAGAGCTTACTTTTGCCGTTCATTAGGGGGTAAAGCAGACGAGCCATGGCTCTTGCTTTCCCGGTTACCTTCTTTAGGTGCGGCACCCACGTGAGGGCCTTAATATAAGTATGCAAGTGGTAAGATTACCTCTACATAGTATCTGGCTGTCCAAAAAACTCGAAGTAATTTTTTAAGAGAACGAGAAACGTAAATAGTTTGTGTAAATATTTATTTAGTCTATTGTGTAATTACCACTATTATTTAAACTTTTTGCCAAGTGGTAAATCCATGCCTTTTTGTCACAAACTAATATCTTTATTGCCAAACATGTCAACAGGTTGTTTTTCATCTCTTCTCATTTAAACAATTTAGGAAAGAGCGAAACTGATGCTAGTCTGAGGGTGCATCATTCGGTGAGTAAGGTGAATGGTACAATCCCATCCCAAACATTGTCATGACGAAACACAACGCCTTGCCTGTTTTGTTAGTGTGGTAGTTTTTCTTCAATTGCTGCCTTCAACCGATCTAATTCTGAATAGTAGAGGTATTGATGGTATAGTTAACTGGAAGAAGCTCAAAGTTTATGGGTCCCTTCCAAGTGTATCCATAATTTGCTGACCATGGCAATCCTCAAGACTTTTTTCGTTGCCCGTTTCGTCCACTTTTCATCGCCATTCATCATCCGCTTCAGAAATGAGGCCTCAATGACATCTCACGGACCGTGGTGCATGGATCCTCGGCTATTATGGCCTTTATTTCCTCAATATCAGTGCTTGAAGAACGGTCAGAGCATTGCCGGTCTTCCAGGTCAAAATCACCGCCCTTGAACCGAGCAAACCACAAAATCTTCCTTTTTTAACAGCGTTCTTGTCCCTATTTGAAATAAAAAAGCATAATGTGACGTAAATAGAAGTTATCGACCAACATATTCAATTTGAATCAACTAGACTAATTGAAGGTAAATTAAAGCAAGTCTGAAAGTAAACATTTGTAAATACCACATAAATTAATAATATGCAAATAAACATTACTGATCCAGCACAGGTTTTTATTTACAAGCGTTAAAAGAACAACTAATGAAAATCCTTACGATCTTTCCGGACAATCTTTATACATAAATCTCGTACTTTCTTTCCAATACATTTTTATCATTTAAAAATATATTTATCACTCTGGGTCATTTTTAGAAAACTAAAAAAATGATTCACGCAAAACTTCTAAGAATATATTTTTGATATTTTGGCCCATTTTTGGTTCTGTTAGAAAAGGTATAAAATACTGCCAATAAAGCAAACAATTCTAAAATACATTGGATACTAGGCACTAGTATGTAATTAAGGCAAATGTTTAATATCAGGAATTCAGAATAGAACAATCTGCAAAAGTTATAAGCAAAAAAACCAAAACCATTCTACAATAAATATCCTGGTTAAATGCTATTAAAATGCAACCCATAATATCGAAATAACAAAATGGGAAATATTCAAAACCACCCGGTCATTTGTATTCATAAGTTCAAACTAAATATTAAAGACATTGGTAGTACCAGGTTTTAATATGATAAATTTCAACATTTACTTGACCAACAATTTAATTATATAGTACCATTAATTCTGTACTGTAATTGTAGCATATCATATCTTGATTTTTCAAATCGGTATTATATTTTTAATATATTTTATATTTTTATATAATTTATTATAAATAGGTATTATATTTTGTTTTTAAAAAGCAATACTTACGGTCTTTTGAAAATATCATTTTACAATGCTTGTTGAAAATGTTCGTATTTTTGAAAATATATTCAGATTACATTGCATATAATGTCTCAAACTTACCCTTAGCCGAACTAAAAACAGTAGATTGTTTTATTTCTTCTATGATGTACAGAATTATCACAGTGCAAATAAGAACTTGTAGAAAACTAATTGGATTTAAGTCTTGGATTTCAAATATGCGTAAAAAAAAAATATCCACAAAAAGTGGCAAACATTTTCTGATGTTTGGGTACAACATTTTATTATAAGAAATCTCAAAGAGCTCTCTATATATATATATATATATATATATATATATATATATATATATATATATATATATATATATATATATATATATCCCATTTTATAAGATTTCCACTGTAAACAATTTTGGAGGGAGGGGAATAGAGGGTAGTTCGAGGGTGCGATGTCTGGTGTCAATTTTTGTTGGGCTCAGATTGAAACGTGTGGTCGTGCATTGTCATAATGAAACACAGCGACTTTCCTGTTTCCTAATTCTGAGTGATTTCAATTTCTGCCTTCAGCTGATCTAGAACAGTAGAGGTCGGTGTCCATTGTTTGGTTGAGTGGAAGAAGCTCAAAGCGTATGGATTCCTTTCAATCCCCCCAAATGCAAGGCATAATTTTCTTCGAATGAAGGCCGGCTTATGCTGTATTTAAACTTGCTGACCCTGACAACCCCCTTTATTTTTTCATTGCACGTAATTGCCTACTTTTCATTACCATTTAGCACTCGCTTCAGAAATGGAGCCTCAGAATTTTATTTCAGCAAAAGATCGCACAAAGAGATTCGGTCTAGCAGATTTCGTTCACTAAGTTCGTAAGGGTACCACACATCGGCAGTCGTACCATTTTTTTTCAGATGGTTGGATGGAAAACGGTCGATTTGCCAATACCTAACTTATCTGCTATCTTATGAATTATGGTGCGTGGATCTTCAGCAATTACATTATTTTCTTCAACATCAGTGCTTGAAGGACGGTCAGAGTAATACCGGTCTTCCAGATGTAAATATCCGCCCCTAATCAGACCAAATAACTTTTGCACCGTGGTCTCCAAAACAGAACCCTCACCGTAAATTGTATAAATATTGTGTTTTATTTGGACACCGTTGTTGTCTTTTTAACGTCAAATACATTTTATATAAAACATTGTCTTTTTGAACGAAAATCGATTTATTACGGTACGTATTCGTCTAAAATGTTAAACAGTCTCTGTAACCTTCGCGTTTGACCAACGCTCATTAATTTTGTTAACCATTTCTTCAGTAGTAACCTGAACAGGGGCGTCTTGAGCGTGAAGTGCACTTGTGGTGCACCAAATCGAACCGAAACCGAACATAAAATGTGAAAGAGCAGAGTTCCTAACAATATGTTTTCAACTTTTTTTCGCTTTGGCCTATCTTTTTTTCCGCGAAAAAATTAGTGCTTAATTAACACACAGTAAATTCGTTTTTTTTATTAGAGCAAAAATAACGATATTATCCGGTTTTGAAGACTGTCAAAACAAACCAAAATGTCATATCGGCTTAAAATTTATGAAATATTACTAGAAATAAAGAAAATAAATTAAAGGTTTTGCGATTGCACCATTATCTATCGGACTTTTCATTATATTCTCATAGTTTTTGTTTTGCCTTTTAATCTATCATATTTGCAGCTTTGTAAAATGATTGTTAATATTAGAAAAACTAAATAGTTGCTATTCATAAAAATCACCATATAATACAAATACAATAAAATATGTCTTCAACTTTACTTGGCCGACCGCGGTGGTTTGGTGGATTAGTCGCCCGCCTGGCAATCCAAAGGTAGCTGGTTCGATTCCAGCGCTCGGATGGTTGTTTTCCTTTAATTCTTCTATTCGTCTTACTTCCTACCCCAGATATACACACATATACACACGTATGCAGACACATATACACACCTAAATGTTTGTGATTATTTCTAGGCAAGAGTGTAAAATCCAACAACCAATTACCCATCAGTCACGTCAATTAAAGGCTGGGTAAGGACGCATGCCTTTTCAGAAGTGTTCTATGTTGGTCACTCGCCAGCCGGTAGGCTGCCTGATAGACTTATGGGTAAGCACATAACCAAGGGTTGATGATAGAAGGAAGGTGCTGGCCTGGGTTTGTCGGTAGCTGATGACCATGGTTCAGAATCCACGTTAAGCTGTATACTAAATAGCCTTATGGTGATGCGCCTCTAACCGTAAATTCTTTCAATTTTTTTTAACTTTACTTGGAAAGTGGTTGCTTGTGAAAATGCTTTTTTACAGAATCGCTGTATATCGGATAGACAATTCAAAGCAGATTAACGAAATATTACATTTATCAGCACGTTTATCGTCCTTGCGAGTTATTTGTTCCTGCTTTTTTCGAATAGGTGACCGTGAAAGGATTTTAACAAAAGGGTGACCATTGGTAAAACAGCATAAGTGAAAAGGTGAGTAAAATTGAAAAACAAAATATTGGATATTTTTTTAAATTTTCTAAATAACGGTATTATGCTCTATTTTCTTTTGATACAAAATTAATAATGAGTAGGTCCACCACAGGTCGAATACACTATACAGTGGTGACCAATAAAATTAGTGGCGGAGCCGTATGTAGACCTATTTTAGATGTATAAGTAGATAAATTTTATTTAAACCCATTTTTACGTTGTTTCTAAGACAATATTAATTTTCTAGAATAAATTTACCGATCATTTATAAGGCAAACATGTTATTAATCTGAATATAAACAATTATTTTATTAATAATTATACGTTGATGAGGTTTTTTTAGAAAAAAAATTACATCAAAACTAAGAGTAATTTTACTACAAATCATAAAAAAACTAAAAAGTGTAATTCTCTAAAAGTATTATAACTAAAACACTCTATATAATTACAGAAGCTGAGTACTTTGTAGCATAGCCTTTATTCTTAATTACTGATTGGCATCTTTTTGACATGGAGTAGATTAGATGTTAGCATGCTTCTACAAGGTATCCAATATTGTTGTTCATTTATATAGGTATAATTAATAGAAGTCGATTTAAGGTATAATAATTGTATTATTATAACATAATAGTACAGTGTTTGGAAATTTATTTAGCAAAAATAATACAGTCGAGATGGCGGCCTTCGCGGCTCTATCATTTTTGAAGACTTGATTGAAAATGTGTTATCACCTTGCCGCTTATATATCTGGATATTCAATGGATCGCAATAATAATATTCTGCTTTAGTTGCAATATGGTACGTGGTTACTTTGCTCTTGATATAACCCCACAAAAAACAATAAGTGGAGTTAAATCTGAACTTCTTGAGGGCCAATTTAAGTCACCTCTACGGGATATCACTTTTTCTGGGAATAATTCCTGTAATTTCTTTCATTTCTTGGACAATTTGAATTTTATAGGGATGAAGACAAAGATCTTTTTTTAAAATGACATGCAGTGAAGATTTTTTAATGAATACCTAGTTAGTTCGCTTCCGTATGGATTGGGATGGATTTTCTCTAATCGACTCACGCACATGTTCAATATTGTTTGCATCTCTGTTTGACCTTGGACGACCCGTAGATTTTTTTATCTATTTCTCTATGAAATTAACACTTATTAACACAAATTAACACTCGTTTAAGTCGTGTAATTTTTACTCGATCTTATAAAAACGATGAACCGTAATAAGCGAGTTGTTATTTTCATAATGCGCGCGAACACAGAAAGCACGTTGTTGTCCGGTGAAACGCTCAATGGAAACTAATTTCCCCGAAGCAAGCTTCGATGTAAAGTTAACACAACCAGTGCATTCTGCGCCACACAGGAACAAACAAGTAATTAAATATGAACGATATTTCTGGACACCTGGTACATATATTAAATATCAAGCTGTCTGAATTTTTTGGCCAGGCTTGCTTACTATTTTTCCAGTAATATATCGTTTTAACTCTCTCCAAAGGTGCTTGATCGGATTATTATTCGGGGACTGCGACAGCCACTTTAACACTTTAATGTTTCCTCTCGAACCACTGCTTCACCAGATGAATCGCATGTTGATCATTGATGATCATGGTCTTGTAGTAATAACTGCCTCTAGGGTGTCTAAGTAACTTTATTTTAACATATTTTCTTTTATTCAAAATTGTTACTTTATCTTTTGATGTTACAACCATGCTTTACTGTGCCCAAAGTGTTACGTTGATTCAATTCTTTATTAAAACGTCTTCACACAATTTGCCACTAGATGCAAATAAATTAATTTTAGTTTCATCGCTAAAAAGAATATTTTTCTAATTACGTTGGAAATCTGCACTGCAGTTTCTTTTTGCAAATTTTAACCGGTGCTTTTAGATTCTGTTTACTTAAAAACGAAATTGGCTATCCTACCGTAAACGCTTTTCTACTGTAAACGCCACGCCATCTTACGGTTCTGGTGCTCATACTTAAGTCAAGATTATTTTTATAATGACAAGGGTAGCAAAAGAATCCTTCAAACCCTCGCGAATAATACGATTATCCATTATTTTCCTCGTTTTTCTTGGACCACCCCTCCTTTCCTTTCGGGTTGTTTTTGGGACACATATGATTCTTTCAAAACTTTAGCAATTACACATAGTGATCGTTTGATTCTAATTGTAATAAGATTTGTTTTGGCTTCTCAGTTGCAAAATTGACGTCTTACAGTGTCTAGCGCGGCCCATGATTATATTAACATCATGAGAAACAGACTAACTTATGATGTATCAATACAATAAATACATATTTTATCAGAATTAGTACGTGATAACGTGTATAAAATTAGTACACTCATATTTTTTTACCATTGAAATATGAACCATTAGGAGGAAATATATTTTTTAAGAAGATAAGTAGAAATAAAATGCGCTGGTTATATTGTAAATAAAATGGTTACAGGTCAGTTAATTTTAGCATATTATATTATTTTTATGGTAAATAAATTAGAAAAGAAAACTTTGT
Organism: Cosmopolites sordidus; assembly: GCA_031761425.1. Classification (NCBI taxonomy): domain Eukaryota; kingdom Metazoa; phylum Arthropoda; class Insecta; order Coleoptera; family Curculionidae; genus Cosmopolites; species Cosmopolites sordidus. The sequence goes on from JARFXV010000296.1 coordinate 33,192, forward strand.
TTTAAAAAGTAAATATCGATTTTCAAAGAAACCTAACAAAGTTAGAATTATTACAAATTGCAAAACAGTATAGAACTGAAAGAAGGTATATAGTAGATGAGGAAATTCGGTTACATGGACATGAAATGCTTCGTACACCACCTTACCAGTGCGAATTTAATGCTATAGAGTTAATATGGGCCAATGTAAAACAATATTATGACAAACATATTGGAAGGGATGGGCATAGGGAAAACAATATTTTAGCTTTGTGGTAAGAAGCCTTAAACCAAATTACTCCAGAAAAATGGAAGAAATGTATAGACCATACAAATAGAATCATATTAGATTGGTACATAAAAACAATAATTACAGAAGTGACACCCTTAATTATTACCATTAATGATGAATATACCGACTCTAGCAGTGATTCTGATGCAGAAAATTAATTTAACAGTTTTTCTATTTAATTTTATCCTAGAATAAGAATGTGGGACTTTTTGAAGTGGGGAAATAGAAAACGAAGAAGCCAAACATGAATTTCTTAGCATCATATATAGCAGAATTCACATAAGGAATTGAACCAAATGGAATGTGGAATTTTATGCTTATTGAAGAATTTAAATTCAGGAGGTTACTGGAGAACAGGGCAACAAACTATATTTACATGAGTTTAGTTCATGTATTTTTATATTTTCAGAAACCCGCTGATGAACGATATACATGTTGGTTCCTATAGGTTTATTGATTAATATAATTGGTAGTTCAATTTTCACTATTTTCAAAATAATGCAAACATACTGTTTACATTGGCCTTTTATTGTATCATTGTATTAAACAATATAATCCATAAGTATATCTAAAATACAAATAATGTATGTAATACCTGTTCTAAAATAAAAAATAAAGCTGAAACGGTTATTAATTTAATGTATTAAAACCTTTTAGAGTTTGCTGGTTTCCAACTTTATGTAAATTCTTTAGATTAGGTACTTTATTATTAATAATTAAAAAAGTTCACCATTGAGGTGCTGAATGAATTGTGCTGAATGAATCAATTGTGTTGGTTCCTTGGCTTGTTAATCCTCTTTTTCTAGTTGATTCACTATTATAATGCCTGGATCTATGACCGCTAGAATGACACACAACTTTTTTATAAAAGGAAGCATTCTCCTCAATTTCTTGATTCTGTTCTTTAAAATGTGGAATTAAAAGTTGCCATATATTATTTAAAAACAAGTAATATTCACGATGTAATTTGGGGAATGTAAAAGAACAACCATATTAATACTATTAGCATAATTAAGTACTTGAAAAATCTGCCTTTAAGACTTGAATGACAACTTTTCTCCTTGCACTTGAACTTGACTTCTTGGAGACCACATTTGATTTTACCAATGCAAGAGTTCAGCAAATGTTCTTGTAATTTTTTTTATAGGCCAATATCCTCATGCAGGATTAATAAATGTTATTATATTTTATTCGTTTTAAATTATTATTATTATTTAAAACTACAAAATCTATAAATAGGCGCTCTATTGACTAATTAGCGAACTAGAGAGCATCTGATTGGTGGCTCGGTGATCTGCGAATGTCTTTCTCGCTCGTTCGCCTCGCTTATAATCTAGTATATATATATATATATATATATATATATATATATATATATATATATATATATATATATATATATATATATATATATATATATTATATCTCAACTATTTTAATGTTGGAAGTGACCATCGAATGACACGAGCACATATTACGATAAAATGAGAAAAGAGTGCAAAAAACTATGGAAGAAAACAGGGGAATTAACAAAGCTGAAAAAGAAAAGGACGTAAATGTTTGCCTTAATGCGTGAGTATGGTACAGTGTGAAGGGAGCGGACGAAAATGTTAGAGGTTGTCAGAAGATTTTATTCAAAGTTATATGAAGATCATAATCAGTCAAGAACAGCCATGCCAACTGAAGAACAAATGCCTGATATCCTGGTGTAGAAAGCGACAAACTCTATATACTTGATGACAAACGACAAGGCTCCAGGAAATGATAGTATAAGTGTTGAAATGCTAAAAGCAGGTGATCGGATTTTTACATAAAATACTGGCAACATTTTACTCAAATTGCATTAAAGAGCAAAGAGTGCCCAAATTAACGATAAATGCAGAAGTGCTTTTTTTACATAAAAAAGGAACACAGGAAGAATTAACGAACAACCGCCCAATAAGCCTCTTATCAGTGATGTAGAAAGTTTTCACAAATATAATATCTAAAAGAATATTAAGAAAATTCAATGCTGCACAACCACGAGAGCAAGTAGGATTCAGAAGCGGATTCAGTATAATGGATGACATCTAGGTTCTACAGCAGGCCATAGAAATACATGACGAATACACAATGCCAATGTGCTTGATTTTTTATTGATTATGAAAAAGCATTTGATTCAATCTCAAACCAGGTCATAATGTGTAGACAAAGCCTATGTAAACTTATTAAGATACATGAGAGTCCTTTGCATCCGCAAAAGATCACAGTTTGGTGTGGATTTTGGCATAGATGAGTCCTCAGTCCCTATTTCTTTAAACATTAGGAAGGAGCAACCGTTACCATCAATACCGAGCACTACAAGGCAATGCTGAAAGATTTATTTTCGGAATTTGATGGAATCGATGCAGATGACCTATATTTTCAACAGGATGGCATACCACCGCATATTTCCCTAGTAAACGTGGGCTTATGGCGAGCCAAGTTCGGCAACTCGTTAATTTCACGAAATGGCTCTATCGCTTGACCGCCGAGATTATGCGATTTAACTCCTTTAGGTTATTTTCTTTGGGGACATGTGAAAACACAGATTTATAGCAATAAACCCTCGACTATTGGCGACTTGGAAACTAACGTTCGTCAAGCCATAGTCGCCATACACCCCAAAATGTGCGCCAGGGTTATCGAAAATTGGCGTGAGCGGATCCGTGTCTGCAAAAAGAGCTGTGGTGGCCATTTGGCTGAAATCTAGATCAAATTATAAATTGTATCTCTGAATCTCTTAAATAAAGCAATTGGAACCGATTTTGAGCAAAAAAGGTGGGTTATTTAATTTGGAAGTTCAATCATTCTTATTGGTAGACCCTTTATATTAGACCCAATTGGCATATAAAAGCTCAGAACCGCGAGTGTTGTACTGAAATGGAACGATCTCACTTCTCCTTTACTGATAGGTTTTTCGGTTTCACAGCATCGCTTCAGTCGAAATCAGTTGTTGCCAACTAGGCTTAGTAGTAATCGTTATCATTTATAGATATCTGCTGATTTCATCTTCCGATGTTCTTATTAAAAGTAAAAGTTTTCAATTCAACTTCGCTGGAACAGTAACCTCGTTTAAATCTCCATAAATAAATGTCAGGTCTTATTTTCAGAAGCATATTTTTTTAAGACGAAAAGAATCACTGCTCAATATTGTTTATTCAACTACTAACTATTGCTTATTTGTATCACTGTTTTCAAGAAATGTTAACAATTATAGGAATTCTTAAACCACTTCGAACAAAGCGTGATACTTCAATATGTCTATACAATAGAAAAGGTGGAAAGGTAATACCACTGATTGAAGGTTGGTTGTCAGGAGAGCGATTTGATAAAATATTATATAGGTCCAATGATTTATCAAGAAACTAAAACTTTTTCATTAAAATATTTTCTAATTTCCTTCTCTTATGTAGATCTTTCTTATGTGAACAAAGGTCATCTGAACTATAGAGATCATGATGATTTTTCATAGTAAAAATCAATGTTTTTACCCAATCTTCTGCTTACCTATAATTATTTTTATTTGCAAATTAGTGAGTGCAATTCTTCTCCTAATTTATCAGATTTCAATTCTGTGAGCGAATCATTTAACAACATGTAGAAATATGACCATTAAGTGTACACGGATGGAATTTTAATTCACTCACTTGAAAAATTGTGGCACCAGACATACAGCGAATTGATTAAATTCAGTGACCGAATGTGTTTTGATTTCTATGAATTCATAAGTAGCAAAAAAAAACTGTAATTTTATAACCCGTTTGTACTGCTTGATATTTAAGCAACATTAAGTAGATCTGCATGTTAGCTTCCAATATAGTTAATTTCCTAATATTTTTATTTTAATAACATTTTTTTTAGGTAAAATAATTTTGTTTTAAACTAAATTTCATACTGGCTCCTTAGAACATACCAAAATACAAAGAATTTAATATATTTGTACATTAATTAACAACTGATGATAAACCATTAAATAATTGGGGACTAGTTCTGAAATTTAATGTTGTATAGTTTGTTCAGAATTCACATATTCGACTGACTAAACGACTTTTTTTGATCCAGTTTAGACTTCGCAAATTTTTTGAAACTTTCAGGTCGATATTGCTCAGAATCATCTTAGAGTAGACCTAACTTTTCAGTCAGCTGGTGTATTGTGTTTTTAGGCTTACAAATTTGCTATTGTAGTTGATCCAGAACTGCTGAATGACTTACGCCTGATTTATTCACAAATTTCAATGCATCGTTATAACTGATGATTCACGAATAAGGTCTTCATCATCCACTCCGGCTACACGTCCATTTTTATCGGCCCTAGATATCTATATCGTTTACTATTTGAGGAGCTTAACATTGCACTGTTTGACTCTCGACCAATCCACAATAGTTCTGTTGCACCTTGTCCTACTTCTATCCACTATGTTGAATTCGATAAAACTTTATTAAAATATGACAAGCAATCGACCAATAACTTATTTGTTCTATTAATAATGTTATTTGCTCTACACATATCCATACCGTGCTACAAAACCCAACCCAATCAGACAACCTCTCAGCTTGTTTTCATGGATAGCTCTAAAATACAATATTTAAAACATGAACTTCAACTTCAAATCAATTCTTCTCTTGGAACCTTTGGTGTGATGCTAGTGCAACTGCTGCTGCGAAACGTGCGTCGAGCAGTTCAAAAAAGTGTTTTGGTGTTTAGTGGTAAATCTCTTCAAGTTTAGTTCAACTTCAAACTTCTACATTACATAAACCCAAGAACTGTAGTACGAGTAGTCATCGAATGGACTCTTTAAATATTGAATCCACTACCTAAATGGACACATTTTTCTGGCTTTAATGCATTAACTATGGTTAGCAATCACAAAATTTCCCACCTTATTGTGGTTCGAATTTTAGACTGTATAGAAGACATCATTTCAGAAAAACTGTGAAAAACCTTCTGTATCTGGGATCTAAGAGTGTGAAAGGAAGTGAAAAGGCAGATAAAAACGACCATCCATATTTCTAGACATTCAAACATAATGATTTCAAATTATTGGCTGTCTCTGATACGAGGGTTGCTATTTATGTATGAGGAATAATAAATAAAAACCAATATTTATCATTGAAAATGGTTTTATTGTTTTTCAAAATATCCTCCGCCATGATCAATATATTTTTGCATCCGTTTGAACCAATTTTCATAACATTTTTTCTATTCCGATTGAGGTATCTCCAAAACATGCATTTTAAACGCACCAACAGGGTTCTTCTGGCGTCAAAAATCGTTGACCACGTAGTTTATTCTTCACAGACGGGAACAGAAAGAAATCAGTGGGTGCCAAATCAGCGCTGTACGGCAGATGATCCATCAATTCGACCGGTTAAATATTGAGTTGTTCTGTCCGATGTGTGAGAGCTCACGTTGTTATGGTGAAGAATGATCCTCAGTCGCTGGTTGTTTTCTCTTACTTCTTCAAAAACTTCTGGCAAACAAATGGTTGTGTACCGTTCAGAATTGACCGTTCTACGATTATCTTGTGGCAGTGTAACCACATTCCCATTTATCCCAAAAAAACAGACGATCATTTGCATCGAAGTGCTTCTTGCGCGAACAAATTTTGTTGGGTTTGGCCCATTTTGAAAGACCAGTTTTTCTTTACCATCGACTAGTTTACTTTCGGACTCATACCCATAGATCCAAGATTCATCATCTGTGTAGATGTTATACATGGCTTTTGACGCACCACGATTGTATTTTTGTAGCATTTCTTTGTACCATCCTGTTTCCAATCCAATTTAAGGAATACTTCTTCAAGCAAGCCGAGAAAAGAATAGGCGATATTGCGTCACCCTGCCATACACCTCGTTCTACATTAATTCCCACTTCAAGATCATCAAGGTGAATTGTGGCTGTAGCTCCATCATATATCGGTCCTAATAGGTTTACATATGCTTTATCTACCCATTGGCTAAGAAGTGCATCCATTATTGCATGCTATTGTCTGTTTCGACTGAAGAGTTCAACTGACCAGTTAGTCTCTTCAGTCTTCAGTCTTCACTCTTCAGTCGAAGCGGACAACACTTGAAAATGCCAAATGAGATTTTGGCGAAAACGCAGGAAGCGGGCAACGGCTGAACCCGAACGTTTATTTCAGGAACAGACGGTTAACAGGGCTCTGGCAGAAAAAAACCTAGGTCGCGTCTGCAGTGGCAACCACTGGCAACCTGGTCGGCGTCTGTTCACCCAGAGGGTGCGGTCGTACAATATGCTCCAGGAACTAATAACCCCTGGTTTAAAACTCCCAGTGGAAACACTGGACTCATAAGCTTATAAGCAACCATGACTCGTGCAAGTAATTACAATGATACCCCAGGTGGCAACCAATTCAACCAGGTGTTCGGATTCTCGGGAACCTGGAGTTTCATGATCTCAAAATAAGTCGGAGCTTTCCGGAAAAATTCACACAGAAGATTTTGTAGGTGATTTGTAGTAAGGAGATGCCTCTGTAGTTGTTCACATCTGTTCTGTCTCCCTTCTTGTGCAGCGGATGGATAAGAGCACATTGCCAATCATCTGGTAATTTTTCTGTTTGCCAAATGTTCGTGAATTTGCGTAAGTTCTTGCAGTGAATTTGGTCCGAGGTTTTTCAATAGTTCCGCGGTGATACCATCTTCACCGGATGACTGTTATTCTTTAGCTTGCGTATGTGCCTGTGGATTTCTTCCTGTGTTGGTGGTGGTAATTCTGAGTGGGTATAGATACAATTTACCTTGGGGAATCATGTGACGCGTTCAGGGCAATTGAGGAGATCAGAGAAATAGTATGCCAGCTCCTGACAATTCTCCTGATTGGTTAGCGCTAATCTCTCATTCCGCTTTCTGAAGCAAAGATTTTGTGGTGTGTATCCACTGATTTCTTTTGCAAAAGCCCTATAAAAGTCTCTCGTGTTATAATTGCGGAAATTCTCCTCTATAGAGTCTAGTTGTTCCTTTATGTACTTCCTCTTAGTTTGCCTGATAACCTTTGCGGCCTGTTTTCTAGTCACGTCAAAAAGCGGTTGACTTTCTGAAGATTTTTTAGTGTTGTACTCCTGAAATGCTCGTTTGCGTTGCTGCAATGCACTTTCGCATTCCGAGTCCCACCAAGGGTGTTTTGTGTTCTTTTTCAACGGGATAAGTTCCTGTGCTTTTTGTGTAATTTTTTTTTGTGGAATTTTTTCCATTTATCTGCTTGTTCCCTTTCCCATTCCTCTGTTATGTTAGATTCCTTGATCTTTTTTGTGTCGAATTTCTGTAGATGTGCTTTCTTGTGATGAATTCTCCTTGAGGTGAACTTGACTTAGATTCGTGTTAGGTAGTGGTCTGAATCAATGTTCGCGCCCCTGCGAACTTGGACATCTTGAATCTCTCTTTGTTGTGAGTATGAGATTGCAACGTGGTCTATCTGGAATTTTCCAATCTGCTGAATAGGCGATCTCCATGTCTTCTGTTTTCGTGGAAATTTTCTTAGGGATGTTGACATGATCTTAAGGTTATTCTGTTGGCATAGTTCGATGAGTATTGTGCCGTTCTTATTGGTAAATTTGTGACAGGGGAATTTGCCTACTGTTTTCTGATAAATTTTTTCTCTACCGATTTGTGCGTTAAAGTCGCCCAGTAAATTTTTGAAGTCATCCTTTGGGACCTTTGTCATTACCTTCTCTAGTGTTGCCCAGAATTTCTCTGTAAACTTGAGGTTTTTCTTGTTATCTCCGTTTGTGGGGGCATTGCTCATGGTGTATTTTTTATTGGCGCATTGTATGCGCATTGTCATTAGTCTATTGTTTATAGGCGTGATTTCCTTAATAGAGTTAACCGTCCCTTTATGTACCACAAAGGCCATGCCCAGAAGCGGAGCGCCGCTGTTAGCCGTCTGTTCCTGGAATAAACGTTCGGGTTCAGCCATTGTCCGCTTCCTGCGACGTGGACGAAGGGTTGGAGCTTTACCCACTCAGAATCACCGCTACCAACACAGGAAGAAATCCACAGGCACATACGCAAGCTAAAGAATAACAGGTCATCCGGTGAAGATGCTATCACCGCGGAACTATTGAAAAACTTCGGACCAAATTCACTGCAAGAACTTACTCAAATTATCACGAACATTTGGCAAGTGCATCCATTATTGCATGCTATTGTCCCTTTCGACTGAAGAGCCCAACTGACCAGTTGATCTCTTCAGTCTTCAGTAGAAGTGGACAACACTTGAAAATGCCAAATGAGATGTATGTATATATGTATGTATGTATGCATATATATATATATATATATATATATATATATATATATATATATATATATATATATATATATATATATTTATATATTCATCAAATAATTTTAACAAAAACGTGATTAGTTATGAGGCGGGAATTTGAGTGATATTTTCAAAATATATAAGGTCAACTAAAAAGTAGGCAATAAATAAACCAACTCCTAAAAAACTATTTAAACAAGTGAATATAAATATTGTACGATTGAAAAAAAAACATTTTTGTATTTTATGCATTAAGAGTGTAACTTTCAAGATTAAATTTATTATGTCGTTCTCGTCTCGATTTAGCGTGCCACATTAATTCTCTTCAAAAAGAAAAACCACAAATAACAAAACTCTGTGTTGAATAGCTAGTATATCTAAATGGCATAAAGTCTAGAAATGCAGAAAAATCTTACAAAACGGAATACAACCAATAATCAATAAAAAGTTTTTGATATTAATTCGATATGCTGAATATCTGAAACTTAGAGGATAAATATTCTGCAACTTTTGTGATTTATTTTATTACTTAGTATTTGTTCAGATTCAATGTAAAAATAGAACGACTTTGGGTTGTTCGGAAAGTCGTAGGGAATTAGTTGTTCTTTTAATGCTTATAAATAAAAATTTATATTGTATTAGTAATGTCTATTTACACAATTTTAATTTCTGTGGTATTTACAATGTTTACGTTCAGATTCACGTTGATTTACCTTCAGTTAGTCAAGTTGATGCAAATTCAAAATGTCGGTTGATAACTGTGATATATGTGACATTTATATATGTGTGTGTGTGTGTGTGTGGCACATTTTACTTTTTTATTTCAAACAGGGCAAGAACTCTATCCAAACAGACAAGATTTGTGCTTTTTACGGATTTGGTTAGTTCAGGCGCGCGGAGATTTTGACAAAGAAGCACTGATAGTGCTTGGAGAAAATAAGGCCATAATAGCCGAAGATCCATGCACCATGGTTCGTAAGCAAGCACGGATGACTATTGGCAAATCGACTGTTTTTGACGATCTGAAATAAAATGGGTACGTCTGGTGATATGATGTGTGAATCCCTCAGGAACTTGAAATCTGCTGGACCGAATTTGTTTGTATGATTTTTTGGTGAAATAAAAACCTGAAGCTCTATTTTTGAAGCGGATGGTAACTAGTGATGAAAAATGGATTGTGTACAAAAACGTGCAACGAAAAAAAATGATGGTTCATGGAGGTTCCCAAATTCGATGAACTGAATGCGGTCTGGGGTCACCTTGCTGAAAGACGAGATTTGAACGGCTTTACAGATATGGCCTGATGACGGACAGCAATATTTTGGTTACACAACGGATCGCATATGAACTGCTTGGAGTTACTGGTTTCTAAACTTTTTTTGGAGTGTTATATGCCGTCTTAAAGCGAAAGTTACATTTTATCCCAAAAAAGTCCATTATGTCTAACTAAACAAAATCTAGACTCATTACTAAAAAAAACAATTTCAGGTCTCAATCAATTGTAGCACGTCAGCATGTGGCGTCTATTCAGATACGCTATAAGAAGAAGCACCCAGTAATGACGCATCTCCATCGCAAATAAATATCGATTAATAGTTATTCTAAAAATAGTCTTACCTGCAGCAGTAACAAAAACAATCTGTACCGGCCGGATTTTTTTTTGAGATACCTTTGCCACGGCCTTAGATAATTCTAAGATCAATATTGGAATATTCAGGTAAAACTCTGATCTTCAAACCACCTCGTCTATGCTCTCATAATAATAGAAGCACAAAACTGCCTTTTTACCAATAGCTCATCCCTTTTTAAATTCAGATGATTGCCTGAAGCCACGTGATGCAGGAACCTGAACATTTTAACAGCTTCAAGAGACCCACAAGAATACTTTTTAGCTTAGTAGCGTATAAAAAATACATCAGAACATGATTTTTTAAACCGTTAACTTTGCCATAGTTTGAACAATTGCATACGAAAATACAACGGTATCAATTTTTGTATGTATTTTCAATTTGATTCGAATATGTAAGGTGTAGATTATGTCAATTTTAATATGCTCTCAATACTTTTACAAATAATATTCAGTTGAGCGTTAACAGAAAAACATAAACCGTCACAGTGCTGTTTACTTATCGCGGTACGAAGTTGTGTTCCTCTGCACTCGAAACGTCTAAAAATGTCTTATGCAACGGCTGCTAAATCTCGAAATGACTACAGCCACATGACACATAAAGTAGAGAAGAGAAATAAGAAGTAGAAACTGTTTCTTCGTGTTCTGTGTTATCACAGAGGAGATCTTCTGTAAAAATTAAGGTCGGTTCCTCGGCCGATTTCGAAAGAAGTGTAGTATCATCCAGGCATATCTATGTCTGGTCGAGAACTAATCTATTGCCCCTCGTATTTCAATCTATACTAACCTTATAAAATTCTAGATACTAACCTTAACCGATAAAATTCTAGATTCGATACAATCTTGACAACGATCATTTCAAAATCAGAATATAATGCAAAAGCTTTCGTAGTTGAGAAACAAGAAATATTATTTCGAAATTTCTATTATATAGTATGTATGGTTATAAGCTGCTACACCATCCGACCGTGAAACCCAATATTTTTATTTGAAAACCATTTTATCATTGTTACACTTTCCTGATCTCCTTAGTGGAGCGAGGGCTTGCTTGGGGCCCGGAAGCTCTGGACAGGTGTGCGTGCAGTTTAGAGGGCTCTTTTGGCGAACGCGTGTATTATGGGTCTTTCGGTTTTTAATACGATGCCACCACGTGTCGAAATGTCAGACGAGAATGCATTTTACCTACGTTGATTTTCAGTTAATTCAATATTTTTTCTATTTTTCCATATTTAATTTAAAATCTTATTGACAAGAATTATTTGAAATCAATATATATATATATATATATATATATATATATATATATATATATATATATATATATATATATATATATATATATATATATATATATATATATATATTATATATATATATATATATATATATATATATATATATATATATATATATATATATAAAACGCTGAGTTATGTTTCTATTCGCTTTTTGTAAAATGAGGGTAATTTTGAAGTAAAATATTCTTTGAGTACACTTTTGATAGATGTCGCAGTAGGAGATTTTTTCTATCTAAAATCGGAAATTTACGTCAATAAACCGAGTTCTTCAGTGCTGTTAAAAGAACATATACGACACGTCATTCTAGAGATGATGTGTCGAGCCGTCCTAAGGAATTTTGTTGTTCGTTTAGACGAGTGCTGTGAGCGTGAAGGTTTACATTTAGATGACATTATTTTAATAAAGTAACTTATTAGGATTTAAAACCTCATAGTGAATAATTCCTGTAAAATCGCACCATACTGACAGTAACACTTTTTTAGGGTAATTGCCTGGTTCTGCAGTGCGCAAAAGCGGTTGCCCTGGTGTGAACCATTATTTTTCCTAATGGGGATTGCTGCATAGAATCCACTTCATCTTGAGTAACAATTTGTTGAACAAAAAGATCTTTATCTAATCTGGACAAAATTGCACCGCAGATGACGTTGAACTTTGTTTTCAAATAAAAGTTGATATGATCCCCATATTGATTGTATTTGCACTTGATTCAGTTAATTTAAAAATCGTTATATTATTGACCGAGACATTGTATGCTTTGTAGCTAATTCCTCGATAATCTGTATATGAATTAGCTTCAATTTTAGGCAACAACATATTCTTATCAATAATAACAGGTCTTCCAGATTGTACATCATCAAAAAGATTGAAATCTTAAATTATTTAAACAAAAGTTGATATGTTCTGCTATCCAAGGCACCAGGACAAACATCATTAACAGTATTTGTGGTATCGTTAACCTTTGAAACTTATTAGTGTTAAATATCTAATATCGATCGATCCATTCATTCTGTGAAGAGTCGTCACGACACACCAAAATCTCATTTGGCATTTTCAAGTGTTATCCGTTTCGACTGAAGAGTCCAATTGATGTGCACGGGTCGTTGTGCTCGCTTTTCTAGCAGGCCGGCGATTGCATAGATTATATCGGGGTAGTTCGGGACTATTTGCGGCGCTCGGCAACGCTGTCGAGCGTCCGTTTATTTACTTTAACGTTCCCATACTTTTGAAAAGTTGCGAGCGTCGTCTCGCGTATTTAGCTCACCTCTTTCTCCTATTTCAAGGGCTTCTCTGATTGTTCGGAGTTTGTAGTTTTCAATATTCGTTATTTCTTTGGCTCCTTCAAAATTGATTTTATGTCCTGTTTGTAGATAGTGCTTGAACAGAGCGGAAGTGGTTTGTTTGTTTTTTAAGTTGTTTTTATGTTTTTGTATTCTGGCCGATATTCGTCTGTTTGTTTGTCATATGTATGTTCTGTTGCAGTCGGAACACGATATACTGTACACGCCATGATTTTCCAGTCTAACTTTGTCCTTGGGGTTTTTTAGGATGTTTGCGACAGTTTTGTGCGGCTTGTAGGCTGTTCTGATCTTATGTTTCCTTAGTAGTCTGCCTATCCTATCTGTGATTCCCTTTACGTATGGTAGCAGGACCTTTGGTGTATTTGGTTCATGATCCTCTATTGTTCTTCGTTTTTGGATTCCCTGACGGCGAATGGCCTTCCTGATACAGTTTTCTAAATATCGATTTTGTCTAAGGGCTGTGGACGTTTTTGGTAGTTCCTCGCTTCGTGTATCAGGTAGTGTCAGTCGGAAGGATCTGGAAATCAAGGTGTTCCTACTCCTTGGATTTGAGGATGATGATGGGATTTAGCGTTGAGGTATCGATCGGTGTGAGTTGGTTTTCTATACACTGTTTATTCGATTGTTCCCGAAAGTTTCCTTGTGATAAGGAGACCCAAAAACGGCAGTTTTCTATCCTGTTCCTGAGTGAACTGTATTCTGCAGTTGATTCTGTTTAACTGGGTTACCGTTAACCGTTAAAATACGCGAAACGACGCTCGCAACATTCCAAAAGTATGGAAATCCCTTCTGAAAAAAGAAGAAACGCGGCAACGTGGCAGCGATGTAGAAAAATCCATAAACGGACGCTCGACAGCGTTGCCGAGTGCGCAAAGAATCCCGAACTACTCTGATATAATCTGCGCAGTCGCCGGCCTGCTATAAAAGCGAGCACAACGACCCGTATACGTCAGTTGGTCTCTTCTCACAACACTTGAAAATGCCAAATGAGATTTTGGCCAAATGTCGTGACTCTTCACAAAATCAACGGATCGACACCCGGAATGATTTAGAAACATATATACACATACATATATATATATATATATATATATATATATATATATATATATATATATATATATATATATATATATATATATATATATAATTTGATATGTTTCTCGACCGTGCAATTTATAGTTTTTTTCTTGGGGAAATTGGTTGTTTTGAACCTATGAACTATCAAAAATGTTATCCACCACATTACAACTCGCATTTGATGACAAAAATAACTACAATGTAAAAGACACTTTCACATTTGTTGAAAACATGCAGAATATGACACTTCCTGCCGAACACTCTCTCATATCCCTGGACGTTGTTTCCTTGTTCACGAACATTCCGCAAGATCTCATAATACAGATATTGAAAGACAACTGGAGAGAAATAAAAAGACATACATCCTTGTCATATGAAGGGTTTTTTGAAAGTTTAAACTTCATTTTAAACGGTACGTATTTTATATTTAACAAAAAATTTTACCAACAAAAGAAAGGTACGCCAATGGGCTCTCCAATCAGTCCAATATTGGCAACTACTACAATGGATCACGTGTTTCAACAAGCAATTGGAAAGTTATCATTTCAATTTCCATTCATTTACAAATATGTCGACGATGTAATTTGTGCAGTCCCCAATGAACATATAGAAATAACGTTGAACACGTTCAATAAGATACATAAAGACATTCAGTTCACATTAGAAAAAGAGATGGACAATTCGGTACCTTTTCTGGACACCAAGGTAATAAGATTACATAACAACAAGATAATCTTGGATTGGTACCAGAAACCCACTGCGGCAGGTAGATTCATCAACTACCATTCAAATCACTCCAGAAGCCAAAAATATAATACAATTGTCCAAATGAAAAACAGGATCACACGGATCAGCCATAGCACTCTGTTACAAAAAAATTTAAAAATTCTATACGAATTGTTTCTGAACAATGGTTACCCGAAAAATATATTGAAACGATTGATATACAGCACACAATTCTATGATGGCCCTTTAGAAGACAACGGGCCAGAATTAGTTTACAAAAAAATCCCAAAAGTGAATGGTCTATCCCAAGGGGTGACAAAAGTATTCAAGGACTTTCCTCACATAAAAATCAGTCAATACAATCAACTAACGATCGCGAATCTGTTCACCAAAATCAAAGATACCATTCCAATCGGTCTACAATCAAATGTAATTTATAAACTGACCTGCAAAGATTGTAAACAGTCTTATATAGGACAGACCAGTCAGTGGCTTAAACAGAGAATGACATTGCACAAGAGTGACTGCCGTAATCACAACAACAGATGTGCTGTGGTTGACCATTTCCTCAATACTGGACATAATATGGATTTCGACAATGTAAAAGTCATACAACAGATGAATAACTACAAAAAAAGACTGTTTTTGGAGATGTGTCATATAAGACAAAATAAGACCACGATGAATTTTAAATCAGATACGAGTGGTCTTAGCAGTATTTATTGCCATATTCTCAAATAACACCAAACAATGGATGTTCGTGTTGAAAGTGCTCCAGTCTTTTCAACCTCGATGGTTGTAGGTTGAAATACCTTAGTGTTTAAAAAAGATTGTTAATTCCTGGTTGGGCCCGTATCGTTCAAGAACGTTATTTAGATACACACGTTTTAAACCATAGTCATTAATTGTAAGCTTATATATTTATTGTTATGTAAATTTATATTTTAACATGTTGGTGTTCTATACTATTTCATTGTTTATTAAATAATAAAAGGAAAAAATAAAAATTAAAAATAATAATTTTAGAGTCTCCTGATGAAGTCATCAAAACAATGACGAAATATTGAGACGATTAAACACTTGTTTTACTGCTGACCGCAAGCCCGAAAACAACCAATTTCCCCAAGGAAAAAAAAAAAAAAAATATATATATATATATATATATATATATATATATATATATATATATATATATATATATATATATATATATATATATATATATAAATAACTAGAATATAGGATATGTTATATTTAGTTACATTATTTTTAGTAAATGGCAATGTTTTTAAAATTTCAAAAAAAATAGTACACCTATTAAATAATTAAGAAATTGTGCAGTGAACTTTATACATTCTTCTAGATATGCTCTTTAAAAGAAACCATTTTGCAGCTAATCAATATATACTTGACTTCACACGGACGTCTACTAACTATCGATTAACTCAGAACTACAATCAAATCAAGGGCTATTAATCCTCTGTTTATGTTTAACATTGTTTTGTCAAAAACGTACCGAAAAGCTTAGCCACCCTCGAACTGATGTGAATCAGTGACGTTTCTTTGTCGAATTTTACACTATTGCCTATTAAAATGCAGTACATAAATGTGCTGTTTTCTCGAATGTTTACTCAACCCAGTACTAACTACAAGTGATGCTATATTGCGATCGCTAATATGATATTGATATGTTCGATCATTAATATGAGAACTGAATATTTGCGCAAAAGAGCGTGTTTAATTTGTTTTGTATTATTCGCCTTAAACATATTCAAGAAAAATATGATGTAAACAAAATCCAAAAAAAATATTAAACAAACCACTACATCCTCAAAAGGTCACTGTTTGGTGCATGGTTAACAAAAGGATGACTAACAATAAGGTGATATTTTGAAAACAGAAATTGCACCTTGCACCTTGTTTTTTTAAAAAAACAAAATGACATATGGGCACTGAATATTTTTGCAGACGGATGTTATATATTTTTTTTTGCTTTAAACGTATTCAACCAAAAGATGGGGCAAGGGAAATCCAAGAAAGATTATTAAACAAACACTATATCCGCAAAATGTCAGTATTTGGTGCATGGCAACTTTAGTTTTTTTTTAACTGAGGTAGCCTATACTTCATGGAAATTCATTTTAAATAAATAAACAAAAATTAATATCTAAAAATTTCCACTATATATAAAATTATTTGTGACAATTGTTTCAACACACAGTGCCTTTTTCAAATACAAACTATACTCAGTATACAGTATAGTTTGTATTTGAAAACGGCACTGTGTGTCGAAACAATTGTCATACTTACAATTTTAAATATAGTGGACATTTTTAGATGTTAATCTTTGTTTATTTATTTAGTTTTTTTTAATAAAACAATATGTTAAGTTAAAATGTAGTTTAATATAGAATTATAGTTAAAATTTCATGCTGGAATAACCTAAATTATAGTATCCAGTATTTACAGATTTGAATAAACAATTCAACCAAAAGATGGGGTAAGGAAAATCCAAGAAAGATTTTGGTGCATGGCAAACGTTAGTTTTTTTTTTAAATAAAACAATGTGTTAAGTTATAATTATTATAGTATAATATAGTATCTAGTATTTACAGATTTGAATAAACAATTTTTTACGCATCCATCGTCTAAGGAATTTGTCTAAGATCGTCGAAGAAAATTGGCCCAGTATATATTAACCTAAGATAAATTCAACTGTTACCCATGAGTAAATATTTTTCACGCGACTTTTGTAATATATTGGGTTGATGCAAAAGTTCGTCTCATTTCTTTCAGAAAAAATATATTTACAAAAAATTACAGTTAATCGATATAGTAGATGTCGCTCTATCTGAAGACATATCGCCATTTCTCCGGTAGCTTGAAAACCCAGCGCTAATAAAAGTTTTGAGGTTTCTAACTAAAGAACTGATCCTGGTGATTTTGCAACTCTTACAAGGAAGTAAAGTTTTTAGCATCTAATCTGTTTGAAAGCCGTCCGGGACCGGCTTAAATCGCTAACCCTGGCAACTCCTATTATTATTCCATTGCACGTTGTTGTACAAAATCCACTTTTTATTACCAATTTTGAACTGCTTTAGAATGGACGCTTATACTTACACTATATTTTGCTATTTATTTCAAAAGGGACAAGAATGCTATCGAAACGAAAAACACGAAAATGGTTTTTTAAGGGGACCCCAGTGCAAATATAATTTGATTGGTTCGGAGGCGGAGATTTTGATCTGGAAGACCGATATCGTTCTGGGCACCTTCAACCACTGATGTCGAAGAAATAAAGGCCATATAATCGAAAAATCATGAACCACGGTATGTAAGACAGCAGATAAGTTAAATATCGACTAATCGATCATTTTTATCATCTGAAAAATAAAAACAAATAGGTATGCATGTCTACTGATATGATATGGGTCTATCACAAACTTAATGAGCGAAATCTGTTGGACCAAATCTCTTCATGCGATCTTTTGTTGAAAGAAAAATCTGAAGCTCCATTTCTGAAGTTGATGGTAGCTGTGGCTAAAAGTGGTTTGTGTACAACAGCGTGCAACGGAAAAAAAAAATGTATTATTTTACTACGTTGACAAAAAGTTGTAAATAAGAATGGTAATTAGAGTTAAAAACAATTGTCATAAATAGAAAGATCATATATAAGTTTTAAAACAAAACTATTTTTTATTTATATTTTTTCGTTATAATTAAAAAGTTATATCAAATTTTTAAACCTAGTACCGATGACGCGCCGACATTTCCCGAAAAAAACCCAAACGCGTGTGACGTCACAATGTTTATTTCCCCTCAACATTACAGACAGCTGATACGAGTGTTTTAGTTTTGAATCAAATTATTCTTCTTATTATCATCAGTGTATTTATTGAAAATGTCAAATCTAACTAGTTATCGTGCCTGGTTCGTACCATTTTGTACAAATACTATCAATATAACGATATACGAATACTATCAAAAACAACTTTCGAAAAAATGTTACAAATAATTTAATTATATTTAATAGACATATTTTGTTTCTTATTAACATTTACATTATTTAAAGAAAAAACTCAAATTGATGCGTTAGCACCTCGAACTTCAGCTGAATTGAACCGAATGTAATTTTTGCGAAAATCTGTGACCATAAGAATATCCACACCAAGTATATTATCAGAATTTGCCTTTATGAGCCTTTTGTCACACATTACTGAATTAAATTAGTAATCAATAATAATTCTGTTGTACTAAACAATAATTTTCACAGTATATACACACTTTAACATAATGATATCACATACATGGCAGCCAATCGTGGCGCTTTCGTAGTCACGAGATTATATTCTAAATTTTATAAATTTTAATTTATCTACAAATACAAACGATTTTTTTTAAATTTTTCCATTGATTATCGATATTATTTATGATAAAGTTTTAAAATAAAGTAAAAAAAAATGATAATTATTTTTTATTCAAAAACCCAATTACATAACAGACTAAATAAATCTTTACATAAACTATTTGCGTATCTCTTTCTCTTAAGAAAATCTCTACGAGTTTTCCGGACAACCGATATATCATAAATGTATAAAGATATCAAAAAAACAACATTATTTTGTTAAAAAAGGGGAATTCACATCTCGGACTTTTAAAATATACTTTTTCAAGGTAATCTCCTACAATATTTTTTTTTTTTTACTTTTGCTTTTATATTCTTGGAAAAAATCTTCCTCTTGCCCTATCAGCCTATCATTCATTTATAGCAGCTATTATATTGTCCTGGTCAGAAAAATGACTTCTGAATAATACTCATCAATAGAATAGAATCAGGTCTGGAGAATAGAAAACCTATTCAAACATGTTAAAACCAGCTTCCTTCATGATCGTTTAGTATAAAACTCGTACAATACTGGCTTATAATAGTATTCTCACATGGTAAATAATCAACAAAAAAAACCTTCATAATCTCAAATAATTGGGTTTTTGAACAACATTTTTTTTAATTAAAAATGAAAAGATCATATATACGTTTTATAACAAAACTATTTTTATTTTTATCCTTATATTTAGAAATTCATATCAAATTGAAAATACATTTTTAAACCTAGTACCGATTACACCGCCGACAATTCCCGAAAAAAACTCGAACCATTGTGACCTCACAATTGTACCGAAGGTCAATACCGCCAATATCGGTTCGGCTCGGAGCAATTCGAAAGTTACATCCAAATTTTCTTTCGCGGTTTTTCTGAAAAGACGTTCGGAGTCTCGGGTAAATAAAACAATTTATCGATCTTAGTCATTGTTCTATAGGTTTAACCTATAACTTTGACTGCATTTGTTGTTTGCTATCGATTTGATAATATAGTTGTTTTAAATTGTTACTTAGGCTTTCGTGCTGTTTTCGGCGTTATACTCATATATCTTTACATAAGATATAGAGGCTCAAAGGTAAGTTCAGAATGAAATCAGATTAGGGTTTCTTTTGTTTTTTACATTCATTTTATAACATTTATTTATATTATTTAATTCATGTAGGAAAAACAAATTAACGTGCCAAATTTATAAGAAGGAATATCACTGCGTGTCCGCAAAGAATCTGCATGTAGCAATACAACTGAGGGTAGTAACAATGAGAAAGCCCTACAGGATCGTCTATTTTGTAGGATTCGAACAATAATATTTAAGAACTAGACAAGAGTAGACAAGAACAAAATTCGACTACCAATTTGGAAGATGAAGAGTCTTATAGTTATGAATATTTTAAGGATAATCTAATTTGTCGAAGCCTAATGGTCGAAGAGTACATAAATTTGTGTGATTAGTTGGATGAACATCAACTCGATAAATTAAGGGCTGGCAAAGCCGTTTTCCATGGAATCAAAACAAACATCTGAAGGAGTATGCAAAAAAAAGAATAATAGAAAAGCAAACCTACTATCCAAACAAAAAGTAAAGAAAATGGTATATTTCTCTTCTAAATAAAACAAAACAGTTAAAATATTTAGTGTTTTTCAGGATTTTGGTACATTTCATCTATTAATTGAACATATTTATTTGATAAGGTATGTTTAAACATAGGTTAGAAATTTGTTATAGGCATTGAAGACTGATGCTAGGCTGACAGTGGTTCCAGGATATGTTATGGTACATAGTGGTTTTCTAGCGGGCAGACCTTAACAGGAGAGTCCCACACTTCGGCTATAAAAGTTTTCCACTCAAAAAGGTGTCTTCTCTTATTTGAGAAAAATCTCTAGCTGGTCATGCATTAGAGTTAGTTAGTTGGCAGCCAGTTGAGTATAGGTAAATTTTTTAAAATATTGTTAATAGAGTTTAGTGTGGTGGTCTGAAGAATCGATGTAGTTTTAAAAGTATTGCAAACTTCAATGAATGCAATCAAATAAATATGTATATAATTTTGGGTAGTGATTGTTTTGATTCTGAATTACACATTACAATTTTTTGGGAAATTGTTTTTTATTAAAATGTCTTTTATATGATTTGTTTCTTTTTGTAGTGTATCACTGTCCGCACAAACAAGTCTTGCTCTGTCATATAAGTTTACAGAAAACCGACAAACACAGATAGGTATCTCAATTTCTTTTCAAATCACTCAAAATCGGTCAAAATAGGAGTAATTAAAAGTTTATATGAAAAAATTTTATAGATAAATCGCTTAAAAATTTTGATACTAGACAAAACAGACAAGTTATTAATAACAATAATAATAACTCTGAAACAATTAACCTCACAATTCCTTATATCCGCGGTATTTCTGACACAATTAAAAGAGTAGGAAATAAATACAACAAGAACGACATTTAAAACAAAAAATACTCTTAGATCTCTATTAACAAAGACTAAACCAAACAATATACAACAAAATACCAAAAATGTGGTTTATAAAATTCCCTGCGAATGTGGCAAATTCTATATAGGTGAGACCTCTAGACCGTTAGATGTTAGAGTAAAAGAGCATAAAAACCTTCTTAGAGAGGGCGATTTTAATAAATCTAGAATTTGTCAACACGCATGGGAATCGGGTCATAAAATTAATTGGAATAATTCCATAACGGTATTAAAAGAATCGGTAACAAAATACAGAAGATTAAAAGAAACCGCTATAATTAATTTAAATAAAAATAACTGTATTGATATGCCTTCGGTAGATTTAAATTCAATATGGTTCCCGATTCTAAAGAATACAATTAAAGACATTTAAATATTTGAATACACAATCAGTACAATACACAATCAGTACAATAAACAATCACACAGTAAACATTACCTATATATATATTTCTTTTCGTAGTATGTCACTGTCATGAAAATCTATTGTTGTCAATGTAAGTATCGTTGACATATACAAAAAATGAGAAATTTGTCTCCGTTTGGTTTTTTGTTTTTACCCAGTGATTCTTTCTTTAAATAAGAACAGGTATTTTTGATATTTTTTGTGTTTTAGATAGTGGCGAAAAACCCAAATAAAGGAGAAAAAAAATTATGAACCCTTTGTCACACTTTACTGAACTAAATTAGTAATCAACAATATTTTATTTTGCACTTAACCAACAATATTTCTGACAGTATATATACGAATAGAAGCCGTTGACAGTACTGATGTGAAAACAATAGTATTCTGACGTCACAAACATAGCAGCCAATCGCGGCGCGTTCGTAGTCAGGTGATTTTTTAAATTTATATACATTTTAATTCATTATAATTAATTGTAAGAAGTTTTTAAAAAGTGTTTCGAATCAATTATCAATATTATTTATGATAAAGTTTTAAAATAAAGTAAAAAAATCGATAATTACTTTTTATTTAAAAATCCAATTGTTGCCAACATCTGCCGGCGGAAAAATTACTCGAAATTTCCGTAGAACGAAATTTCCGTAGAACAGTGAGCCCTTTTGCCATCATTCCATAATTTGTAATTTGTACATTTGACTCTGAATTAAAATGGTGTCTTTAGATTTCATTCGGAGTTAAAATCCTTTCAAAAATTGTTCCGAATTAGCTACATTACTTATAGCTATATTTTGTTCAACGGCGATTTACGAGTGTGGTTTAAAAAGTTGTCAACATGATAAACATAAGTTTGTTGGGAATTTTTTTTATAATTTTTCACCCTAGAAAGACGTTCCAACTTTTTAATAGTATCAGTATAATGTGATTTGTCGAAGTCCATAAAATAAGGGGTTGAATAAGATTAACCTCATGATGCGAAGTGAATCTTCAGCCAGTGAAAGTAATTGAAGGTATTTAGTAAATATTTTAAGGCATGAGTAATGGAAATTAATACAAGGTGTGTATGCAGACGCATTATCGCGGTAAAAGTACACTTTCTTGTTAGATGTGAACATTTAGCTTGAATAACACTTTTTAATTTGTCTATTCAATTGGTAAATTCACGTTTCATGTACTGTTATGAAGCATTCAAAAAAACTCAGCAGCTCGCGTTTAAATACTAAAATTATCGTGTAAAATATAGTGAATATGATTTATCGAGACTTTTACAATATCAGCAAGATCGCATTTTATCGGTGGTAGCAGTTTTTGAATATTCTGAGTGTCATCGAAATCGAAGGGAGCCTGAACTTCATTTTGATCAATTTTTTAGAAAATGTCAAAACTTGACTGTTTTACTCGATCACCTCAGACATGCATCTGAAACTTCGCAATTCACTCTCTAACGAAACATACTTGACATATATCATAGTCATTTAGCCATACTTATGCCATTTCAGATCAGCTTTTAATACTTTAGTCGCAAATACTTTTTAGTAAGGCTCAATTGGTAGTAATTTTTTTAACCCTAACCTACTGAAAATACATAGTTCTGCCAAAAATAATATTGTAATCATTCAATCAGTGCCATGGAATAAATCAACATTTTCTACAATAAATCATCATTAATGTTTTTTGTACTCTTGCATCTGGTGTATGTTAACAAAGCTTTCTTCCAATAAAATGATCAAAATGATAATATTAGGAACCTAGGAATAACAATTCATGAACTGCCCTCACATCTACTGTTCTTAACATTGCTTCTACAAAAATGTGTAACAAACGTATTGTGATGTTTGATGTACCATTGGCTCCAAGAAAGGATAACATAACAGTTGAAATGTTAAAACTGTGCACGCAATAAATCAGTGCGTGCTGCCTGTTTTGTTATAAGGAAGTGAAATATACACTCACATCACAATTAGTTCAAAATCTTCGAGCAGCACAAAGTGGAATTGAAAGGTGTATGCTTGGCATTACAAAGCGGGATAGAAAGACCTGTATATGCATCAGAGAACAAACGACGGTATGTGACATCACTGGAAGGGTGAAAGAATTGAAATGCGGGATGCAACGACAGATGGGCCAAAGCAATCCTGGAATGAATGCCGCTTGATCATAAACGCCCACGAAGAAGACCGAAAACACGATGGACGGATAATGTCACCAAGTATATTGGATCCAAATGGCAGAGGAAACCTCAGGATAGCACGAGTTGGAAGCGTGCTGGGGAAGCCTTCATCTTGCAGTGGATCGACAATGGCTGAATGATGCTAGTAAATTTATACTTCATATAAAGTTATCCCTTGAAATATAGGCCGTTTTGATGACCTCAACCCATATTGGAGTCAGTAACTCTATTCCTTGTCGGTACCACAATTAGTTTGCTCTTAGAACGTCGGCGTCGACACACCGGGGACGATCTGATTTTCCCCTATCTTCAAGACTCATGGCTCCCTGTCGGAACTTTTTGAACTAGAACTAAGCGATATTATATAATTTCCTTAATTTCCCGACTTGTTTCTCTTATTTTACCGTTTGATAAAAACCGTCAGCTAAATATTTAAAATTCTAATATAGTGGAATCACATTAATACTGAAGAGATAATGTTTATTTGTCGAAAATACGTTGAATTTGAGTTAAACCTCTGAGGAGTGAAGCATAATATAAAGCATACTCTAAAACATAAAACACTTAAAATATCTTCTTTAACTCATTCCAAATCAAAAGTTCAGTTCTGTTATACGAAATGTATTGAGTAAGTTAATACAACCACTCTGTATTAATAACTGTGTATGTATTACAAATTATGATAAAAGTTTAAAGTAATTAATGTAATTTACGATGTCTTACATATAATATATTGTTTGTTGTAATAATTTATTTAGATAATGAAGTCGAGATTACTGTTACTACTGGTTGTTAATAGATCAAATTGTTATATATAGTATAATTAACGTGATTGGATTAGGTATATATATGAGAATAAGAGTCGTGATATACCTATCTCGTTTGCATATAGGAAGTGAAAAAAAAGCATGCCCAAGATGCACAAAGAATTTGCACGCTATAATACTATTATTTTACAACAGTACTGCTTTTATATGATAATGAAATTTTTTTACACTATTCTACATACGTACAAAGCAAATATATTTGATTGTGTCTGTTCTAATCACACGATTTTCATTTTTATCAACTTAATTATTTATAATAATAAATATATTAACATGTTAAAAAAAAACTTCGAATTTGAATCATGTACCGTTCCATAGTAAATTGACAAAATATACTGAGCACATTTATTATTTTACACTAATTGAAAATATATCCAGAGAAAGATTATATGCGATTAGTTTTATTGTATAAATAATTCTATTGAAAGGAGAGTTAATTAGTTTATTATTGAGTATTACCAAGTTTGCTCCGAGAAATTGCTTTAACCTTTAAGTACCGACGTGCTATTTAAGTTACATTAGTAGGTGTATTGATGTGAGATCTGACAGTCCATCTCAGTTTAATATCAAATATGACAGTATTTTTTCGTGTATTTTTCTATAAACTTAGCTTCTACGTAATGTCTATAGATCTTTAATCCATGAAATGAAACAAAATAAAAAAGTTTACACATTTATTATTAATTATATACATTACAATCACAGTTCAGTGATTTTATAGACAAAAATAGTCTTTTACTTAATCTACACAATTTTGAATTAAACTTAGGAAAAGTTAGACAAAAACAAATTTTACTCAGTTAAATAACTTTTTAAACAATCAAAATTTAAAAAAAATTATAAAATCACAAGTTATCAAGTTAGGAACTTTCAAACAGTTACAAACAGTTTTTGCAAACAGGCTATTGTATTGACGGCACACATATTTCATACAAGTGTCACATTTGTATGCAGTCTTGTGTTTTAGTCTTGAAGGTCACATATGACACAATTTTCTGGGTTTATTATACTCCACTTCAAAATCTTCCCTTTGATTTTCCGGTGCATCTGGTCCATTTTTATCTAGGACTATTTATTAGGGACTATTTTTATCGACGAGTGCAATTCTCATTATAGAGATGTATTACATACCTCGTGGTAGACGTGCATTACATATCTCGTGGTAGATCTGGTACAATCAGTAACCACTGTAAACAGCAGATATAGCCCTCGTTAGAAATTGGGATAATCTATCAGGCAATAAAATGATTGGACTTAAATAAAGCTGGATAAAGAAGTACCAGAAAAGCATTTAGTTCAATCTCGTCTGTAACATACAAATCTGTTTCAGCTTTAAACAGCGGGATGATAATACTGTGATAACATAGCAAAACTCAAAATTTAGAACTGTTGAAATCTCTGTCAGACCACGCGTTGGTACTTAAACTTCTATTAAGAAAAACTTTAGATTGAAAGTTCTACAAATTCATATATAATGTGATATTATTCGATAAACATACCTAAGTTTAGATTTTATCGCAAGGATGGAGATGGTCATGAGGTGGCGTGGGAGTTTTCATCAGGAGGAACTATAAATGTGTAAGACTTCAATTTGCTGAGGATTTGTATGAGCAGAGTGTCTATTATATTGGTAGTAGGTGTTATTTATCGTCCACCTAAGGCCCATATCAATCGAACTATAAGTTATCTCGATAGTGTGCTGTCATTTCTTTCGCCCTCCTATAACAATATATTGATTATCAATGATATAAACGTTAACTTTTTTAATTACAACAAAGTTAGCATGATTTTGGATTCTTATGGATTGGAACAACTGATCAATGAGCCTACACGATTCCATTTTTGTAAGTATTCCGGATATATATATATATATATATATATATATATATATATATATATATATATATATATATATATATATATATATATATATATATATATATATATATATATATATAAGGGTATCGGAACTAAGAATGTTGGCCATATATCAGACCATAATATGGTTTTCTGCGAGTTATGCATTAAATTTCAAAAAGAGCCGCAAAAATTTGTTGTTTATCGGGATTTACAGAAATTTTAACATGGGTGAATTTAATGTGCACTTGTATAGGATTCTTTGGAGTAATATTTTTCGATTTGCAGATATTAATAAAAAGTTGATTTTCTTAATTCCAGTATTTTATCGTAGGAACAATATGCCCTGAGCAAAATATAATAATAGTAAATGGCTTTATTACTTAATTAAATTTTAATGGATATGGCGAAGTCAGCTCAACGAGCCACTCATACTCAACCCGTATCCAAAAATCAATTACAATACATAATACTAGATTTACAAAAGGTATATAAACATAAACTAACATTCTGCAGATAAAAATACAAATAATAACAACGAATATTCGAAAATAAAACACTCAAACAAAAACAAGCAATAACAAGTAACAAATAACAAAAAAAATAACTAAGATTCATCAATGAAAAATGAAAATAATCATAAAAAACATACAAGGCTCTATCTCTGAGCTGATAGCAGATAATTTGTAAATTTAAATCTGATGTGCTGATCTCTGCTTAGAGAGTTAAACAATTTAGCAGCATTGTAGCTGAAAGAACGATGAAACATGGCTGTGCTATATCGTGGCACTATATGAAGGGCACTGTGACGAAGGTAAGAATCATGAATAATTCGGTGAAAACCCAATTTATTCCTAAGGCAAAGTGGAGAGGATGTAATCATTAAACATTCAATACTCGATAGTAAGCAATATTTAAATAGAGTCCATCTTTAACCGCCCCAAATCGGTTATTTTTCCCAAAACGTGATCATACTTGCGCAAACCACATACAACGCGGCAACAAGAATTTTGTATCTTCTGGAGACAGTAGCGGGTTACGACTTCTAAGCAAGGAAAATATACAGTGATACACTAACGCAATTTTGATATTACAAGACTTTCACATAATGTCTTTTTCATTTTAAAGGATAGTACATCTGTAGCAGAGTACAAAAGTCGTAGGCTAGCATAACTTTGTCTTGTCAAATAAGTTATATGCTCACAAAAGCGTAACCTTTCGTCAACAAATAAACCCAAAATTTTAAACATAGAAACTGCCTTTTCTTATTTGAACTAAAAATTATAGCTTTAGATATGGTAGGGTTCAAATGTAGGCAATGATTTGCAGATAATGCACAAATGTTGCAAATATCTTCATTAATGGTCTTGGCTGCACGTTCATAATCATCGCACATGAACTCCTTGTACAGCTGTGTGTCATCAGCAAAAAATGTGAATTTACAATTTACATTAACTGCCTGTAAATCGAAGGTGTAAATTAAGAAAAGCAACGAACCCCATATAGATCATTGAGGTACACCAGAACTTGTATTCAAGCTTAAAGATCAAAGGTTATTTAAAAATGTCCTTTGGGTATGATTGCTCAAGTACATACGAAGAAATTTAAGTGATGTTTCGTTAAAGCCAAGATATCTAAATTTAGGAATCAATAGAGCATAATTAACTGTATCAAATGCCTTACTAAAATCCAACAAAACGATGTTTGTAATACTCCCAACAATCAGGGCTCCGAATTGTTTTGTAATAAGACAAGGCTTTATCTATTTGCTTTATAAGTTGCTTTATGCTAGGTGTTAGCCAAGTAGGACGTGGATATAAATACTTTCTTTTCCGGAGCATGCCCGTGTAGAACGATAAAATGCTGGAATTAAGAAAATCAACTTTTTATTAATATCTACAAATCGAAAAATATTACTCCAAAGAATCCTATACAAGTGTACATTAAATTCACACATGTTAAAATTTCTGAAATCCCGATAAACAACCAATTTTTGCGGCTCTTTTTGAAATTTAATGCATAACTCGCAGAAAACCATATTATGGTCTGATATATAGCCAACATTCTTAGTTCCGATACCCTTATATGTATATATATATATATATATATATATATATATATATATATATATATATATATATATATATATATATATATATATATATATATATATATATATATATATATATATTATATGTATATTATAAATATATATATATATATATATATATATATATATATATATATATATATATATATATATATATATATATATATATATATATATATATACTTATATATATTATTATATTTATGACAATTTCATGGAAAAATCAGCACATCTATCTAAGAGTTACACTGTAAAAGCCAAAGTATATTACAATGTATATCCTCGCACAATGTAAAACCTTCATTGCGTAGTTTTTTAGATTTTGTTGAACTACAGAATATTGAACAGTGACCTTTTAAAATCCTACGAATGGCAAGAGTCAAGTAGGTGCGGTGCCTTCACCCGATCTAATTGTGAATAGCAGAAGTCGGTGGTGTTGGTTTGGTTGCTTGAAGGATGGCCAGAGCGATACCGGTCTTCTAGGTCAAAATATCTGCCTCTGAACTGACTAAACTATTTATGTTGTGGGTCTCCCCAACAGAACCTACTTGTAAATACCGCAGAAGTTAATAATGTGTAACTAAACATTACTAATCCAACACAGATTTTTGCTTACAAGCTTTAAAAGAGCAACATGAAACATCCATACGAACTTTCCGTACAACCCGATATATAATATAATTATAGTATTTATGTGTGGAAAAAGTTCATGCTGAAAGGGCAATCAATTGTTTTATTGGAACCTTCGGTGTGAAACACTAAATCTGAAGAGATTTGCCACTAAACACTAAATCACTTTTTAAAACTTTTTGGCGGGGGTTTTACTAACTACCTTAGTATTATCAGTAGATGATTTAATCTTAGATTAAATAGTAGTAATTAGTAAAATAAAGGGCCATGATAAAGTCAATCTACAGACAAACTAAATATTTGAAATGAATGGAAATTATGTTGGATCACGTCTTGTTATATATATATATATATATATATATATATATATATATATATATATATATATATATATATATATATATAAATATATATATATATATATATATATATATATATATATATATATATATATATATATATATATATATATATATATATATTTATATATTATATATATATATATATATATATATATATATATATATATATATATATATATATATATATATATATATATATATAAATATATATATATATATATATATATATATATATATATATATATATATATATATATATATATATATATATATATACTTATACTTATATATATTTATACAACACTTTTGAAACAGATAAATGGACAAAGAGTTTGTCCATTTATCAAATGTGAATGTCAAATGTGAGTGTCAAATGTGAATTACCAGAAAAGCATTTAGTTCAATCTCGTTTGTAACATACAAATCTGTTTCAGCTTTAAACAGCGGGATGATAATACTGTGATAACATAGCAAAACTCAAAATTTAGAACTGTCGAAATCTGTTAGACCACGCGTTGGTACTTAAACTTCTATTAAGAAAAACTTTAGACTAAAAGTTCTACAAATTCATATATAATGTGATATTATTCGATAACATACCTAAGTTTAGATTTTATCGCAAGGATGGAGATGGTCGTGAGGTGGCATATATATATATATATATATATATATATATATATATATATATATATATATATATATATATATATATATATATATATTTAAATCCGGAATACTTACAAAAATGGAATCAATCAATGTCTGAATGGTTGGTAATACGTGTAGGCTCATTGATCAGTTGTTCCAATCCATAAGAATCCAAAATCATGCTAACTTTGTTGTAATTAAAAAAGTTGACGTTTATATCATTGATAATCAATATATTGTTATAGGAGGGCGAAAGAAATGACAGCACACTATCGAGATAACTTATAGTTCGATTGATATGGGCCTTAGGTGGACGATAAATAACACCTAGTACCAATATAATAGACACTCTGCTCATACAAATCCTCAGCAAATTGAAGTATTACACATTTATAGTTCCTCCTGATGAAAACTCTTCGGTAACTCTTCGGTAAACTTCTGCGGTATTTACAAGTAGGTTCTGTTGGGGAGACCACAACAAAAATAGTTTGGTCAGTTCAGGAGCAGATATTTTAACCTAGAAGACCGGTATCGCACTGGCCATCCTTCAAGCAACCAAACCAACACCACCGACTTCTGCTATTCACAATTAGATCGGCTGAAGGCACCGCACCTACTTGACTGTTGCCATTCGTAGGATTTTAAAAGGTCACTGTTCAATATTCTGTAGTTCAACAAAATCTAAAAAACTACTCAATGAAGGTTTTACATTGTGCTAGGATATACATTGTAATATACTTTGGCTTTTACAGTGTAATTCTTAGATAGATGAAATTGTCATTGTCATGAAATTGTCATAAAATTCAATTTTGTAAAATCTTTCCTAGCCAATCTATATCATATATGTATAGTAAGAGTTAATTTATTTGGCGAGAGGCCGAACAAAATTTTAATAACATACCAATTGCAAATTTGTAGAATTCTATTTACAGCTTGGATACATCTCTGTGTATATAAATCTGCATATAGAAATTAACAACGTCTCTTAAAATATGTATAGTTAATGTGTAAATCTAGTATATTAAATACAGAGTGGCGCTGAGAAAAGTTTTTCACCTAAGCATAGCATTGTTTATTTTCAAAATCATTTTTAGTAGTTATTAGTAAACGCAATAATAATAGGGCACTTTTAAATTAATGGTGGGAAATAATGTCAGTTAAGTGTCGCTCTTCTTCCCGGTTTCACATTTGTAATCTCTCTTGAAGAATCACACCGTCACTTTTTCACTATGGAAAAGTCTTTGGTGCAGCTCTTGTGGCATTCTGTTTACATATCCATATAAATGACAATGTACTTCGTCACTAATCATTATCACGGCATCAGGATTATCAGCAAAAATGGTGCGCATTCTCGCACAAAACTCTGCAAATTTTCTTTCGGCCAGCTGTTGCACAATCCTTATTTCGTAATAATGAAATTACAAGTCGTCATGCATAATGCGTTGTAGTGATCGACGGGACACACCTAAAGCTGAAGCTTGGCGCCTAGTGGAACGCTGAGGACTAACATTTACATTTAAATTTCCACTATATTTAAAACTTGTATGTATTAGAGTTGTTTCTATAGACGAATTTTTTTAAAAGGTAATAAGAACTGACTAACAACTATCGGGGTATATCATTGCTATCTGCTGCAGGAGAGTTTCTGGATAGAGTCATATGGTATTGTTGAACCAATGCTACCAGAAAGTCTGTGAATTCAGGGCAGGTTCTGGAATAGCAGATATGATATTCTCCCTATGCCAGATATAAGAAAAATGCCGAGAACAAAATGGAAGCCTTTGTGGATCTGCAAAAGACGTTTGATTCCGTTGACATAAATATAATGTGGAAGCTTTTGGACAGCTTAGGATGCTCGCCTAGGCTGGTGCATATGACACTTCTGCACAATGGCTAGACCGCGTGTAGCAACTTTGTATCCCCCTGACCTTAAATATCATGCGGAAAACAATGCAGATCTAAGCTGAGTTATCTGAGCCACAATAAAGCCCATAGTTCTTCACCAAGGACTCAACAACTCGTATCGAGTTGACTGTCATCGCTATATATTTTGAGGGTGAACAATTTGTAATTATTTTTAAATAAGTTTTACTATTTTCCGTGCAGGCTTTCAGGTCAAATGTACTGCAGTGGGCCATCAACACCCGTAGGTTTTGCTTAATATTTAATTTCAACTGTGATTTAATATATTTTTATTTACAGTGTTTTGGCGTCATTTAAGAAAACGAGTCGCGTAACTTTTTCCGTTCATAACATTCGGAATATTCATCATCTTTCGGAATTTTTACATAAATGGCCTAGCACGTCTCATTTTCAAGTACCTGCTTGTTCATTATCTCATGGGATCTTTGAAATTATTTTTAAAGTGCAGGACTTATCACAAGACCGTACCTTTAAGGCCAGTTTTGTTTTCTATAGTTTAGTTTGTTTTTGTTTCGTTTACTGTACAGTGAAGTCTTTAAGTTGATTTTATATAAAATGGTAAATTCTAGTCAATAATTTTGCAAAAATCAATCTTGTCACAAGCTAGATCTATATACGAGGAATTCAAAAAGTCTATCTTTTATATTTTAAGTGCCAAATTGGAGATCAAGATAAAAGTTGGGATCCTCATGTTTGCTATGTGAGTTGTCACGTAAATTTAGTGCAGTGGATACAGAGCAAGAAAAATTCTAAGCCGTTTGCTGTTCCTATGGTGTGGACAGAACCTATTGAACATGTAAGTGATTGCTACTTTAAATGATGCAAAAGGACCTTATTGGGCAATAAGGACCTTATTGGGCCTCAAATGAAGAAGCTTCTAGGTGATTTCCATTTTCAAGAAAAATTAAATGAAAAGGAATTGACAGCTTGGAAGTGTTGTGTCAGTGTAGTGAAACGATTTCTGGGTAACAAGAAAGATAAAAAGTATAAACATCTCATAGATGAACTCTTGAAAGCCCATGAAATACTACAATCGCTTGTGCTTAAAAGTGCATTTTTACATTCCAATTTGGATCTTTTTCCGGAAAATTTTAGTACAGTAAGCGACGAACAAGGAAAGTGGTTTTACCAGGACATCAGGACAATGGAAGCAAGATAGCAGGGACGCTGGAACCCATCTATGTTGAGCGACTATTGCTGGTTTTTAAAAAGAGATGATGCTACAGAACACAAGCGGAAAAACTGAAAGTTTTTGTCGCTAAATGACATGTCATGTAATATATTTTTCATTCACATAATCCTCAGTCATGCCTCTGCATAGATATAACACGTTTTAAATGTTTATATTAAATAAATATTAGATTGTAAAATTATGTAGTCTCCTTTTTTTTCCTACTATCGACCCCCTGTAAGAAAAAAAAACTGTACGTGTTACAGAAATTAGCTTATTACTTCCGGATTTAGGACTACAAAATACTTCATATACACCTATTTTCATAAATGTTACCCCAAAAAAGTTTAAATTTGTTGACCTGTGTAATTAGACTAACCAATTTTCCAGCGTGCGGTTTAAAAAATATGGCAACTGAAAATTTTCAGAGGGATCATCATGCGTGAATAATATTAATTATATTATGGGTTTAATATTTATATAAAGGCATTAAGCTTAATAACATAGTGCCAATTATATAACTACAGTAACTTTTTATGGTATCATTATTTGTTGCTCTTAGCGTGCAGTTAAGACTATCTATGCGTTAGTTTTTTATGTCTATGCCAGCTTGTAGTACAATGTCATCGTGCATTCACATGCCATTCTCGTTTTGGAAGCTTATCAATTTTGAACAGTAGCAGTTGTTCTGCATTAAAACAATTATATTTAATACAATACCATATATTTGCATGCACTTCTTTACATTCCTATTTGGTCACACATTCGTTACATACGCTCTAATTCATAAACTACGTTATTGTTTATGAGTAATTAGGATCGTAAGATAAAACAATTAATACAATCCATTACTGTTTAGAAATTATAATTACCAGTGGGAAATCATGAATATTAAATGTATTTATCCAGTTTAAAGAAAGTGATTAAATTATTATAAATAATTGTAGTAAATGTTATTGCAAGTGGAGTAAAAGCTAAAAGTTCTATTAAAAAGTAGGTAATATCATAAAGCTTTTAATTTTTAAAATTATCCCTTTAAATATCTCTTATAAAAAGACATTCAAATCATAAAGTTTTGAAACTAATAAAATAAATTGCTGTTTTCAACTTATTTAAAATGTCCATATTATACTGAAATGTGTACAATTAGAATACATTGTTTCTAATCCTCCAACATCTACAGGTAGAAAAGTACAGTCTATTCAACTCGCGGATAATTATTTTTATTAGGTTTATGGATTCAAATCCAGAAAAATATCGGGTTGTCCGGGAAGTTCGCAGGGATTTTTTAAGAAAAAAAGAAACGCAAATAGTTTATGTAAATATTTATTTAGTCTATTATGTTATTACCATTTTTTTTCGAAGTACTGTTTTTTCACTTTTTGCCAAAGTAGTGGAGAGTCCATAATACCTTTCTGGAAAAAATTAGCATCTTCATTGCTAAAAAATATTAACAGCTTTTTTTCAAATATTCCGTTTTAAAAAAATTCCTATTTAAATAATTTTAGAGGAAGCGGAATAGAGGGTGCGATGTCCGGTGAGTAAGGTGGATGAGGCCAAACATCACAGTTGAAACTGAACAATTTTTACAGAGTCCTGATTGAAACGTGTGGATATGCATTGTCATGATGAAAAACGACGCCTTTCTTGTTTGCTAACTCTCGGCGGTTTGCATAATACCTTTTGGATGAAAATCTAATCCAATTGTGACCAGTAGTAAAGGTCGGTGTTGATGGTTTGGTTACGTGGAAGGCGCTCAAAGTGTATGGGTGTCTCCCAATTCCACCAAATGCAAAGCATAATTTTCCTTGGATTAAGGGAAATGGAGCTTCAGAATCGCTTTCAGCAAAAGAACGCACGATCAAGCAGATCACGCACGTCAAGCAGATTTGGCTCAGTAAATTTGTGTGAGGCACGCACATCGTATTGATAGAAGTAAGCATTTTTTCAAATAGTCAAAAACGCTCGATTTGCCAATAAGTAGCATACCTGCTATCACAAAGGCCATAGTGTGTGAATCTTCGGATATTTTGTCTGATTTTTGTTTAGAATTCTCCGCCCCTGAACCGATCAAACCATTTTAGCACCGTTGTCTTCTTAACAGAACACTCTCTCAAAAAGTTTGGGCAGTGTTCTTGTTCTTTCTGAAATAAAAAAGCATAATGTGATGTTATTGCAAGTTATTGGCCGATATTTTCAATTGAAATCAATGAATTGAATTGACTAACTGAAGACAAATCAAAGTAAGTCTCAACGTAAACAATGTATATCACAGGAATTAATATTAGGTAAATAAACATTACTAATCGAACACAGTTGTTTGTATACAATCTTTAAAAGAGCAACTGATGGAAAATCCCTACGAAATTTCAGGACAACTCTATACTTTGACTAGTTGGATAGATTCTAATCAAAGACTGGTCAACTAGTCAACAATCCAATATATTCTCGCTTTGATCATAGAAACATTTGGCGTCAATTTTTGCAAAGATCATCCGGGTCCTTTGAAACAAGATCATGAGCTCTTTCCAGAACTGTCGGAGTTCTTGTCGTCCGAAAACCGAACGGTTTTTTCTTGCCGGGGTAATAGAGCCTTCTTTGGTACGTGAAAAAAACGAATTATTTCAGTCGCAGAATGTCCAAAAAATCTTTTTATTATTCGCCTTCCTCGGTTATATTCTATAAACGATCATTACAGTTAAGCCATTTTAAGATTACACTCTTTTCCTACATGCTATTGGTTACGAGAATAACTAAACGACTGAGGTAGCTCAGGTCGAATAGGGGGAAAATTCAAATTGAAAATTGTTCGGATTTTGGTATATGACAAATATCTTACTCTATTCGACAACGTGGTGCATAATTGGGGATTTCTTCACGCAATTGACGTCGAATCTTAAGAAGTGACTTGCACATGTTTTCCTATAAGAATGAAATTATTCAAGACCTGATATGCCATCAAATTGACAATTTTCATGCAAAATTCATAATGACCGATGAACCTCATTTTCATCTAAGGTCAAATAAATAAACAGAATAGCTGTTTCCAGGGAAGCGAGAACTTGGCACATTCATCTAACGCCATTCATCCAGTTTAAGCTACAGTGTGGTGCGATATTCATGAGGGGCCATATTTTTTAAAGACGATAGTGAAAATGTAGTTACAGTCAGCGGTGAATGCTATAAACACATAATTCAAATCAATTTGTTGCCTCAATTAGAAGACTAAGAATTGGAGAAAATGTAAAAAGTCTACCAATAAGAATGATAGAACTCAAAATCGGTTCCGATTGCTTTATGTAAGAGATTTCAGATATGCAATTTATGATTTGAAGAAGATTTCAGCAATGGTTACCATGGCTCTTTTTGCAGACACGGATCCGCTTGCGCTAATTTTTGATGACCCTGGCGCTCATTTCGGGCTGTATGGCGACTATGGCTTGACGAATGTTAGTTTCCACCAAGAAGTCGCCAATAGTCATAGGTTATTGTTATATGCTTTCACATGTTCCCAGAGAAAATAATCTAAAGGAGTTTATTCGCATGATCTCGGCGGTCAAGCGTGAGTTTACTTTATATTTACTCTAGAAATATGCGGTTGTGCACCATTCTGTTGCAAATAAAGATCATCCGCATCGATTCCATTAAATTCCGGGAAAAAAATCTCCCAACATTGCCTTATACTGTTCGATATTGATGGTAACGGTGGCTCCTTCCTCATTTTTAAAGAAGTTAGGACCGATGACTACTCCATGCCAAAATTACCACAAAACTGTATCTTTTGCGGATGAAAAGGACTCTCATGTATCACGTGTGGATTAGATTCGCATCAATACTGACAATTTTGTTTATTGCCGAAGCCATTGAGCCAGAAATGAGCCTCATCGGAGATGATTCTGCGATGAAAGTCGTCGTCAGCTTCTATCATTTCGAGGGCGAATCGGCAGATTCACGACGCATACGATATTCGGTTGGCTTCAATTCTTGTGTCAGTGCTATCTCATACTGATGCAAGTCCAACCTAAAAATTCGCCAAGTTGTCATTGGCGAGAGGCCTAAACCTTGCGAGCGGCGAGCAACCGAGACGTTGTCATTTTCGGCTACACTTGCTTGAACGGTGGCAATATTTTTAGCACTTCTGGCTTATTTTTGTCATACAGGCACCACACTATCATGGAGAGTAAACTGACTTTCAACAGGATCAATAGCCTGTTTAGAAGGACCACCACGACGAATACCACATTACGTCTGAATTGCTCGTTAAATAGCACGAGGGGACCGCGGATTTGCGTAATAAAACTGGACAATTTCCAAACGTTTTTCTAACGTGAAACTGCCCATCATTTAATTGTAAACCTTTTCTTAAAACAACTGACAAGACATGTCGAAAATCAAAGTTTCATCATCGCTAATGGTAAACCCTTTAATTCCAGCAAGATGGTGCCACAACACACCCCTCATGTGAGTCAAGTAAATTTTGAATAACATTTTCGGTTTAATTTTTCGAAATAGAGATTTATTGTGATCACCTAGATCTTCTAATTTGACGACTCTGGATTATTTTTATGGAGAATTTTGAAGGAAAATGTTTATATAAACAAGTCTCAAAATCCACAATAACTCAAGGACAACATTTGTGTTGAAATTGCTGCATTAACACCAAATATGTTAACAAAAGTTATAGAAAATGTGTTAAAAAGGGCACAAAGTTATATTGCTGCTAATGGCTCATATTTGATTGACAGAGTTTTCAAAAACTAATTAACACAATATTTAAAGACGAAATAAACCTATTATAGAGAAAAAAATGTTGTTTTGTTTGTTTTAAAAGTTATAAATAATTAAAACGATAACACTTGCTCCATCCTGTATATCCAATACAATATATGAATACCAATATATTCTAATAGGTATAATCTAATACTGATCAAATACTTCTAATTGGGTAATTGCCGCAATGTATTGTGTGTTATCGCCTCAAGAGCTATTCTTGTGGAATCAACAATTTGGTTAGCGAACATCTGTCTCGGTTCCGAGTGCCCTTCAACAACTTAAAATTCTCGTAGTGGGTCCTTTGATTTTCGACCGGAAAAGGTGTTATTCAGATTCCCTTTTACAAAACGGTGCTTTTGAAGGTCGCGCGTGCTTACAAGTCGAAGCTTGCAGGAATCAATGCGACAAGGTTAATGAAGTAATATGAATATTTTATATACCGGGTATATAACATAAATGTCCTACTTTAACTATGGCTTCTATAAGTTATAGGTTTGAAAGTTTTTTGTTATTTAATTAAATCAGTTAATATATTTGTATTTCGAAAAGTTCGTTCGTAAAGACGTTCGAAAAGTTCTCGATTTAACAAAGAAAATACAAGATTTTTAAGATTTTTTACTTAGTTACCTTGCGATTTAATGCACTAAGACTACCGATTTTCCAACTTTTTAATAAGGTCAAATTTGTGCAACTCTGCAAAATAAGCGGGTATTTCATCTTGAACATCATCTGAAGTGAATCTTTGTCCAGCAAGCCATTTCTTCCGGTTTTGGAAGCAAATGTAATCGTTATAAATGGAATACGGTGCATGTGGAAGCACTCCGAAGTCACGAAATGATGGAAGCACTTCGTAGATCATAAATTTTTGCGGAATAGCATCCTTCAAAAATGGCTCAAAAATTAAACGTAATACTCTTTGGTGATGGTCCCGCCTTTTGCCAAGTAGTCTACTAGGTGTGACGGTTAATAATTCTCAATTTTTTAAGAGATAGCGCTGGAAACAAGGGTCGATTCACAGTCTAATTTCTTATGTCATTTTGTTGCTACGACAGTACCTTTGAAAACGGCCTTGATGTTTAAAGGATTTGGGGTTAGCGTTATATTTTTTTTTGCATGGTAAATATGTCGAGTTTCGAGCCAAATAAAGAGCATTTGCGGCACGTACTGCCTTTCTTGTTCACTAAAAAAGAAAACGAGAGTGAAAGCCGTCGTATACTTGAGGAAACGTAAGGTGACAATGCCCCAATGTAAGACGCTTGTGAATGTTGGTTTGGACGAGTCAAAAGTGATGATTTTGGCTTGAAAGATAAATAATGAAGAGGTCAACCGAAAAAGTATGCAAATGATGAATTGCAAGCATTGTTGTAAGATGACGATATGCAAACTCAACAACAAATGGCAGAGAGGTTAAATGTTGGTCCCCGAACCATTTGTGATCGTTTGCATGCCATGAGAAAGATTGCAGGAAAATGGGTACCACGTCAGTTGAACGACAAACAACTGGAAAAGCGAAAAACAGTATGCGAAGTTTTGCTTTCTCGGCATGAAATAAATACTTTATTGCATCGAATCGTGACTGGAGATAAAAAAAGGCAAAAAATCGTGGATTGACTCAGGACGACCATTAACATCGACCGTTAGACTGAATCGCTTTGGAAAGAAAATACTGCTGTGCATTTGGTAGGATCAGAGGGGTGTTGTGTACGATGAGCTTCTAAAACCAAGTGAAACAATTAATACCGTTCACTATCGTCAACAAATGATCAATTTGAACCATGCATTGATCGAAAAGGAACCAGAATGGGCTACAAGACACAGAAAAGTGAGTTCAGCACGACAACGCCCCATCACACACTGCCAAAGTGGTCAAAGACACCATTTCTGCAGATGGCTGGGAACTCTTGCTCCATCCGCCGTACTCACCAGATATAGCCCCTTCCGACTACCACTTGATTTCATCGATGTTTCATGCACTTTCCATGAAACACTTCAACAAGTTTGTATTTGAAAAATTGATACTATGTGTCGAAACAATTCTTATACATACAATTTTAAATATAGTAGAAATTTTTAGATATTAATCTTCGTTTTTTTATTTAAAATAAATTTCCATGAAGTATCGGCTACCTCAGTTAATTACGGAGATGTCGAAAAATGGCTTGATGACTGGACCATCTTAAAAGATGTACGGTTTTTCTGGGAGGGCATCAACAAATTGCCAGAGAGATGGGAAAAATGTGCAGAACGTAATGGCGCATACTTTAAATAAATCCTTTAGTACCATTCTCCCAAATTAAAAGTGTTTTTTTTTAAGAAAAAATTAAGAATTATGAACCATCACACCTGGTATAAGAATCACACCACAAAAGTCCCAAAAAAGCAAACTTTTCTCACAGACAGAACCTCTTTTCGCTCGCTTTTCTTGTACTGCTTATATACTTGTGCTGCTTTGCACTGCTTTATACTGCTTCGTCTCTTAAGGGTAATGGAGAATCCATGTTTAAAAAAATCCATGTATATAAAAAAAATAGTAGCATATAAATTAAAAAAGATTCCAATTTACGTCGGAAACCACATAATCATATTATTGATTGATTTGTCCGTTACTTTGTGATAGTTCATTTTTTAAAAAGGAATAAAACACTTTTTTACTTTGTTTTCTATCACTTTTATTTTTAAACAAAATTTGTGTGCTATAGTTTCGTAAACGATTTTACATTCTCATACACTACTTTAAAACTTTAAACTTTCAAGTAGTGTTTGAGAATGTAAAATTGATTAGAAAACTATAGTCACACAAATTTTGTTTAAAAATAAAAGTGATAGATAACAAAGGAATAAATTGTTTTATTCACATAAACATAGTTGCCAACATAATATGTAATGTAGCACATTTCATTTGTTATGACATATCGATCAGTTGTGGAATCAGCGACAATAGTGATATTCATGTTAAATACTCAATATACATACATACACATATACGCATTCATCCAACTCCATCCTGGATGTTCCCTTCAGCAGTCACCAAAACATCAGTAAGAATCTTTCGAGACCGGTTTCTGGCCTTAAGCGGCTATTATACATGCGAATGGGTGAATATTTTCTATTATTAATATATCACTCCATGGGCCAACAACGCAGCTTTTTGATGATAACGTAGCTTTTTGAGTATAACGTAGGTTGTCAAAAGAAATTTAAATTGCACAAGTCTAATGATTTTGTAAAAACATGAACATAAACATATACTCTAAAGCGTCACAACAATTCTAAACTCCATATGTATAAAGCTTAACGCTTCACAGAATATTCAAGGAAGGTCTTGAAACTTACAAAAGTTGTGGGATGTGTGTTGTATATCCGATACAACATTCAAATTTAGTTTTCGAAATTCCATAACTGAGATCTAAATGGTAAAGATACTTCATATTCTGATATGTTCATTGGTAACACAAACACCTCTATCGATTATATATAATTACCATTTAAGGGCACTAGAAGGTTGGAAAAAATCCTAGCAACTTAAACCAAGACTTGACATTAATTTCAAATACAAGAACACAAAACATTACAGCTAACCCAGGGTGGCCGCTAAGAAATTATTTCAAAATTCCCTGATAATTCCCTGTTTTCCAGTAAAGTTTGTCATACTTTTCTCTGATTTAGAAATGCTATTCGAATCATTAAGATATTTAAAGTTTTGAATATATTTTAATCGTCAATAATTATCTGGAATAAAATTCACAAATATTAAAAATACATGTTCAAGTATGTTTATTTGAATAATTTATTTTTAGTACACTACCATAGCGGGTATTTTAAAATTAGTTAAATAATCTTATAAAAGGTAATTTAAAATGAGTAAGACAAAAATAAGCTAATGACTAGTATGAACTAGAACAAATTAAACTTTTAATATTTCGTAGGATTTTTAAATTAATCATCAATAACTTGGATCTGAGCTAAAAGTTTAGCTTTTTTGATGCCAAATCTTTTTTTTTATTAGCTACCCATTTTCTTTTCACATCTTCTGATTCAGTTATTGTAGCTTCTTTTTTTCTACGTTCAATTTCTTCTGGCAATTTTGAACACGGGTTCCGGTTAGAATGAACTAAATATTTTGGAACATTAAGAGTTGCAACCTACCCGTTCGTTTCAGTTATGATAGAGTCATATATTAATCGTTGAGCAATTAAAGTTTCGTTTTCATATTCTCAACTCAACAACATTCAAAATTGACTGAAAAACCTCTCTCAACATTAGCGTTGCCGTGAGATAAAATCATGACTATCTTTAAAAAAATTAAAATAGTTAATCAATAAAATAAATTATTTATGCTCTACTATTGACTATTCTATGTTGAACATTTATAAGATAAAATATGCAATGAGAAGTTTCATGATTAAAATAAATTCAACATTTTTTTAAAACATTTTCTTGTCGCAATTAATTTCCCTGAAACTTTTTGATATTTTTATAATTCCCTGATATTTCCTGGTTGCATTAAATTCAACGAATATTTTCGATATTCTCGGTTTGTGCTACCCTGCTAACCCCAGCAGCATAGGATTTGGACCCATCGGTATATATAGTATTTATTAAAATTATATTTAAGAAAATTAAATATAATTGAAAAAGTTTTTATTAATTATGTTCATTTAGTTTTGCTGCCATTGAGACGCTGATTCGCCATTTAGTTATAAGACATGCAATAATATAAATTAAAGACTACCTACACCATTTTCATGTAAACATAACACAATAAAGACAATTTATTGAAATAACCTAACGAGATTTCCACCTTAGCGTTACCAAGAGTTAATGTTTAAGAAGAGAAAACTTACAATGCTATTTAATTTTGTTTGGGGTATAGTTAATCTACAGCATTAATGCTTTATGAGCAATAGAAAAAATAAATTCATTTTATAACGAATGGTCTTGAAAATGTTTTCTAGCCCATGATACATGTACGTCATGTATCATGGGCATCTTTTATATAATGAAACCAAAATGTTTCCAATAACTTATATTTCATCTCATCGTTCTCTACGTAATTATATTAATGTATTATCTCTAATTAATACTAAATTAATGGTATTTCTGTTTTTATTACGAAAAATACTACGAAATACTACTTAGACCAAATGTTACGAATAATTTTATTAAATAAATATATTAAATTGCATGGAAAAATCCTTCCTGGTCTAACCGGCGTCCTTCTGATTCATTATCATCGGCTCTGCCAAATATCTACAGAATATCTGCTTATTCTTTATTGGTAAAATTAACCATTTCATCCAAAAAATAGTCCAAGTCAAATAAAACTCAAAACATGAAGGAGTTCTATGCCAGAACAACGGAACTGCACCTTGACACGATAGAGTTATATGAAACTCGATTAAAAGGGC
Source organism: Cosmopolites sordidus (assembly GCA_031761425.1). Taxonomy (NCBI): domain Eukaryota; kingdom Metazoa; phylum Arthropoda; class Insecta; order Coleoptera; family Curculionidae; genus Cosmopolites; species Cosmopolites sordidus. The sequence goes on from JARFXV010000296.1 coordinate 76,934, forward strand.
ACAAGAAACACGTCTCAACATGAAAGCAGTCGTACTATAAATAAATGTGCCTATATCATATACGGCGGTCTCCTTGGCAGTCTTTTGTTTGGAATCAACTATTCTTTACGTAAACGCGTATTACTAGTTTTTACACTATAGCTCTAAGAAGTTGCTTACAAAAATCATACATCATTCAAAAGGGCATACTGAGATTTTTTATAAAACTATTTCAACATCTGAGACTATTTTATTTTAAAAATAAAACATTCTAAAAACCATAATTTGCTATTAGATGAATATTTTTCCTAACTGAAACGGCATTATTCAACGTTTATGTCGCTGTAAATGTTTGTTAATCACGTTAACAAATCAGATACATGTTTCAAGAATATGAAAAAAAAAATGAACAATGGTGTAACTTTCTATTTGTGTGTTAATAGAGTCTAAATATGAAAGTGTGGATATTTTCAAAAAAAAAATCGACAATCGCAAATAACTCGAAAACCGTATGACTTTGTACTAAGGTCTATTTAGCTGAATGCATTTCAAATGACCTCTCCTATCACCGCCTCACGGCTTTGCATCAATCTTCATAACACCCTGTATAATTTGTATACATATTTTGTTTAGAAACATCAGTACTTTCTCAATACAAAATCCAATCATACGAGGTGTGTAAATAAAATATGATACTGGTGGCATATCCTTCGATAACAGCAACACTGTTCAGGCCTTCAACTGCAAGAATTGATGAAAATGTCCACACAATTGGGGATCATGGGCGTTCTAATCGTCGGTTAATGGTCAGAATGATCGGCTCTGCGCGAAAATGGTTCAGAAAAACTTTTCCGAATCAATAGGCCAACAAAAAAGAAATATGTCTTAACTTTTTGGGGCAGATTGAAAATAACTTTAATTTTTTGGAACATGTAACTGGTGACGAGTTTTGGATTTTTAAATACGAAACAAAATGCCAGACCCAGACATGGCAGACTCCAATCTCACCGCGGCCAGAAAAGTCAGAATGAACAAATTAAAGATAAAAAGCATGCTGATTAGCTGTTTTGATAGCCAGGAGATATTCTAGAATTTGTGGAGTTCTCAAAATACTTCAAAAAACGGTCATTTGTGTGAAATCGAACATCAAGAACACCTGGGTGCTGCATTACGACAATGCACTTAGCCACACAGCAATTTCAACGAATGAGTTTTTGGCAAGTAAAAACATTATTGTGGCTCCGCAGCCGGCTTATGCACCAGGGTTGAGTCCTTGCGGTTCTTCTTTTCCCGAGATTGAAAATGTACCTCAAACGAGACCATTTTGGGAGATTGAAAAACATTCAAAATGCCATCATCGATCAGCAAAAGACCATTCCAGTATCTGAATTCCAGCACCGCTATGAAATGTTGATAAGCCATCTCCAAGCTTCCATCGATAAGCTTCTTTGAAGAGAACGAGATTGAATCATCTTCTTAGGATACTAACATGAAACGCGCATCGCGCAGTTAAATAAAGTAATTTGGTGTATAGTGGTAAATCTCTTCGAATTTAATGTTTCATATTTTGAAGAAGACAATGTAGAATTGTAATTTGAATTAAATAAAACATCAATCTTTTTACTTTTCAAACACCTCGTATACAAGTGGTATACAAATTTATTGAAGATTAAGACCGCTATGGGAAACCCTGCCTCTTTCGTAAACATTAATGCTTCTACATAAGATAGAATTACTACACTACATAAAAATAGAATTTTGGATCATGAAAATATCCTGTATCTCTCTTCTATTAGTTTCCAACAATTTAATCCGAACACCATTCTACAAGCCCGTCCATTCACTTAATATGGATGGCACTTTGATACTCTTTTTGATCTGGTCATCTTCGGGTCGATCTCCTTTGTGTCAATAAATATAAAAAACCGGTGTATTTTAAAAACAATACCTAAAATCATCTATAAAAATGAGTTGGCATTATTTTGAAAATGAGCCAATGATGATTTTTTAACCAAAAATTTCCGTTCCATTAATCCGATTTCTGCCTTGCGACTATTTTCTATTCCCTAAGTAATATTTGGCGATGAAAGGAATCCGTTTTACATTAACGGAAGACATTCAATGGTCAACAAAGACCAATAACACTATTCTAATCAGTCACATAAAAGAGGCATTTCATATGCTTATTATAACGTGTAAATCATTGTAGTTCTGCTGAGGGAGAACATTTGAAATAAATAAAATAATTTTAGTTAAAATTTCTTAACTACAAGATGTCCCGAAAGAAAGTTTCTTTTTGATATGGCGTTATAAATAAAAGAGAGACGTCCATCATGCGTTGGAAGTGTGTGACGTTGTGCTGTTTTGCAGGTTGTCCATCCTGCTGAAACCATGTTCTTTGATTATAACCAGCACAGTTTTGCAGTTCAGGTACCAACAAATTGTCGAGCATTTCCACATAACGGGAACTGATGGTAATTCGCGTCCCCTGACGTTTTCAAAAAAGTACGGGCCGATTATTTCTCACGCTGACATTGCAGCCCATACAATGACCTCAGGTGTATGTAGGGGTTTTTAATGCTTGTGTTTCAGGTTCGTTGTACTTCAGTAACGACAGTTCTGCTTATTTGCATGATTGTTGAGATGAAAATGAAACACAATGCACGGTCTACTCACGAAAAAACGCCCCATAAAGACTAAATTCCTAAACGCAGGACTATGGATTGACATGGTCCCCACGTCCCTCACAGTTGTTGCTTTTGCGCAGAGAGCCAATGTAATAGAAAATTCCTTATTGGTCACCTTATAGTTTTGTTTTTTCTTTAAGCCATTCTGAATATTTTTGGTACAGACGTGCATGTCACTGTTACTAGTTGGTATAGAAACAACGAAACGTTCTAAATTTGTACTGCAATAGAGGTTCCACTAATGGGAATTGCAATGTAATAAAAGCAAATAAAATGTAATCTACAATGGAATAAAAATACTTTCTGCAAGTTTTGAAGAAAATTTCTTCAGTATTACATCAATACCAATACTTCAAGTTTAAAGTGATATACCAAAATAGAGAATATGTTTCTGTTGCAAAATTACTCCTACATGTGCATTTTCCCAAATTTCACAATTTCATATAATTTCACACGTTCAACTTATTCGAGGGAGGTTCGAAAAGTTCTTAGACTGACCAAGGAAACAAAATTTTTGAAATGTGTGTTGTTATTTGTAGATTGAAGGAATTGGTAAGAAGTTCTTCGTTCGAAAATTCTGACAGAATTTTTTTTTAAATTTTTCAACGTAGTTCCCTTGCAACTGAATACATTTAGACCACGATCAACTTTTGAATAAGTGTAATGTGATTTGTTCAACTCTGGAAAATAAGTAGTAGTAGTAGTAGTCCAGATCTGGACGTCTAGCCTGAGTAGCACCCATACATTATTTTAATTGCAAATCGTATTCTTCTTCGTTTTCTTCTTTACAGAAGAGTCGCGACCTATGGAAACTCATTTCGTTTGTGGCCTTTTTGGACTACTTTGGATCTGATACTCCCGTTTCCTGCAGAATTTGCCATAATTTCTGCCATTTTTTGTTGGTAAGTGCCTTCCGATAATCAAGGAAACAGAAGTATAGAGGATAATTGACTCTTTCGGTTATTTGTCGAATGTTGAATAATGCTCCTTGATTTTCTCAGATATTAGTATCTCTCCAAGAAAATTTCTAAAAACCGCAGCTATAAATTCTCTTGTAGATGGAATAATTTCCACTTTCTTTGGCGCACTTTCACCTGCTTCTACCCACTGCTTTGACTGCTGCTTCGTCTCTGGCGTATAACGGTGAATCCATGATTCGTCCAGTTATAGTACCAGAATAAAACACAAAGTAAAATGTAGTGAACATGGTCTGTCAACATGTTTAGAATGTCAGTAAGCTCACGTACTTTCAATGGATGATCATTTAATACGACATTATCGATTTTTGCGACGATTATATTGATCAAAACAGTTTTTGGGCATCCCGACATTCATCACCCTAAATAGATATACGACGTTTTAATTCAGCAGACCACTTTTTTACGAAGCCGAAAATCCTAAAGAAGGAATCTAACTCGGGGTTAACTCGTCAAGAAATCTAATTCTTCGAAACAAAGTACTGATGGAATATAACGGTTCGAACTTTAAGTTAATCCATTTTTCAAAAAAACCAGAAACTGGTTTGATGTACTCAATCACCACAAACAAGCAACTAAACGCCCATCAACTGAAACTTCGCAGCACGTTTTCTAATGAATCATACTTGACAAATATTATGGTCTTTTTGTCATACTTGAGCGAATTTTGTGTGACCTAGAACTTTTCTAGCCACCATCATAAACGAAAAACATTTATTTTTATAACGAACCCATGTTCAAATAAGGCATTAATACATATTTTACTTTTTATAATATTTCCATAAATATTTTGTTATCTTATAACACTAATATGGATATCACGTTTCAGGTCGCGGAACGACTGCATTGCTAAAGGCGTATTAAAATGTAACAAATATTAACATACATTACATACTTACCACTTTCTCATGTGTAACAACCCCGCTTTTCAACATGTCTCGACGTCTGAAAATAGAAATAAAATTGTTTAAGCTGCGTTTCATAAATGGAAAATTTATGCGTAAAATTATCGGTTAAAATAAATGGGTAGATGATGCGTGTGATAACACGAATGAACTGCGTCTCTTAAAGTTGCGCAAGACCAACTTTTTATTAGCTGTTTTTGTAAATGAATAACCTTTTTGGAAAACAATAAAGAAAGTAAAAAAATAATTCTAGAATATTCAGTTTCCTTTTACCAGATTATTTCCAAATTAGCATTTTAATTAACAAACTCGTCTCATTCATTCATTATCATTATTAATCATTTTTCCCCATCTAAAAAATTACCAAATAATGTAAACATTTACAACATGACCAGTAACGCCCATTATTTAGTAAATTTGAACGTTTTTGTATCAAAACTTCCCTAAATTCGTCCCTTAACCATAGAGGTGGCAGTCAATAGATATCGTCGTAGAATTGATACAGTTCCAAAAATAGCCGTTTTTTGTAGCTCGGCGATGGAAATGTCCTCGAGCTACAGGCTGCGCAGGTAGTCCATAAACTTGGTTGATATAGTACCTAGTGCTCCTATAATAATAGAGACGACTGTCGCAGGCCTTTTCCAAATCCGGGAAATTTCAGTTTATTGAATTATAATACTCGTCCAATTTGTCTTTCTTCTTTTCTTGAATTCTTCCGTCTCCTGGTATCGTCACATCAATTAGCAAGATTTTATGCTTTTCAACGATTGTTCTGTCTGGGGTGTTGTGGTCGATGGTCTTGTTCGTCTACAGGCGAAAATTCCAGAAACCCCAAGGTCAAAGTTAGACTGGAAAATCAAAAAGTTAGACTGGAAATACACCAAAGGTCCTGCTACCATACGTAAAAGGAATCGCAGACAGGATAGGTAGACTACTAAGGAAACATAAGATCAGAACAGCCTACAAGCCGGACAAAACTGTCGCAAACATCCTAAAAAACCCCAAGGACAAAGTTAGACTGGAAAATCATGGCGTGTACAGTATATCGTGTTCCGACTGCAACAGAACATACATAGGACAAACAAACAGATGAATCTCGGCCGGAATATAAGAACATAAAAAACAAACAAACCACTTCCGCTCTGCTCCAGCATAATCTACAAACACGACATAAAATCAATGTTGAGGGAGCCAAAGAAATGGCGAATATTGCAAATTACAAGGTCCGAACAATCAGAGAAGCTCTTGAAATAGAAGAAAGGGGTGAGTTAAATACGCGAAACGACGCTCGCAACCTTCCAAAAGTATGAAAATCGCTTATGAAAAAACAAGAAACACGGCAACGTAGCGACGAGGAAGAAAAATCAATAAACCAATAAACGGACGCCCAAAGGCGTTGCCGAGTGCCGCGCATAACCCCGATACAATATGCGCAGTCGCCGCCTGCCTATAAAAGCGAGCGCAAAGACCCGTACATAGTTCTCCTTCGGTTGAATCGGACAACTCTTGCAACGTCAAATGAGAAACGTTGTGACTCTTCACAAAATAAACGGATCGACACCCAGGATGATTTAGAAACATTAAATAACATCCGTGAAAATATTAGATGTAACATATATATATATATATATATATATATATATATATATATATATATATATATATATATATATATATATATATATACAAATATAATGTGATTGCAGCCTCCATTCGACATGGCCAATTTAAATGGTAATGGCTTTAGTCGTTCCTTCATCAGCTTTTCAGGTGTCCAGCTTGAGCCCAACTGATGACGGCTTAAGGCCGCCGGAAACAGGTTTTGGGAGACGCTTGACGGCGCTTTGGATGGCGGATGAAGGAATAGCAAAGCACGAGTGAACTTCCTTAGTTTTTTAATACTTTTCTTCACGGGCTAGGATCACAAATTTTCGATCATATAGATATATATATATATATATATATATATATATATATATATATATATATATATATATATATATATATATATATATATCTATATACAGTGCTGGGTGTCATCAGATACCCAACCGCAAGGTTCCACAATCTCATGTGGAACGCACAACGACCTGCGTCTCCGCCTAAATGAGCATTTTGATGACACCAAGCACTGTTCTCTCATTGGACACAGTCCATAGAATTCTAACACTGCATATATGCGCCATCCGACGGGAAGTCGGCGAAAAGTATGGGTTGTTAACTGTGGATCGGCTCATTTAGGCGGAGACACAGGTTGTTGTGTGTTTCACATGAGATTGTGGAACCCAGCATTTGGGTGTTTGATCACACCCAGCACTGTTATCTAATTGGATGCAGTTCAAAGAATTCTAACTATATATATATATATATATATATATATATATATATATATATATATATATATATATATATATATATATATATATATATATATAGTTAGAATTCTTTGAACCTTCAGCTAACATTCAGCTAACACGGGTTACCCGAGAAACTATCGTTATATTTCATAACCGTGAAAACATTCGTCAAAACATATATATATATATATATATATATATATATATATATATATATATATATATATATATATATATATATATATATATATATATATCCCCTTTGTGGATCAGACCTTGACGTGGTAAAGGGGTTTGAGTAAGGCAATGAAGCTTTGAGCTATGCCGTCTGGAGTCTATGCTCCTGGGAGGGTCACCCCTGGCGGACAGGTCAAGGCGAAGGCCTCAGACTAACATGATCCAAAATCTGCCAACCCGCATTGGACCAGCGTGGCAGATTACGGTCCATACCTTCAACATGGTATTTCAATGTTGAAATATGACTGTACAACCTCAAACACGGCCCTCATTCCCCGGACGCCAAGGGGCAACTACCTACAGCAGCGGGAAGACCTGCCCCAAGGCAGAGGGTGCTAAGAATCACCGGGTTAGATCAGGCTGCCATTGGACTTTTGACATTGCAACGTTAAATATACGGACTATGAAAACAGAGGCCCGATTGCAGGAACTGTTAATCGAACTTGACAACATACATTGGGATATTAGTGGGCTCTGTGAAACACGAAGAAAGGGTGAGGAGTTAATCAAACTGGAACCAACTGGACTCGTACTCTACACTCGAGGTACGGAAAATGGCCGATGTGGCGGAATTGGATTCCTCATCAATCGAAAGCTGAAGGACAGTGTGGTAAAATTTGAAAGTACATCCGACTGATTAGCCCAATGCGTTATTCAGCTGAATAAAAAGTTTAGGCTTCAAATCGTCCAAGCTTATGCACCAACTATAAGCCATAAAGATGAGGAAATTGAGGAATTTTATGATGATGTGGCCCAGCTTTTATACAAGGAGAAATGTAGGTATAAAATTCTGATGGGTGATTTTAATGCCAGAATTGGAACAACAAGAACAGACGAAAATGCAACTGGCCCATATGGAACTGGTGAGCGAGGCAATAGAGGTGACAGATCAGTAGATTTTGCTGAAGGACAAGAACTATATATTATGAATTCATTCTATAAGAAAAATATCAGCAGAAAATGGACATGGAAAAGTCCATCTGGGCTCACAAGCGAAATTGACTACATCATGACCAACGATAAAACAATATTTACCAATTGTACTGTCTTTAACAATTTTAATGTTGGAAGTGACCACCGAATGGTACGAGCAAGGGTTCGGATTGACTGTCGAAAAGAGCGCGAAAGAATGGTAAGATCAAAGAAGGGAAAGGTGGATTCTGGAAAACTGCTGGACAGAGGAAGCGATTTTGAGATTGCTTTGCCAAACCGATTTGCTGCGTTACAAGATCCAGAGGAGGTGGAAATATCAGTTCAATATGAAGAAATCGCCAACAATGTACTTCAAACGGCTGCTTCAATAGCACCAGAAGAAAAATGTCCCAAACAAACAAAAATCTCCAGTGAAACCATTGATTTAATGAAGAAACAGCGAGCAATGAGAAATGCAGGTAGTCCTTTTGGCAGGGTCGAGTACACTGAGCTCTGCAAAACTATAAGAAAACGTATCAGAGAGGACACGCGCCGATTCAATATGCAGCTAGTGCAAAAAACCCTGGAAGAAAACAAAGGAATTAACAAAGCTAAACAGAAGCTGAGAAACAAAAGGACGCAAATATATGCGTTAAAGCGTGAGAATGGCACAGTGTGCAGGGCGCATACCCAAATGTTAGAGATTATCAGAAGGTTTTATTCCCAGTTATATGAAGATCAGAGCCAGTCAGGGGCAGCAATACCCACGGAAGAACAATATATAATGCCAGATATCCTAGTGGAGGAAGTAACAAATGCTATAGAATTGATGAAGAACGGCAAGACTCCAGGAAAGGATAGTGTAACTGTAGAAATGCTAAAAGCTGGTGGTCGGACGTTACATAAAACACTGGCAAAATTATACTCAAAATGCCTCAAAGAACAAAAAGTACCTGGCTTATGGAAAAATGCAGAAGTGATTCTTTTACATAGGAGCACAGGAAGATTTAAAGAACTACCGTCCAATAAGCCTCCTATCAGTGATGTTCAAAGTTTTCACTAAGATAATTTCTAAAAGAATATTAAAAAAACTGAATGACGCACAACCAAGAGAACAAGCAGGATTCAGAAGTGGATTCAGTACAATGGATCACATCCAGGTTGTACAGCAGGTCATAGAAAGGCACAACGAATACACCATGCCACTGTGCTTGGCTTTTATCGACTACGAAAAAGCATTTGATTCCATCTCAAACCATGTGATAATGGATGCACTGCTTAGCCAAGGTGTAGAGAGAGCCTATGTAAACCTATTAGAATCGATATATGATGGAGCTACAGCCACAATTCACCTTGATGATCTTGAAGTGGGAATTAATATAGAACGAGGTGTACGGCAGGGTGACGCAATATCGCCTATTCTTTTCTCGGCTGGCCTTGAAGAAGTGTTCCGTAAACTGGATTGGGAACAGGATGGTGTAAAGATCAATGGTGCAAACTTAAACTATCTTAGATTTACAGATGATATTATTCTCATTTCACAAGACCCAGAGGAGCTGCAAATACGCGTACAAGAACTGCAAAGGGCTGGCGAACCATTTGGCTTGAAAATAAACCTGAAAAAGAGTCAGGTTATGTTCAATAACTTCGCTCAGGACAGAAGAATTTCAGTTTTAGGAAGGGATTTAGAGATTGTGTACAGCTTTGTATATCTTCGGCAGAGGATTTCAATGGAGGGGAAATACCGCCCGGGAGGTGGAATGGCGTGTTAAATGTGGCTGGCAGGCATTTGGTAGGCTCAACATAGTGTTTAAGAGCAGACTCCCACTTTACCTGAAAAGAAAAGTATTCGATCTGTGCGTTCTACCTGTTATGACATACGGAAGTGAAACCTGGACACTCACATCACAATCAATTCAAAAACTTCGGGTGGCACAGAGGGGAATGGAAAGATGTATGCTTGGCATTACAAGACGAGACAGAAAGTCCTGCGCATAGATCAGGGAACAAACAAAAGTCTGTGACATCATTGAAAGAGTAAAACAATTGAAATGGAGATGGGCAGGCCATATAGCGAGGCGATGGGACGACAGATGGACCAAGGCAATCCTGGAGTGGATACCGCTTGATCGCAAACGTCCGCGAAGAAGACCGAAAGCACGATGGATTGATGACATCGTTAAGTATATTGGACCCGAGTGGCAGAGGAAAGCCCAGGACCGTGAAGGTTGGAAGCATGCTGAAGAGAGGCCTTCATCCTGCAGTGGATCGATACGGGCTGATGATGATGATGATGATGATATATATATATATATATATATATATATATATATATATATATATAAAGTAAATATATATATAATAAATAAATAAAATTAAAAAAAAAAAATAATAAAATAAATAAAGTATATATATATATATATATATATATATATATATATATATATATATATATATATATATATATATATACATATATATATATAAATATATATATATATATATATATATATATATATATATATATATATATATATATATATATATATATATATATATATAAATATATATGGAACCACATTAGCGGTTGTCTAACGCGTCAGCCTTACGTTACGGCAGTTAAAGTGGAGCGGGTTCGAATCCCGTACTAGGCAAAAAGTTTTTCTAAAATTTCTTGTGAATGTTTCTAGGTAAGAGTGTAAAATCTGACAAAGAATCACCCCTCAGTCATCCAGTTCGAGGCTGGGTAAGACCGGATGCCTTCTGAGAGATTTTCTACGTTGGTCACTCGCCAGTCGGTAGGCTTCTCGAGATACTTTCAGTTAAGCACAAAACCAAGGGTTGATAGCCCGAGGGGGGTGCTGATCGGGGTTTTCGGTAGCTGATGATCGTGGTTCGGAACCCACGTTAAGCTGTAGGTCCAGTCGCTAAATAGCCTTCTCAGTTGCTGATGCGCCTCTAACCCCAAAACTTTACTTTATATATATATATATATATATATATATATATATATATATATATATATATATATATATATATATATATATATATATATATATATATATATATATATATATATATATATATATAAGAATATGTCTAGAATCTACACTTTTTAAATATGATAACCAATGTTATTCCCAAATTTACGGTGTAGCAATGGGCACACCAATTTCAGCAACTAGTTATGGAATATGTATGTGTATTTAAACCTTATTTTTATAAAATATTTGCAGATGACTGTATATTATGCATATCTAAAAATAAAATTCAATATACCTTAAACAAATTCAATATATTCCATAACAAATTAAAATTTACTTGTGAAGAAGAAAAAATTAAAACAATAATTTTTTTGGGTATTAACATCACGTATGATAAGGATGGCAATATCAAAACAAATTGGTATACAAAACCAGTATGGTCTGGAAGATGTCTCAATTTTAAATCTTATACACCAAATACATATAAAAAAAGTGTTATTAATTCTTTAATTGATAGAGCTGTTATTTTAACTAATCCAAACAATAGGTCAAAATATATAAATTAAATCAAAAAAACACTAGAAGATAATAATTATCCAAAAAAATGTTACGAACCGGTAATTAAAAATAGAATACATAGAATATATAACAATAATAACATAACAAATAAAACTAAAAATGAAAATTACATACCTCTACCATACATACCAGAAATAAATAATAAAATAAAAAAGTTCTTAACCCATATAATATAAATATAGCAGAAATACCCAATAATAACACTAAAGAAATATTTACAAAATTAAAACCACAAATACCCAAAATGGAACAAACAAATTTCATTTACAAAATTGATTGCTTAAACTGCCCAAGCTCATATATTGGGCAAACTAAACAATATTTAAAAAAACAGAATTAATGAACATAAAAAAAGCATTAGAAACTTTGAACCAAACGTAACTGCCCTTTCAAGGCATGCTATAGATAATGAACACAACTTTAATTTTAACGACATAAAAATCCTAGGTTTTGAAAAACAATATAAAAAAAGAAATATAAAAGAAATGATTTATATAAAAAAACATATAATACCATTAATTTCAGAAATGATACAGATAATTTAAGTTGTATATATAATAACATTATTAGAAAATAAATTTTCATAATTTTTTATTTTTGCATCTAATATTCCACATAACAAATTTAAAACAATTAGGTTATAATAAAAAACAAAAATTTAAAGGTGAAATAATTGTTAAATATGTCAAAGTCAAACAAGACATTTAAAAAATTATATACAAAATTATCACATATTATTTAAAACAAATTTAAAATTAATTATTTAATTTAATATTGGTAGGGTTTTAAATGTAAGTTTGTGTTTTTAATAAAAGTTATATGTATTGTAGAATAATTCTGAGGATGGTTCATTGTTTGAACCGAAACATTAATGTAATAATAATATATATATATATATGTAATAATATATATATATATATATATATATATATATATATATATATATATATATATATATATATATATATATATATATATATAATAATATATTACATATATCCTCTTGACCGTTTATTATTATTATTTTTTTATTTATTGGGATTTTCGGTCAGTAATTAAGTTTTAATTTTTTTATTAATGTTTCGGTTCAAACAATGAACCATCCTCAGAATTATTCTACAATACATATAACTTTTATTAAAAACACAAACTTACATTTAAAACCCTACCAATATTAAATTAAATAATTAATTTTAAATTTGTTTTAAATAATATGTGATAATTTTGTATATAATTTTTTAAATGACTTGTTTGACTTTGACATATTTAACAATTATTTCACCTTTAAATTTTTGTTTTTTATTATAACCTAATTGTTTTAAATTTGTTATGTGGAATATTAGATGCAAAAATAAAAAATTATGAAAATTTATTTTCTAATAATGTTATTATATATACAACTTAAATTATCTGTATCATTTCTGAAATTAATGGTATTATATGATTTTTTATATAAATCATTTCTTTTATATTTCTTTTTTTATATTGTTTTTCAAAATCTAGGATTTTTATGTCGTTAAAATTAAAGTTGTGTTCATTATCTATAGCATGCCTTGAAAGGGCAGTTACGTTTGGTTCAAAGTTTCTAATGCTTTTTTTATGTTCATTAATTCTGTTTTTTTAAATATTGTTTAGTTTGCCCAATATATGAGCTTGGGCAGTTTAAGCAATCAATTTTGTAAATGAAATTTGTTTGTTCCATTTTGGGTATTTGTGGTTTTAATTTTGTAAATATTTCTTTAGTGTTATTATTGGGTATTTCTGCTATATTTATATTATATGGGTTAAGAACTTTTTTATTTTATTATTTATTTCTGGTATGTATGGTAGAGGTATGTAATTTTCATTTTTAGTTTTATTTGTTATGTTATTATTGTTATATATTCTGTGTATTCTATTTTTAAATACCGGCTCGTAACATTTTTTTGGATAATTATTATCTTCTAGTGTTTTTTTGATTTAATTTATATATTTTGACCTATTGTTTGGATTAGTTAAAATAACAGCTCTATCAATTAAAGAATTAATAACACTTTTTTTATATGTATTTGGTGTATAAGATTTAAAATTGAGACATCTTCCAGACCATACTGGTTTTGTATACCAATTTGTTTTGATATTGCCATCCTTATAATACGTGATGTTAATACCCAAAAAAATTATTGTTTTATTTTTTTCTTCTTCACAAGTAAATTTTAATTTGTTATGGAATATATTGAATTTGTTTAAGGTATATTGAATTTTATTTTTAGATATGCATAATATACAGTCATCTGCAAATATTTTATAAAAATAAGGTTTAAAATCGAGAGTATCAATAACTTTTGATTCAACATATTCCATAACTAGATTAACTATAGTTGCTGAAATTGGTGAGCCCATTGCTACACCGTAAATTTGGGAATAACATTGGTTATCATATTTAAAAAATGTAGATTCTAGACATATTCTTATAGAAGCAGGTATAGAAAAACTAGACATAAATGAAAAAGAAACAATCAGAAATAAATATATATATATATATATATATATATATATATATATATATATATATATATATATATATATATATATATATATATATATATATATATATATATATATATAAAGTAAAGTTTTGGGGTTAGAGGCGCATCAGCAACTGAGAAGGCTATTTAGCGACTGGACCTACAGCTTAACGTGGGTTCCGAACCACGATCATCAGCTACCGAAAACCCCGATCAGCACCCCCCTCGGGCTATCAACCCTTGGTTTTGTGCTTAACTGAAAGTATCTCGAGAAGCCTACCGACTGGCGAGTGACCAACGTAGAAAATCTCTCAAAAGGCATCCGGCCTTACCCAGCCTCGAACTGGATGACTGAGGGGTGATTCTTTGTCAGATTTTACACTCTTACCTAGAAACATTCACAAGAATTTTTAGAAAAACTTTTTGCCTAGTACGGGATTCGAACCCGCTCCACTTTAACTGCCGTAACGTAAGGCTGACGCGTTAGACACAACCGCTAATGTGGTTCCATATATATTTATATATATATATATATATATATATATATATATATATATATATATATATATATATATATATATATAAAAAAAATATATATATATATATAAATATATATATATATATATGGAGGATGGTTCATTGTTTGAACCGAAACATTAATAAAAAAATTAAAACTTAATTACTGACCGAAAATCCCAATAAATAAAAAAATAATAATAATAAACGGTCAAGAGGATATATATATATATATATATATATATATATATATATATATATATATATATATATATATATATATATATATATATAAAGATCTAAATAAGATTATTTAGTCAATAAATGTGTTGGCAAATGTTAGCCATTAAAAGATACAGGGTATTGAAAGTAGAACTAAATTTTAAAAATACTGAGATAATTTAAAAACGGTTGAAGATATCAGTTTCAAAATCGGGGTAGAGTTTTCAAAAGCGACAAATCCGAATTTGGTACTAGCTTGAGCCTAGTTCGTAGAGGGCGCTTGCTACCTACTTTGTAAGCAATTAACTCACTCATATTTTTTTACCCTATAAAACTGTAAGTATTTTGACTTCAACATACAAAAGAGTTATAATTTCCACATAAAAAAGGTACTCTTCGTCAATACGGATACTCACGCCGTTTGCGAGATATTCATGTACGAATATTCTATTGCACATCTTATCGATGGCTGAAAAATATGTTATTCGCAAGGTGCCTTGAATGTTGTGTACAAATTATTACTTCTCGATGACAACTGTTATTGTTTTCTATATCTCCTTTTAAACGTAGGTGGAAACAAGTTTTTCGAATCTTGAGTTGGTATTAAATAATTTGTAAAAAATGTCAAGATTTAATCAGTTTCCTAACTGAGATTAAAAGGATGCTCTGGGTTTATGTACAAGTAATTTACAATAGTCGCACTGCAGTTAGAATGTACGAAAAGCTCTAGCTAACTAGAATTATCCCAGATTGACACATTTTTCAAGAAATTTTCAGTTAGGCGAAACAGCTTCATTTTATTACAACAATCCTGAACGTATAATGACCGAAACGTATAACGGTAGAACAAGAAGAGAATATTTTGGTTAGAATCGCGGAAAATCCTGAACTAAGCACTAGACGTTTGGAGGCATCTACAGGAATTATCAAATCTACCGTTTCAATAGTTTTCCATAAAGAAAAATTGTTTCCCTGCCATTTTTCGCTTGTTCAAAATGTATTGCCACAAGATCAGAATTTTGTCAAAATCTACTACATAAAAAAAACGAACACTCCATATTCCTAAAAAAGATATTGTTTGCTGACGAGGCAACTTTTATCAGACGCGGAATTCTAATGGCGTTACTTAACCGGCAAAATAATCGTTATTACGCCCTAGAAAATCCACATCTACCAAGAGAGCGACATTTCCAGCACGAATTTTCAATTAACATTTGGTGGGGCATTATCGACAATTTTTTAATCGGCCCATTTGAGTTTCCGCAAAGATTGAATGGAGATCAATATGTGCAGTTTTTAGAAAATTATTTATTAGTCCTTTTGGACGGTATACCTCTAAACTTAAGACAAGACATGTGGTTCATGAAAAATGGGGCGCCATTGCATTTTAGTATTGCAGTGCGAAACCATTTGAATCAACGTTTTCCACATCGATAGATTGGGCGTTTCCTTGCCCACCTCGTAGCCCAGACATTAATTAGTTAGACTTATATTTGTGAGGTTATATGAAGTTTTTACGTTTACCATGATGAAATCAATACCCGACACGAACTGTGAAAAAATTCAACAAGCGATCAATGTTATTAGAAATGAAGAAAATATATTTTCAAATGTGAGGTGTCACTTAAGAAAGAGCCTGCGAAAGTGTATTGAGGTAAACGGTGGACACTTTCAACACCTCTTGAACTAAATTTCAAAAAACTGATATTTTAAGGGTGTCCTGAACTTTCGTTTGTTCCCTGATACATGTACAGGTCTTTCTATCTCGTCTAGTAATGCCAAGCATACATCTTTTCGTTCCCATCTGTGCTACCCGAAGTTTTTGAACTGACTGCGATGTGAGTGTCCAGGTTTCACTCCCATATGTCACTGGCAGGACGCACTGATCAAAGACTTTTCTTTTTAGGCAAAGTGATAGTTTGTTCTTAAACACTATGTTGGGCCTGCCAAATGCCTGTCAACCACATTTAACGGGATATCCGATTTATCAGGATATCCGCCATTTGTTCTTCAGTGGCCATTGCTGTCTAGGGCAAATCTTCGGACAATCTCTAACATTTCCGTTCGCTCCCTGTACTGTACCATCCTTACGCATTAAAGCAATATATATATATATATATATATATATATATATATATATATATATATATATATATATATATATATATATATATATATATATATATATATATATATATATATATATATATATATATATATATATATATATATATATATATATATATATATATATATATATATATATATATATATTCCAAATCATTCCGGGTGTCAATCCGTTCGTTCTGTGAAGAGTCACGATGTTTTACCAAAATCTTATTTAAGAGTGCTGTCCGCTCCTAGGACTCCTCAGCCTATGAGTGACATTTATATTTCAAACCATGTTGCCGCTATTACGTTTTAAAGTTCTGACACTTTTATTGGAAAATGCAGCAATGCTGACAGTGGAACTCTTCACTCGAAGCGAACAACACTTGAAAACGACAAGCGAGATTTTGGCAAAACGTCGTGACCCTTCACAGATTCAACGGGTCGATACCCGGAACGATTTAGAAACATTATCTACCATCCATGAAAATATTCAGTCATTCCAATTTTTTTCAGTCTTCAAACCAATGGTTATACTTGAGTTCTGGTACATCCTTTAAAGCGGTATTCAGGAAGTGGTTTCTTAAATCGAAGGAACAGATTCCGAATATCCTGTATATCCGAAGTCGCACTGTGCCATATCTGGTTAATATGGTGGGTATGGAACGCAGTTTGTTTGATTTTTTGCAAAAAATTGGCGATGATACGCTAGAGTGGTGTAAAAATTAACTTAGATTAAAACACTTAGATTACCAGATTAAGCCATTTAAGCTCATTCGTGGTAGAAAGGTGCTTCAACATACACAAAGTGGACATTTAATCTGCTGAATCGTGACATGCAAAGTAGAAGAATTATTTAAAATGCAGATAAATAGCGGGTCCCAAGGCCAAAGGAGATATATTTTCCAGTAACTATCGCTGCGTGTTCGGTGGAACCTTGAAAGAGTAATCTACTGAGTTAATTCCTAGCGATAATGATGTCGTCATCATTGTCGTGAATCTTTATTGAAAGCGATTCGACAGAATATATATGGAGAAAAACCGTAAATATATGCATATAGACTTTGATCAACAGAAACAGGGTTGTTTTATTAAAGCAAGTAAAATAAAAAGGCCTTCAGCGTATAGTGGTTTGATTATGGTTAGAATTTTGTACATTTTGGATATATTTGGCAAAGAAATACGTAGTGTTTGGTGAGGATAAACATGATTATCGTAAGTTACGATAACGAACATAAGACGATTTTCAAAGAATACAAAATGGGGAAAGATGACAGATCATACGTACCTTTTGTTTGTATTTTTTAAGGAAGTTTATTATTAAGGTGTCAAACAAGTGCGGATCATGAATTGGTGATTTTCCAAAGCCATACAAGTTAAATATTAATTTATTATACATTTAGGAGATTATAAGACGATTTAAGATTTAGTAAACACTCGACACAAATTCATGAAGAAAGGCAGAAGGACATTTCTCATAAAATATAATTTCAAGCTGTTATGAATACAATTACGACAAAACAAGCAGCTGTATAGAAATCACGAAAAAAAAAGAAAAACTTGTTAAACCGAGATTATAGAGCCTGTTCGCGCGTGCAACCGCCGAACAACTACCAATTTCCATTTTTTTACATCGAATTATTTTTTCATTACGCTGACTTTTCAAGCGAAAACTGTATAAAAGCAACTTAAGCTTTAATATTAATTAAGAATATTTGCTCTTTGTTAGTTTATCCATTAAATTGCAAATATTTATTTTACTGTTTGCCTCCATCTCTCCTGAACAAATTCTACACTAGTACAGTTCTGCAAATTTACTTGCATCTAGAAAAGTTTATCACATTATTTAACTTATACAGAGCATGAAAGAAGATACAAAACTGTTAAAATTCAGCTTGGTTTCAAATCAATTTTTCAAATAATGCTATACACAATATCTCGTAGGATGATCTTTGGAGATATCCTATACCTATAAAATGTAAATAAATTTTACAATACGTAAAATGGCCCATTTTTATAATAAAGGATTAAAGACGGATAGGGGATTAAAGATGAAAAGGGGATAGTTTACAATAACGGTAAGAATAATAATGGTGAGAAAAAGGTTAAGAAATCCCAACGTATTCAAAAACAACACTGCAGTAGCAAAAGGTAATCATGTTGAAGGTTTGGAACTATTTATGTAACTGAAAAAAGTTGTGTAAACAATATACACACACCACTTAATAGCCTATAGAGAGCCTTGTTCTGCCTTACAACTGCCTTCCATCCTTCTCTATTCTCTGCAATTTCGGTAACCAGTCAAGGGATAAGTTTAGAGAGATATAAAACTTTAAGAAAGGCTTTCAACGCAGAAGTAATATCTGAAAAACAAGGATTGTAAAATGTTTAGCAAACTCCAAGTAGTAGAGAGAGAGGCAGAACACTTTAATTAACTATTAAATGGTAACACCCTAAATAGTGAAGTTGGAATATAACAGATAGGGACCAATAAAAACGATCTGAAGAAATCCAGCAGGAAGTCCAGCAGTCTATTGAGAGCTTGAGAAATAATAAATCACGTGTGTGGTGACCTGCCGAGCTACTTAAAAATGGCGGAAATAACTTCAAGCTATTCATTCACTGATAGCAAATATTTGGACAACAGATATATCACCACAGGAATGGAAATTAGGGATTATATGCTTGGTTCTAAGAAGTGCCACATAACACATATAAGTGCCACATACACAAATGGGCATAAAGGGCTGACTAGAATAATAAACCAACTAACCCCCAGCGGATGAAATAGTAGATTATTAATCCAGCTTTAGGCAGAGACGCGATGGATCATATTTTAACATCAGACAAATTCTGGTTAAATAATAGATCTGGGGACACTGGAAATATAACTATACGAAGGTTTCTATCTATCTAGCCGGAATAATAAAATCACCGGAATAATAGAATCATTGAAAATGGTTTTATTGTTTTTCAAAATATTCTCCGCGATGATCAATACACTTTTACATACGTTTGAATCAATTTTTATAGCACTTTTTCCATTCCAATTGAGGTATTTCCAAAACATAATTTTGAAAGCATCAACCGCTTCTTCTGGCGTCGAAAATCGTGGACCACGTAGATTATTCTTCACGGACGGGAACAAAAAGATATCATTGGGTGCCAAATCTGGACTATATAGCGGATGACCTATCAATTCAATGTTTTGACAAGTCAAATATTGAGTTGTTCGGTCCGATGTGCGGGAGCTCACGTTGTCATGATGAAGAATGATCCTTCGTTGCTGGTTGTTTTGTCTTCAAAGACTTCTGGCAAACAAATGGTTGTGTACCATGCAGAATGGACCATTCTACGACTCTCTAGTCGTAAACAGGCGATTTTTTGCTTCGAAGTGCTTCTTGTGCAAACAAGTTTTATTGCGTTTGGCTCATTTTGAAAGACCAATACAATCGACTGCCGTTTACTTTCAGGCTCATTCGCATAGATCCAAGATTCGTTACCTGTGCAAATATTGTATGCGGCTTTTGATGCATCACGATTTATTTTTGGAGCATTTCTTTGAACCAATCAACACGGACCTTTTTTGAGGTATTGTCAAATTATGCGGAATCCAACGCGCACAAATCTTTTTCACGGCTAAATGTTTATGTAAAATCTTGTGTATGCTTGTCATACTAATCCCAGGGATGTTTCAATCTCACGATATGTCACATGACGATCTTGGTTTATCAGTTCATACACAGTGTCGATGTTCTCTGGCACATCGGCCGATTTTGGACGTCCTTATTTAATTTCGTCCGTAAGCGAACGACGGCCAGAATTCACTAAACCAGCGATATACAGTGGTTTTATATGATGCTTCATCGCTATCGATACACTGTTGTTTAGATAATTGCTTAGTAACTCATCCCACGAAAATTAATTTTTTGACTAAGATGATATTTTAGTCACTAAACAACACAAATAGCGTCCGTATGAAAAAAACGTTCTGAGTAGGTATATAATCAACAATGTCAAACTTTATGATGTATATGTCAAATGGTGCCTAGCAACACCGTTGTTGCCAATTCCGCATACATAAATAGAAACCCACGCACGCAGACTACAAACAAACATACGACAACATTGTAGGTGGATATGGAAGACGGTGGTAAATGTGGGCCTTCTAGACAAAATGAGAAGTATAATTCAAGCAATAATGGCTAATATTACAAGTAGATGCAAAACTGGTGGAATCATAAGAGGAGTAAGGCAGGGTGACATTATGTCCCCAATGATTTTAAATTTTGAATTAGAATAGTGAGGGAAGCCGACCTGAGGCAAAAAATATCCTCTATAAAAATCTGTCAAAGAAAGGCATACGCTGATGATATCGCTATACTTGGAAGAATACGTAGAGATATTGAAGATGCTATCTCACGGCTGGATCAAACTGGTCAAAATGATGCCAAAACAAAATACATCAGTCTACAGAAAATAAGAATGAAAGACAACAAAAGAACATCCAAATTCAGAGTAGCATCTTTAATACAGTGAATGATTTGAAATATCTGGGCATATATCAACATTGACGACCAGTAATAACATGGCGCAGAAATAGGGAAGCGCACACTAGCAGTTAATATATATGTATATAGTCCTAAAATGTAATGTCATTTACAGCACTATCCAGAAAACCTAAAGTTCAAATCTACAAGTCTGTTATAAGACAAGTGTTAACCTACGTTTTTGAATCTTGGATCCTTGCAAAACTGCAAGAGCAATTTCTCAAATCCTTGCAAAACTGCAAAAGTAGATTTGAGTGCAAAATACTACATATAATATATGAACCTAAACAGGGTATAATAGGGTATGTAAAACACCAACGGATGAAATAAAAGTAAAGTTTTGGGGTTAGAGGCGCATCAGCAACTGAGAAGGCTATTTAGCGACTGGACCTACAGCTTAACGTGGGTTTCGAACCATGGTCATCAGCTACCGAAAACCCCGGTCATCACCCCCTTCGAGCTATCAACCCTTGGCTTAGTGCTTAACCGAAAGTATCTCGAGAAGCCTTCCGACTGGCGAGTAACCAACGTAGAACACTTCTCAGAAGGCATCTGGCCTTACCCAGCCTAGAACTGGCCTGACTGAGGGGTGATTCCTTTTCAGATTTTACACTCTTACCTAGAAACATTCACAAGAATTTTAGGAAAACTTTTTTGCCTAGTACGGGATTCGAACCCGCTCCACATTAACTGCCGTATCGTAAGGCTCACACCTTAGACACCACAGCTAATGTGGCTCCCACGGATGAAATAGATGGATTAAATAAAATGTCTAATGAACGTGCGGCGAAGAAATCCGTTGTACAAACTCCATATGGCAACCTCAAGTTGTTTTATTATTCTAGTCAGCCCTTTATGCACATATGTATATGTGGCACTTATATGTGTTATGTGGCACTTCTGAGAACCGGGCATATAATCCCTACTTTCCTTTCCTATGGTGATATTTTTGTTGTCCAAATATTTGCTATCAGGAATGAATAGCTTGAAGTTATTTCCGCCATTTTTAAGTAGCTCGGCAGGTCACCACAGACGGGTGTTTTATTATTTATCAAGCTCTCAATAGCCTGCTGGACTTCCTTTTGCTTTCTGAGCGGTCAAATGAGTTGTTCGGTTCGATGTGTGAGCACACGTTGTTCATACTGAGGAATGATCCTGCGTCGCTGGTTGTTATTGTTACAGTTGACTGTTGTCTACCTTCAGGGCTCATATGTATAGATCTAAGATTCGGCACCTGTGTAGATGTTATACACGGTTTTTGACGTACCACGATTGTATTTATTGAGCATTTCTTTGCACTTTGCAATCTCACGGTATGTCACATGACGATCTTGCTTTATTAGTTAGCGCACAGTATCGATGTTTTCTGGCACAACAACCGATTTTAAATGACCGTCTTTAAATTGGTTTGTGATGGAACGACGGTCACGATTGGATTCACTAAACTAGTGATATACAGTGGTTTTAGATGGTGTTCCATCGCCAAAAGTCGAAGTGAGTTTATCGATACACTGTTGTTAAGATAATCCACGTCGAAAGTCGTAGTAAATCGTCGCACGACAATTCCCACGAGTGAATTCCATTTTTTTACTGAGATAGCATTTTCAAGTCACTAAACAACACAGATAACGCCCGTATGACAAAAGGTTCTGAGTACGTATACAGTCCAGAATGTCAAACTTTACAATGTATATGTCAGATGGCGCCTAGCAGCGCCATAGTTGCCAATTCCGGGTACATAAATAGCAACCCTCGTAGATGCAGCAAATATTTCAATTATTTTTAAAAAAATGACAGATGACTTCTGTAAAATAAATGTATGTATATAAACCAAACCACATGACAAGAACTACCAAAGATCGATTCAATAATTTTTTCGAAGTATTTTCTCAACTCTGTTGATTTTGAGTCATTTGCACACATTCAAATAGTTTTTGTTTCGGGCTTATATGAATGTGATAATGTCGTACACCAAATTTGTAGCTCCTCCGTTAAACCGTTTGAGTATTTACTTGGCCCTATTTGTTTTTGAGCTTCTGTTAAATATTGTGAAATCCATCGACAAAAAGCTTTATGTATATGCTTCATGATTTGAGATCTGACATTTGCCCGAATTCAGAAAAGGTCACTGCTTATCAGTGTGTTTGGTCATAGTCGTACACTACTGATTCGTTTTATATAAAAATAAATTAATACTAAGCTTTATTGTTGTGTTTACTTAGTACTGTTACTTTTTTACCATATAACATAAAAAAAAGAAACCATATAACATAAAAAATGTACCCACAAAAAATAATTGAAATGAATTTATAAATATTTTGGCGATATAGAAATTTTCATAAATTGAAGTGATGGCGCAGGTCATTGAAAAATACGATTTATAAACTTATCCTTTATAACAAGTCCAGTCTCTATTCATTACAATACCTGCGGATGACTTACTCACCGTACATGTGTTACATACCGATAAATCTCTACACCTTACAGTATCAGTGTTTCTTACATCAAATTTGTGTAAACAATATACAACGCTCTGTGGCCCATAGAGCCTTGCCCTTTCTTACAACCATCCATCATTCTCTATTCCCCGCAATTTCCGTCCAGTTTCGATAATAATAGATAACAGATAATAATAGATAATGATGAATGACCTTAGGAATATTTGTCAAGGAAATTATGTATTTATTTATTTATTTATTATATATTAACAAAATGCCATATGCTAATACAAAAAACAAGAAATATATAAGAAATATAATTTTTATTTAATAAAGATAAAGATATGTCCGGCACCGATTGTGCATCCGGGAGTGGTTGACCGGCTTCTGTGGTCCACTGAATGGTTCCCACTGATTGTCTCCTTCCTTGTGATGCTTTTTGACGAAACGTTTTGGGCTTCGTTTTATCGAGATTGTATTGAAAGTGATAGGTCTTCATCAACGGGGCTACTCGGTTTAACCCGTCTCTAACTTTTTGATTCCCGGCTGAGAATCGTATACTTCTTCAGAATCGTTGTCGTAGTTTATACAAACTCGGACATGATTGTAATTTGCTCCGCTTCTCCGTCCTCTGATCTTGTGTGTGCATTTGAAAGTTTCTCCTTCATCTGCCGTACCTTCTTTAGCATAAGCGGAAGGCTAATCTCCTCATTAAGTTTATAGATTTCCTGGAGTAAATCCTGGAAACTTTTGAACTCAGTGATATTAAAGAAAGTAGATTTGGAGATTTCTGGTTCTGGCTTCGACACTGGTTGTGGTGCAAGCGTCGGTGTTAGTTGGGCCCCCTGCAGGATGTTCATGAAAAACACTCCTTTCCAGGTTTTCCTGTCTGTCCTAGTAGTTTAGGTGGTTGTTGTTGATTATTTCCTTGAGGTTTGGCCTTAGTCGAATTCTTTTTTTCGAGATAGTCCAATAGTTTGCGGTACCTCCAAAAGTACATTACAGATTTCAAACGGACGTATTCGTTCACACCCTTTTTCCTTTGGTATTGAATAGCCAAATATTCATCCATGCACTTTACACACACACATGGGCCTTCTATGACAGTTTGTTTCATCGTACTCGAAGGCTTGGCAGCGATGGCACTGGCCGATGATATTGCTCCCATTTGATTTGTTTTTCATTGCTTTCACTTTGGACAAATTTGTCACCTTGTTGCACTTTTACACTGCTTTTGAAAACTAGTTTTTTCATCTTAGTTGCCCGGTTTCCCTACGAAAAGTATTCGTACCCGGGTGTATCTAGTTGCAATTAATGCTTTCTGCGTTTGGGAATACAACTTGATTCTATTTCAGGCATATTACAAGAAGTAATCGCTTTTTTCCATGGTATCCAGTGCGGCTTTGAATTCTTGATAGTTTACCTTTGACGTAATCACTATCGGCGGTGGTTACGCTGTTTTTGTACGTAATCGATGTAGATGGCTCACCATCGGGCAGGCCATCCAAAGCTTGTAGGTAGCTTCCGTGCCTTCAGATACTTTGATAGTTTCTGGTTCTGGTATCTTGTCGGGAGGCGAGCTTTCTTTTCGATTGTCTCAATCCTGGTGCTGAAAAAATTAAATCTAACGATTCCGACTTTCCGTCTAGCAGTTAGTTCTCGAAACGTTTGAGGTTATTATCGCTGTCGCAGAGATGTGTCCACCTCGAATGCGAAACGTGAACTATCTGTGTCCTCGGTGTAGTAGTTGTGGGGATTAGAACGGCAGCTATCAATCAAAGTTATACTTTGATATTTTGTAAACCGACTTTTATATTTTGCAATCGAACTATAAACATTTTTACTGGATGGTGTTCTATCAGAAGAGTGCCAAATTTGGAAAGTAAACATCTACGAATACGGGGTATTCGGTAGGGAAACTGTGTGTTATTTTATTTCATGGAATTTATTCAAGAACGAGTCCAGGCGGACTATAGGTTTCATTTGGAATATTTGAAATTCTACAGAGGTCCTTGGAGCAGAACCATTTAAGAATTCAGACTTTAAAATATGGTATTGAGGTTATTCAGATGGAGAAAGAACAAATAATGGAAGACAACGACAGGCACAAGGAAAAAGGTCTATACAGGCAAAAAACTGAAGATAAAATCAATAATCCCAAGATTTTTCTGAAACCGCTGGACCAGAAAAAAAAGATGCACACCTGCGCCATCCACGGTCGAGGTCTTAATGAACTACAGTAACGAAAAAAGAAAATTAAATGGATTTTGGTAACCAATACGGAAGGCGTATTCCTCCACCTCAAAATGGTTTTAAATTTCAGGACAATTATGAGATTGTTCGAAGACAGGAAACATCATTAACATACGTTCTGCGTCCGCGAAGAACGTAATCTTCGCATTTTTTTAGATATATTCTTGTTTTTTTTTTAGTATTCTTGAGTTGAGTTTTTCGGGGGAATAGAAATATCCACAACATCAAATACTTATTGTGCCAATCCATTACGGCGCAAGTCTACAAATTAAAAGGCCAACTAGTGCAGTGTTTTAACAGCCAAATTTTTGACTTCCCACAAAGAAATGCAGGGCGGATCCAGTTTACATCCGCCTTTAATGCGCTGGTAACCACCCCAGCAAAGATAGGAAAAAGGATCTGAAAACTAAAATGCAGCAACTGTGAAGGTTCGCAAACTGCCTACCTTCCAAGTAGTGGCAGCTCGTGAGAGAGGGCGTTGGGACCCTCCAGCATTTATCGCAGTAAACAGTTTTTCAGAGCAAAACACCATATTTTATTTCCATTCAGTTTCTTTCCTTTGTGTGGTGATCTCGAGAAATCAAACTGTTTCAAAATTCCAAGCAATGCGAGTGAATCCTCTCTCAGAGTTTATCAATCAACTCTCCGCGTAAATATTGATACGAAAGTTGATGGCATGGCTTCCCGCACACTTTGCACATTCAAAGGAGTGCGCTTATTCACACTTCTTTTCCTTTGACAATTAAATCGCCAAATATTCACCCGCACACTTCACAGACATGGGCCTTCGATGGTTTGATGGGCTGCACAATGTCCGAAGGCTTGGCAGCGATGAAACTACATATTGGCAGCGCGCTGGTACTATGGCTCCCATTTAGTTAAATCGTTTTCTCAGTTCTTGATCGTTTTTACTTTTTACACATTTGACGCCTTGCCCATGATCACTAGGTAGAAATGGCCGAATGTATTCGTAGTTTTCATTGTCACCTTTTTTAATTTTACATTGTTCGCACCGAGCGCATATTTAACTCCGTCGGTATCCAACTTCGGCGGGCCTTTGAAAACTATGTTGTTTCGTCCTAGTTGCCCGATTTTTGTACGAAAAATAATCGTAACCCCGTGTATCTAGTTCATTCTTGAGTGTTGAATGCGTTCTGGCGATACAACTTGACCCCATTTCTGGTATACTTTAAGAAGTAATCGCTCTTCTCCAGCGTGGTATTCACTGCGGCTTTGAAGTCTGAATAGTTTACCTTACATAATTACCACTAGCGGTGGTTTGGCTGTGTTTCCTATGTGGGTTGATGTAGATGGCTACTCTTCGAGCAGGCCATCGAACGTTTGAAATGCATTGGATGTCTCCACTGATTTCGGTGTGGTTTTCCTCGGGATTTTCGATGGCGGGCTCCTTCCTTCCAGTGGTCGTTCCTTCGGGTGTTTTCTGGTTTCTAGTTCTGGTGATCTGGTATCTTGTCTTCGGATGCAACAGAACCATTTAACCATTTAGTCTTTGAAAAAGGCTATTGGAGCTTTTCAGATTGAGAATGCACAAATAATAGAAGGCACCATAAAGCTGAAGAACTAGATGCAGGAACTCATAACTCTAAAGTCAGTGATCCCGAAGTTTTTCTCAATACGGCCGGAACTATACAGTCACAGAGAAAGACAACTAAGTGGATTTTGGTAATGCTATCACCAATCCGAAAGGTGTACTCCTCCACCCCAAAACGGCTTTAGACTTCTGGATAATTATGAGACTGTTCGAAGATAGAATGTATCATTATCATACGTTCTGCGTCCGCAAAGACTGCAAGTTTCGCATTCTTTTTAGAGGTAATCTTGAGTCTATTCCAATTCAAGAAATAAAAAATGAACTTGTTTCCATCTGATCCTCTCTCGCTCACGTTGGACAGTGGGTAGCCAAAACAAAAACACATAACTATCATCCAAATCACTGTTCTTCCAGATAATAGGAATATCTACAACATCCAATACCTCCTGGATCAATCCATTAAATTAACTGCGAACTTTTTGGCCATCCCACAATGAATTGCCGGGCCAATCCAATCTTTTATCAAAGACGCTGGCAAACACTCCAGCAAGGATAGCAAAAATGATCCGATGGAGGAGGTTAAATGCAGCAACTATGAAGCATGTAATAAATGCAGAAACTGTCTACTTTCCAAGACAATTACAACGCCTAAGCCTGCATTGATTCCCCACTTTTCATCGGATGGTGATGTCAAATTTCTAGTTCTGGTGATCTGGTATCTTGTCTTCGGATGAAACAGAACCATTTAACCATTCAGTCTTTGAAAAAGGGTATTGGAGCTTTTCAGATTGAGAATGCACAAATAATAGAAGGCACCATAAAGCTGAAGAACTAGATGCGGGAACTCAGATTTCAGAGGAATCAAACTGCTTCAATATTCCAAGCCTCACAAGTGACTCCTCCCTCAGAGCTTATGAATCAACTCTCCGCTCAAATATTGGCTATTATCTAAGCCAAAGTGGCATCCAAAAGTTACTTTGTCTGAATAAGTCTACATTTCCACAGCACCACTTCCCCATAAAAAAAAACCCACATCAAACTACATGAGATCCGTCTTCTTATTGGACCTCAAGCTTGATTAATTTCCTATCCGTAACCGCGACCGCAAAACTCCAATTCATAAGAATATTCTTCGTGTGGTTTGATTGGCTCCTCTATTTTTCGGGACAACCAGCCTCTGGAAATTACTAGCGTGCCGTCGAATTTATCTTCGCAAAATTTTTCATAAACACCGGATCTTCTGCTCTAACCACAGGGCTCTGCTAACATCCTATGTCAACTTTAGGACTCCACCCCTTTACACCTCCATCTCCAATTTCACGATCAAATTCAAGTAAAATAATTAAGGTTCTAAGAGTCAATATAAGAACCGGGTTGAAGAAATGCAGTGATGCTTCATCACCACAAGTCGAATGAAGACTCTTGATGTTAAGATAACTAACTATTTTTATAAAATTGGTTATAAAACTATGGGTGTCTTTTTGATTAGAAAAACTTTTACGATGATGACATTAATGCAACGCCTTAACCATCATCAAAACTCTCTCAAACAACCTCTGTATCAAAACTTGCTTGATGTCTGGTCAAGCACCACAATAGTTCTTTTAGATAAGAAACCTCGTAAAATATTAGTATTTGTGCTCTTTGATAGAATTTTTTTCTAATTTTGAATGAAATAAAGTGTTTACTTTATTTTTCTTTTATTTAATTTGAAAATTGAGTAGAAACCATTATTCTTTAAAAATAATATCACTCAAATGTTTGTATATTGTACCCTTGCATAGCCGTTTCATAAAACGACCATATTCACATTAAAGTTGAAGAAATTAGAATTTTTTTCATATTTATATGAAAAATTTAGCATTTATTTATTATGTATTAAATTGCATCCAAATGTTATTTCCCAAAGTAGACCAACATGATGTGATATCTTACAAATTGAACACGATTCGACCTTGCATCCTTGTTTAGTTATCTTCCAAAATTATGCCAGAGATGTATTCATTACTGTATTCAGGATTGTTAAGGAGAAAAGTTTTTTGAATGAGTAGTACTCGGCTAGGTGAAGGAGGGAGCCAGCTGTCTATCGACCCTCTCTACGATGCTGTTTGGTACCCATTTGCACTCGAAAACGCCGAGGCTTGTTAAATCATTATTAAAACACGACACAAACAATGCTTCACGTGTTTGAAGGAGACGAATATTTGACCATCACCATGAAGCTCATTTCAATTTAAATGGCGTAGTAAATAAACAAAGATGCCAATTTTTGTGTTCAGAAAATCGAATGCAAACAAAGAGTGGATGCAAACTTTCGAGAGCGGCTCCAAACCTTCTTCAGTGAAATAGTCAGTTGGCATTTTTAACAAAAATGCTAAAATAAGTGAAATAAGTCGCGAAATTAAGGCAATTTTAATACTTAATTTTAAAAAAGGCTTCAAATCACCGAACCGGTCATATCTGTTTAAAAAAGTTTCGGCAGGGAGACATGGATCTTGCAGATAGGGCAAGATCGGGTCGTTTACGATCTTTCGATGCCAACGTTTTAACAGCAGCTGTAGCTGCAGATCATAATACAAGTACTAGGGAACTTTCATGGCTATTAGGAGTAGCCTACACTACAGTTAACCGGCATTTGCGTGACATAGGAATGGTCCAAAGAGCTATAGAAGCATCCGTCATGAACTGTCGCGGTAGCAAGCTAGTGAAATCTTACGTTATGTCGACATGCTTCAAACTTTTTTCACTCCTGCTTGTTGTGATTAGAAATATCAACTTTGGTGTAAATGCTACCATCTAGTGTTAAAACTGTGCAACATCTATTAAATGTATTCTGCTTTTATAAAACTGTAATATAGTTTTCAATTAACAGTGAACGTAGAAACATGTGTTTCATTTTACTGCTCTTAAAAAATTTGAAGAATACACTAAGAGCATTTGGTTCCAAGGACGGAGCCACCTTCCACACTTTCAATCTTTGTTTGTCCGTTGTTCAGGCGCTTTCTCAGGAAAAATTGATTTCTCCAAGAGGAGGCAATCAGTGGCCCCCGAAGCCCGAATCTGACTCCCTGTGGTTTTTTGTATAGAGATATCTTAAAAGTCAAGTGTACCGCAACCGCCCCGCCACTCTGGACGATTTAAAGAAGAATATTCGGCAAGAAATCGAAGCCATAACTGTAGATACTTGCTGCCGCGTTAAGATAAATTTTAGAGATCGGTTTCAGGAGTGCCAGGACATAAATGGAGCACACTTAGACAATAAAACCTTCAAAAGATGAATTTCCAAGAATTTTTGTAAATTTTAAAAATACATTTGTTAAAATTGATCAACTTATTTTTTTTTAATTCCATTTCAAAAAGTTAACAACTCTGGACCACCTTGTAGTAGGTGCATAGACAATCAGCTCTTCCGTTACCAAGGCGGGCTGTAGTGGTAGGTACGGTCATACTGTATGTTTGGTGAAATATTGAAGAAATAATTCACTTTGGGTTGGTTCTTGATGGTAAAACGAGAAATTCAGAACTTTACTCAGGTCAAGTTCAGAGATTAGACGTTATTCTTGCCTAAAAATATCCAGCTTTGGTGAACCGTAAAACAGTTCAAGTGCAGTAAGACAACACAAGACCACACACTTAACATCTGACAAAAAAAAACTAACGAACTGGACTTTGAACTTCTCCGTCACCCAGCATACAGTCAATACCTCGCTCTATCGGATTACCGCTTGTTCCAGTCCATGGCTCAGTTTTTGCGAGAAAAAAGATTCACGACTGAAAAAGTAAAAACTGGCAGCGTCGAGTTTTTCGCCTCGAAAAACTCATCGTTGCACGAAAAAGGAATAGAGTTACTCGCTCAAAGATGAGTGAAGATCATCGAAAACGACTATATTTAGGCTATATTTACTTTAGACTATATTTAAACCGATAGCAATAACCTTCAGGTAATTTTTTTTAAACAGTGAATAACTAAGAATTTCAAAAAAGTAAATACATTTGTTAGGCGACTTTCACGCTGCCAAGCCGAGATGAACGAGCCCGATTTCGCTTTAGAAACAACCGTATATATGAGTAGGTGGCTAGTCACATTGCACTGCTCGGTCCGGACTCCCTTGGCGTTCAGTGTGAGTGAAAAGCCAATGCTGATTCATACGTTTGTTTTTCAAAGCAATATCGGACCCGCTTGGCTCGGCCGGCAGTGTGAAAGTCGCCATACATCCTAGTAGCCAAGTAGTATATTTTGCTGGAAGGAACAAACGTTTAGAATGGATCGCATTATATCGTTTGATAAGTTTTTTATCTTCACTCAAAGACGCGAACAATATGTTTAGAACCTTTAATGTTTTTTTACCTTTAACATCCTTTGAGCTCTTATCTATTTCTATTATTTCAACTTTTGTAATCATTTCTAGACCATTTTGCAGAATCAAATAATTATAAGAGTTTTTAAAAATCATTTTGGCGCAGTATTATGAAAATATCACTGAAATAAATGTACTGAATTCAAATGACACATAAGCCTCGTAAATTTTCAATAAATAATATCAAATTTAAGGTTGATATTACTAAATATTTTATTATACTATCAAGTTCATTATCAGATTGATGATGACGTGAATAATAACATAATTTATAACTAATAATGACAATTTTAATATAATCGAATACATGTATCAAAAAGATGTGAAAATATGTTAAAAATGAAATTAAAAAAAACATATACACATGCTTATAACTCACTTTTATTGGTTTGACCAGACAAGCCCTACAATTATCCTTGGATAATCCAGACTAGCACAACTGGGAATCCAGTGGTGTATGGGCGTGGTCTTAGCTAACGACCATTACGTGTTCAATCACATTTTATACACGCAACATTTTTCCAAATTGCCCTTGGAAATCTATATTACTCGCAGTAACATTATATATTGCGAACGTTATTATTTTGAATTACGTCGAGTTGAGGCATTTTAACAAAAAGTTTAATCTTTTTTTAAGAAACAACATTTTAGGTTTAACATTTTAATTTATTTAGATTATTAGATTTATTTGGATGTTCAAATAGAAGAAAAGGTGAATCAATATCAAGGAGGATTCAGGAGACGAACAACCACAGAATAAATATACGTATAAGACAGATACAAAGGAATTTCTCTGAATATTCTCACCTATTTCTCACCTATTCATAGACTGTGAACAAATGTACGACTTAGTAATTAGAAAGAAGTTATACATAGGGATGAAATAACTCAATTCTCACTATTTGGGGCGGATTGAAAATTATCCTCATTTTGTATAACGTGTCATTACTGGTGAGCAGAATTTTTGTAAAAGCATGTTGATTTGCTTTTTGATGAACAGGGGGATCGCCCACAAGGAATTTGTGCAACAATGCCCACCGACCAGCTGAAAGCTTTTCCAGTATCTGAGTTTCAGCACTGTTTTAAAGAGTGGACAAACCATCTTCAACGCTATATAGTTTCCCAAAGCAACTACTTTGAAAAAGAGACAAATAATTAATTAGATTAGAGTATGTAGATCTCACGAGTCTCCTAAGGAGAATGACACATAGCAACAGAGCCTCATTGATGTAGTAAAGCGTTCAGAGGGCGTCTGACGACATCGTCATATACTACCTCACATTCATTCCGTCGGCATAGTGGATTTACGCTTTGGGATACCACATTCTTTAGGAAGTTTGATCCTCTAATTTGGCTACCTAGGGTGCGTCAAACCCGTATTTGGAGTTAACTCCAAGCCCCAACAATGGAGTGCCAGAGCACGTTGCAGTAAGAATAACGATTGGAAATAAGTTTTTCGCTCCAGGATAATTTGAAATCTAAATCAATATAAAGGCATATAAAAAAATAAGATATATTCAACAATAATTAGATCAATAATATTATACTGGTCAAAAACGTGGATTCTAATAAAGAAAGATGAATTATCGTGAGGTTCCTGGGAAAGGGAAATACTGAGAAAAATATATGGCCCCATCAAATCGGAAGGAGGTTGAAGAATTAGAACAAAGGAACAACTGTTAACAATTTCTAATAGTTCGGATATAATGAAAGAAGAAGCAAGACTTAGTTTAAAAGGGCACATCGAGAGGATGGAGAGCGAAAGACCGGCCAAGAAAATATTGGGAAAGAGCATGGAGGGATTAAGACCAGGGGGAAGATCGAAATAAAGATGGGGGTGAGGAGGGGTCTGTAAGAGAAGGGAATAATGGGCTGAAAATGGTAGGCGAGAGATAGAAAAGAGTGGGTAAGAATGACGAAAGAGACTAAATAATTAATCAGATAAAAGGAGGTACTCCTTTATAACTAGATTATAGAGATTATGGTTCGAATGGTTACTATTCTATGTAAAAAAAATAAGATACCCTAGGCGAGGGTAAGATCCATGATGGGCTATCAAGCCACAAAGAAGTAAAGAAATTTATTAAATTGAATGTTGTTATTTATGCCGTAAAAATAATAGACGAAGTGGCAGGGAAACAAGCTATTTTCAAAGTCAAATTGCCCGTGCATGTCTCAGGTAGGGGCAAAGAAGGTATTTTCCCTGTATTTGAAGCACTAAAGCAATAGTAGCTCTAAATCATTGCATCAGTGCACAACGTGCCTTAACCGTTAAGGCATATTACAAAAATAGCGATTATATTGTGACAGTTGAACGGTGATTTCGTAGTTAATTCAATTTTAACCGAAATGGTAAATCCGGTACTGCCTGGATTGTATTAAAACATGACATAAAAACTTTGAAAAAACTGATTCTACACTGAAAAAGAAGTCACCGGCTTTCATTCAAAACTAATTGTCAATGTAAGTATCATTGATATACACAAATCTTTTCAGAATTTATAAAAATTAATATAATTTATTTTTAGATTCGTTTTGAAAACGGGAGGAGAAAACTTCCCGAAACGTTAACGTTAAAAGTTTGCACATCTTTTTAGAACATTTTTATATTTTTAAAGTTTTGTTCGTTAGGCAAATTTATTACTAAATTATTACTAAAAAGAATCACTGAGAAATTTGTCTGCGTTTGGTTTTTTGTTTTTACCCAGTGATTATTTCCATAAGAACAGATATTTTTGATATTTTTTGAGTTTTAGATCGTGGCGAAAACCCCCAATAAGGAAAAAAATATAAGCCACCAGCTTGATAAATAATTATATGTAAACCACGGCGTACATCTGTTGCCCCCATGCAGTGTACCACCCATTTTATATCAAGGTTTGAAGTTCTACTCGTGCAAAATACAAGTAGTGCATAAAATGAGAGATCAAGATCATGTTAATCATATGCATTTTTGTCGTCAATCCTAGGCCCTTTTAAACGAAAATGAAAACCTTATCTCCAATATGTTTTGTATAAAGCACATTTTGGGTTTAATGAATAAACGAGATTTTCGATATTGCTCTAGCGAAATCTCTCGCCAGCTGTACGACCCAAACACACACAGTCCCTACCATGTCCCTAAAACTCATCTGCGTGTAAGGAAAAAAGTGACCGCCTTTCTTCTGAAAAACACTTATTTTTTTTCGTAATGAATGTTGTTTAATAATGTTTAATATTTTTCATTACAAATCCACCAGATTAAAATGTTGAATAACTGACTGAACTAAATTGAAAAATTGTGATAAAACCTCCAAAAAATTAAGAAATCTTAAATACAGGGTTATCCATATCGTGGTTCCGAAAATACAGCGCTGTATTTTGACAACTGTCAAACATAAATGTTATCCAAAGTGTGATTTGTTTAGTTTAAGATTCGTCACTTTACAATATAGATCGGTTAACCATCGAACTACGCGTTAGAATTGTTAAAAGTTTTTACAAAAATGGTGATTCTGCCGTAGCCACGTTTCGTGCCTTACGAGCAGAATGTGGTCGCCATAATCGTCTTTCTGAGCGCACAATTTCCAATACAGTCAAGAAATTTGAAAATACTGGGTCTATTAGGAATATGGTAAGACATGTACATGTGCGCTCGATGGAGAATATCGCAACGGTTAGTGAAACTGTTGCTGAAGATCCAAATTTATCCATCCCTCGGCGTTCACAGTCTGTGGGCTTGTCTTACGGCACATTATGACGTATTTTGCATTGGGACATGCATCTTCATCCATACAAAATTCAACTCACAAAAGAAGTGAAGCCTGCCGAACATGGAATGCGCCCAGCATACGCCGATTGGGTGCTTGAACATCCATCTGATTTTTCGAACAAAATCTTCTCGGCGGATACGTAAACAAGCAAAATTGCCGAGGCTCTGAAAACCCACAAGTGATTGTGGAGAGTCCATTGCATCCGCAAAAGGCGACTATTTGCCGTATAGCCGGATGATAACCGATTATATCTGGCCAGAAATTGAAGATTTCGATATGAGCGATATGTGGTTCCAACAAGACGTCCCCACAAACCACACAACATGGCCAATTTTGGCTTTATAGCGCGAGAATTTGTGATGTTGCGATTGACGCCATTGGACTTTTTTTTGTGGGGCTACGCTAAAGATCGTGTTTACGTTAATGTCATCGAACATTACCTCAAGAAGATTGAGTCGTGCAAGCGGTCACGTAGTAGATATTTAAATGATGTATTCCACACTTAATGGCAAAGTCGAAGCAATAAAATGAAAAAAATCATTGAAATCTCAATTCTTTGTTTGAATTTTTAATTTTACTTTCCGAAGCACAAAATGGGTAACCCTTTATAAGCAAGTATGTCTAACATTTTGATATAATGTAAATATTTACTAAGAATTCTGAATTCAATATATTCTGATGAAAGTAAATTAAACTTATTCCCTTTTCCAATACTTTAACTTGTATTTTAAACAAATTAAAAACATACACTAAAAGAGGAGAATAAAATGTTTAATATATTTACATTTTTTGAAATTTCTAGGGTGTTTTAATATTTTGAAACTGAGTGTGCAAAGGCTACAGTTACAGTGCACTGTATAATATGAATGCAATAATAGCAGTATATATCATATGTACCAATGAAAAGGGAACTACAGTTACATCAGGCTGTATGTTTAAAATAATTCATCAGGTTTCTTCTTGAAAATAATGACACATAGTTTTAGCAAGATGGAGATACTGTTGACACTACTAGAGTATCAATACACGTTAAACAGTTATTTTCCAATCATGTCATCTCCAGTCGTGAGGACATTCCTTGGGTAGCAAGTAAGGTAGACTTAACAGCATATGATTTTTATTTATGGAGTTGTTTGAAGAGCAACGATTACTTTACGATTACAAAATTCAACAAGAAATATATCGAATCTAGTAGAAATATACCGTGTTATGAGTAATGCGCGGTTAATATTGGAATAGTGTTTAAGATACGTCGAATGATTTAACATACTGGGTGTGTAAATAAAGTAATGACACTACTTTCTTTATTCAATCGAAATTATAATTCTATATTGTCTCCTTTAAAGTAGTTGCCTTGGAAAGTCATACAGCGCTGCAGAAGATTTGTCCGCTCTTTATAGCAGTGCTGGAACTCAGATACTGAAATCGCCTCCAGCTGATCGGTTAGGGCATTTTTAATGTTCTCCAATGTCCCAAAATGGTGTCCTTTGAGGTGCATCTTGGGAAAAAGAAGTCGCTCTGGGAAAGGAGTTGCCTGGTGAATAACGGCGCTATGGAGCGGTAGTGATGTTTTTACTTACAAAAAACTTGTCTGTTGAAATAGGTATATGGCAAGAATCACACAAATAATCTTTTTTCGAAGTCTTTCAAGAACTTCTTGGTTTACCGGTCTTGAATCACAAATTCCTTATGGTCAACAAACCCTGTACAATTAAGAAATATCATTTCGGTATCTAAGTGTTAATTGTAGGAATTCACTATTACTTAAATATCTTCTAAAAAAAAGCAAAAGATGTCCAAATAACTGTAACCTGAAAATGTAGTGGAATCCCATATTTTTTGTTTATTTTTTGTACTATGATTTTTTTTTCGTATAATTCAAAGTTTACTGCATTTTTTAAATTAGTTTTAAAATCCCCATTAAATATAAATTGTTTTACAGGTCAACTCAAGCATATACTAGTGTTAAATCTGAGGACCTTGTAGGTCATGATATTCGTCTGCTTCTGGCAATATAACTGCCAGTAACTGTTAGTTTACCAAGAATTACATGCAGGTGCATTATTGTACTGAAAGCATTTTCTTTTTAGCCAAATTGATTGAGTTATTAATTGGCCTGAATAAAACCTTTCACTTGGTCCAGTAGAAAAGCGTAATATTCTCCTGTAAGCGTGATACTATACTATATCTAACAAGATAGTCTATGAGAACTAGACAACGAGAATCACAGAAAACAATAGCCATGACTTTTCCTGCAGATGTCAGCGTTTTCACTTTCTTTGTAGACTTTTACATGCTCCTACCGAATCTATCCTACCTATACTATAATATATTTATTTTTCATCCACTTTTATAAAATGTCGAAGAAACGTAAATCTAAACACGTCGAAAAAACGTAAGTCTAAAAGCTAAGAAGTATTCATTCAAGTGCGTCTTGAGCCCACTGGAGATAAAGGCAGCAGCCATCTACAGAAAAGATTTTTTATACCCAAAACCTGCTAAATGTAGTGGATACTATCTATCGAAATATTTATGTCAGCAAGCTCACGTCTCCTCAGTCAGCGATCATTTAATATGACATTGTAAATTTTTGTATCAAATTTGAAAAATCAAAATCAAAACCATTCACCATCTTGGATCAACAGTACACATTTTAATTCAACGGCCCACTTCTTTCTACGAAAACGAAGGGGAACATGCTTTAAAATGGAATGTAAATCTTTTTGTATGTCCGTCCAGGTTAAACCTCCTAAAGCAAAGCACTTTATAAAAACTTGAAGTGAATTTTATACATTTCATTTTTCAGAAAATATAAAAATTTGTTTACTTTACTTCATTTCCAACAAGTAAATAAACGCACGAATTTGAAACTTCCATACACGCCTTCTCTGTGTCAGATTTTGTTGTTAACTGGACAGATAGTTGGTTGCTTGAGAGTAGGGATTGCAATCCCGCAGCTCATTCAATCCCGCGGGATTGATATGCGGGATTACTCAATCCCGCGCGAGATCCCACATCTTTGAAATTATGTTATAAAATAAAATTGAAACTACAGATTTTTGTATAAAAATCAACTTTTATTAAACATTTCTTACATTAAGCAACAGATATTATTTCTTTTCTATTAATTAAGTATAAGTAATTGGTAATCTATTTTCTTAAATTCATCTTTAAATGTTTGGCATAGTTTAATAGTTTTGTTTAATTTTACCCTTACTCCTAACAATAGTTTTATATTTTTAATTTAGTCTTATTCATATAATGACTAATAATCAAATTACAACTTTCTCTTAGATGCTATTAATTACTATGATATCAACCAATGGAATAACTTTTGAAAATACGCTCTTAAGAAGCAAATGGCATTTATTGTATCATCTCCGAGCCTGCTTCTGAGTAAACTGCAAATATATCCTGATGCTGAAAACGCTCTCTCGGCTTCTACGCTAGTAGGCTGAACAGTCAGGATATATTCATAGGCGAACGTCAGGTACTCTACTCTGATACCATCGGACTCAAAGAACGTCATTTCTTTCTTCTAAATTTTCTTAAAATCCTTTTGCTTGTTGTCTGGCTTTTTCTTAAATATTTCTTTTTCTTGTTGAAGCTGTTTTTCTAATTCTTCTTTTAGCATTAGAGTAGGATCTGTATTAGTAGCAGATGTTCCAGCTATAGGTGTATTTTCCAAGACGTCATCTGCATATGTTTCATCGTCTTGAACTACGACTCTTTCTATTATTTTTTTTTATTTCTTGGCGTATTGCAACTTTTCTTCGCACGAAGAATGTATAAGTACGATCTGTATTATTGGCTTCTTCATCGTACTTTTTCGGATTTTCCAAATAAATCAAAATAAATCAAAACTCAAAACTCCTGTTAAATCAGTCCGGCATTCTTGAATACGTTCATGTAGAGACTGTGACAACTGGTTACTCAACACCGTGTTTTGTTGTTGCAATTTATCCAAAATAAATTGAACTGTTGTATCCGCAATGATAAGCGTTGACTCTCGCCTACAAAGTGCATCAACTCCTAATTTAAAAGGCTGCAAGTTAGCAATGAGATGAGATCTTTAATTATGAACCACTCATTATCGATGAATTTAATCTCAGATTCAATTTCAATATCGATTAATGCTTTATCAATACAATTTTTCAAATTGTAGAATCGTTCTAACATATTCAAAACGCTATTCCAGCGAGTAGGGCAGTCTAATATCAATGCCAATTTTTTTTAGGGCCTTCTTGTTCCTTCACATATTTTTTAAGACGTCATTTTTCGTTGGTGACCGCTTAAAAATCTTTACCACTTTCCGTACTTTCTTCAACAGATCGTCATATGTTGTAGAAATCATTTCAAGTGGCAGTGAATTTATATTTACAGTCACACCCTGTTCATTGGCGTCCATATCATCGTTATCACATTATCAGATTCCTTCGGAAATGCTGCTGCTGGGCATTCTGATATTGAAGAATTTCTTTTCTTATACAGTGTATCAACCACCACTAGTTGTAAGCCGTGTGTAAAACAAAGCTGTTAGGAACAACGTCTGCCAACCTTCACCATCACACTAGCGCCGTCCGTTGTAATTGCGATAATATCTGTGTCTAAGTCTAGACCAAAACTCATGAGGCGTTTTTTCATCAAGCTAATGCAATGTCCTGCGGTAGCTGAGCCATGTATACGGACCAAACCCAGATTAAAATGGTTTTCTTTCTGGTGGACATTGATATTTAAATATCGATGATTCTTTTGTGACGTCCATTCGTCAAATGTGAGAGAAAATCTCTGTTTTCCTTTCTTGAGACGTACAAATTCAATAATCATGTCAGCTTTAACTGTGTTACAAAAATTTGTTACGATAGATCATATTGTATTTAGCGAATTGGGTAGTTTATGACCGCTTTTAGAAAATAAATTTCTTAAATCCGTAGATGTGCAAAAGGAACTTAAGGTGAATCCGTCTTTACATACCATCCTAGAGATCATTTTGTCCATGGGGTTTTCTTTGATAAGAAAACTGTCCATTGTTTTGGGTTTCTTCTTTGCTACTACTGGTAAGGATTCTTCTCCAGTGTCATCGTTTCGAGAACCGATATCGATATTGTGTTTAGTCTTCAAATGTATTTTCAGGCCTTTGGTAGAACGTTGACTAATTTTTAGTTCAGTTGAACACAGAAGACGTTTGCCACCTTTGTCATTTTTCTGGAAATAACGCCACAGACCTTTTCCAAGTTGGCTGATACCGCCATCGACGTCGCCTTTATTCTCTTTCTTGGGATTCTCAGTTTCAATTCATTTACTCGTTACCTGCAAATAATAAATAAAGTTTAATGTAAGTATAGATTTAGATTAATTTATTTAATTTTTACACAGTGCTCGGCTACATTCTCACACCCCACACGAGTAATCCGCTTCACTATCATCGATAACCACATCCAAAAAACATTATTAACAAAAACAATAACTACTTTAAGTCATAATGTTTCACGCAACATTACGACATTATATTGTTATTTACGACACACACAATCTGATTTTAAAATAGCACAGAACAAAACTAAATCAAAAACATTAAAATTTAGGTACTTACGTTAAACGCCCAACAGTGAATACGAAAACACTCGTCACCTATACAGAAAGACGGTGCGCAGGCTACGCTGCGCAGTACCTTTTATGAACAACTGACAGGATAGCCCGCCAACCGTCCGCTAGTCGCCGGCGAGGCCCGCTGTGCGGAACGGCAACGTCGCGCTCGTACTACTCGCGATTTACACCGCGAAAGTTTTAGCGCCAAAATTTTAATTGGCGGGATCCGCGCTTTGGAGGTGCGGGATCCAGCGGATTAATAAAAGCAGCGGGGTAATCCCTACTTAAGAGACTAAACGGTTAAGCCCAAATCAAGGGTTGATAGCTTGAAGTGGGGGCTGACCAAGGTTAATCCGCAGCTGATAACTATGGTTAAAAGCCTAGATTAAGCCATAGTTCAGTTAATAAATACCCTTAGTAGTTGACCGTCTCTAACTAAAAACCCTTATCATCCATATATAGCCGAGTACTCGAATCCGAATTTACCCATGATTAGTAACTAGTTCATCAGAATTTAGGGATACTGATAAATTAATTGTCTTTATTGGGTTCAGTTAAAGGCAGGCAGTCATCTCCCATTAATGACTAGCATTAATGCTCTTTAATGTTTCATGGAGAACATCCTTGTAACGAAGTTTCTGATCTTGTCTACGTTCATCTGAGATCAATTAACTATATATTTCTAGACGATGATCGTCCAACCTAACCAAATACTCAGCCCAACACAGGTATCCTCCCTTCACGGGGGGAGACAACAGTTCGTCCTTCGACATTTGATTTTTTATGGTAGAATCTGATTCTCATTATTTGAGGACCTTGTTGGTCATGACATTCGTCTGCTGCTGGCTATATAACTGCCAGTAACTGTTAGTTGACAAGAATTGCCTACAGATGCACTATCATAGTGAAAACATTTTCTTTTTAGCCAAATGTGATTAATACGCTCGAATAAAACATTTCACTTAGTCCAGTAAAGAAGCGTAATATTCTCTAGTGAGCGTGATACTGTTTTACAGGGTATCCTATGAGAACCACACAACGAAAATCTCAGAAAACCGTAGCCATGACTTTTCCTGTAGATGTGAGCGTTTTAGCTTTCTTTGCGCACTCTTACCTTCTCATATTGAATCTATCAGTCCAACACAGACCGCCCTCCCTCTATAAAAACCTCCCTCTATCTCCAAACAGTTCGCCTTTCTATATTTGACGTTGCTATATGCTCTTGAAAACCCTCAGGTGTTTTCTGTAAGGCACCCACGATTCACAACTATAAGTAAGCAAAGGCACGATCACAGCTCGATACACAGCCACCTTTACCCTCAAGGATGTCATGATTTCTAGAAGGCTCTAGAAGCACAGCTAATTTTCTTGCGAATTTTCCGGTCCAGTTCTACTCTAGAATTAAGAAAACTACCCAAGTAGCTTAACGATTCCACATACTCAAGTGGAGAGACAGATGTATAAATGCTGTTGATGCGAGGGGATACATTACCACCAACAGTAATAATTTTAGTTTTACTTATGTTACTCTTAAGGCCTAATGCTTCATACGCCCAGACATATGTATGA
Source organism: Cosmopolites sordidus (assembly GCA_031761425.1). NCBI lineage: Eukaryota > Metazoa > Arthropoda > Insecta > Coleoptera > Curculionidae > Cosmopolites > Cosmopolites sordidus. The sequence goes on from JARFXV010000296.1 coordinate 119,966, forward strand.
AGAATTTATTGAAGAGTAACATGATCACGTACTATTAAGGCACAGTAATCTGTGTACACGAGTTCTGTGTTGTAGCGCATTCGGGTTTTGATTTTGGTTTTAATGCGAGACAGATTGAAGAGACCTCCATCAGGCCTATAGCGTATAGCAACGCGTCTATCCCCCAGCTTCCTGTCAACAATAATTAACAATGCCGTCATAAAAATCTTGAATAAAAGTGGGGCCATAACACAGCACTGCCTGGACTAATAGATAGAAAACCCTCCCGTATTATAATTTAGACATTATTCAGACATAATTTTACATTATTCCTGAATGTTATTGTTATCTTCTTGTATATTATAACTGGATTTATTAAATAAAAAAAAACATCTTTCAGTTTGTTTACAATATAGATTAATGCCTATGAAATGTTTACAAATATTAATTATATGGTAGGACAAAAAGATAGAACATTTGTTGTATATTTTGTAAATACAGGCTGTTTGTTGTATCTTTCATCAACCTACAATTTTAATCCAGTTCTCTTTCTTTTGTCGAAGTAAAAATAAATTAATGGGACGTTCAAAATGTTTAGCGCCTTATGAGAGAAAACCCATTTTGCAAATGCACAAACGAAAAATGTCGATTTCGGAAATCACTCGATGTACAGATATGAGTCGGCACGTAATTGCTTATTTGATTAAAGCTCATGATTTAGCTTCAAGGCTTTTGGCACTCCTTCTAAGGGAGATATTGACTTAGCCCAGATAGCTTAGATATCAGAAGGATTAAGCTCTGTGGGGGCCCTTTCCATGTTTTCGGGCCACACGGTTGTAGTGGTGACGGTGGATGTCTTTGGTTTCCTATTGTTATCCAAAAACTTTCGAACGGTTCGAGCTGTTCCAAGCAATACAGCCTTCTGTATGGGTGTAAAAAGGTGATCATTGAAGCCCAATGTTTTAATATTCCTTACCAAGTTCTTTGGGATGATTGCAGTTGATGACAATATGATCGGTATTGTTTCGACGCAGAGATCATTATTATTATTATTATTATTTCGTAAGGCATATCATGAATAAATGTAAGATCGAGTATACAACAAACTAAACTTAGAAACATAGAAATACAAACTATTACAACACTAAATTTAAAATAAGAATACAAAGTGTTAAAACACTAAATTTAAACTAAGAATATATTGGACAGCTGAGGCACATGCTCGGTGTAGTTCGATGAGACCATCAACGAAGAGTTTTCAGGGACATTCGTTTACTATGTGGTTCGGACCATTGTTGGACGAATGACATTCGTTTACTAATTTTCTTCGCCTGAATAAGGGAAGCTGATTGAAGGACTCTTCTAATGTTTTTAATGTTGGTAATCACATCTGCTTTATGCACACCCTAACGAGATGTCAGTGTGCTACTATAAGCGGCGTGTAAAATTGCACATTTTGTTTTTGTCAATATCGAGGGTCTTTCGGTAATCTTTTTCTTTCTGTACCTTTCATGATCTTTGAAAGGATTATCTTACTACATATACAGTCCTACATAGACAGAATTACACCAAAGCATCAGGCTGGATCCAGGAAAAATCGAAGTTGCAATGAGCAGGTTATAGCACTTGCCACACATATAGAAGCTGGCTTCCAACGTAAGCTAAAAACTGGTGTAATATTCGTTGACCTGACAGCGGCATATGACACCCTTTGGCGCGAAGGTCTCCTGATGAAATTTGTGAAGGCTGTCTCCTGCTCTAAACTAACAAAGTTCCTAAATATCATGCTCTTTAACAGGTTCTTTTAGCGCCGAAGCTTTTTAATCTCGTAGGTGGCGGATGTTCCAGTAACCCAATCAAAGATCTTCCAGTACGCGGATAAACTGGCACTGGCTTATCAAGGAAACACCCTCGTAAGCTCTGATATGGCACTACAACAGGATGTCCAAGACCTAAAATATTATTTCTACAGATGGCAACTCCACTTGAACCCCAGCAAAACAGAAGTGTGCGTATTCCACTTAAACAACAAAAAAGCGCACACTCACTTACAAGTAAGCGTCGACGACACACAGCTGAAGCATATCGAGCAACCTAAATACTTCGGAGTGGGACTGGATCGAGCCCTTACCTACAAACGTCATCTAAGAAAAAGTGCTAAGAAAGTTGCCTCCAGAGTCAATATAATCCAGAAATTAGCTGGCACAAATTGGAGTTTAAGCCTCACGTACTACGAACCGCTACACTCTCACTAGTGTACACACACTCTACTAGTATGTACTCTACTAGTACTCTACTCGCTACACTCTACTAGTATGTGTGAGTATACATACTCACTCTACCGAGTATACTCGGCTGCTGAATACTGCGCACCGGTATAGCTTAATAGCGCATACGTATCCTTAGTAAATACACAACTGAATAGTGCTTTACGTATTATTACCGGCACTTTGAGCCCCACGCCCCTCCAATGGCTCCCAGTTTTAGCCAACATCTCCCCATCTTAAATAAAAAGGCAAGCAGCAGCAACGAGGGAATTTAGGACTCCCCAATCTAAGTCTACGATCGGAACAGAAGTGGAGAGAGGTGTGGTCTGCTACGGTCCCCCATAATGGAGACCTTATACATGATCCATCAGAACGTGTCCTCGGCTTCGAACTGCCTCGACAAGAATGGGTCTAGCTTAACCATTTCCGAACTGGCCAAAGAAGATGTAACCATTTAATGTACCGATGGGGTAGAACCGAGATTCCTTTCTGTGGCTGCGGCGCAGATCAGCAGACCACGAACCACATAGTAAACGAAGGTCCCTGAAAACTCTTCGTTGATGGTCTCATCGAACTGCACCGAGCATCTGCCTCAGCTGTCCAATATATTCTTACTTTAGATTTAGTGTTGTAATTGTTTGTATTTTTATTTTAGATTTAGTGCTGTAATAGTTTGTATTTCTATGTTTCTAAGTTTGATTTGTTGTATACTCGATATTGCAAGCATCATAGTTTGGGTAGGCATCAGGTATGAAAAACTGGCCAGCAAAGTCACAGATCTAAACATCGTCGAAAATGTTTGGGCAAAGGTAGCCAGTTAGAGAACTATACAAAAGTTCGAGGCAATTTCAAACTCAAAAGACTGAAGTACTTTGTATGTAGTTGTATGTAGTATGGAATGATTGTAGTTTTAAAGAAAGGAGGGGTTCAAAGGTTATTAATTTGTAACTATACATATTTTCAATAAAGTAATTTTGGATAAATCTAAACCTTCCTGTCTTTTTGTCCCATCGTGAAATAATTATTTTCAAAAACTTAGGATGGAACACTCCTTATCCATATCAATTCATCAGGTACGTTTTCGGTCAGTAAAATAAGTTACTAAATACAAGAAGGCATAAATAGAGAACGAAAATTTTAAAAATCATAAAAAAAACGGAGTTGTCCTAGCTTTTTGTCCCGGATGTTATAATATTACCTCTGGAAATTTTTGGTAGCATTAAATAATTAATATAAAATTAGACGATTTACAAAACAGAAACTAAGAACAAGAACTTAACTTACTAAGTCTTCACATCTTCTACCATACTGGGTGTAGAGGTTTGGGCTATCCATCAGCCCCCTTGGAGGAATCTTCTCCATTTCCTTTGTCTCTGGTCATCACTGTTGCTCTCTCCCAATCAATTCCCCGCCTCACCAGGATTTTAGCGATCGACTTGTTCCAAGTTTTCCTCATATTTTCTTCCTTCCTCTATATACACCCATGGCCCACACTCTATTCACCGCCCGCACGTCTATGCCTGAATCGCAATTGGTTTTTCTCTATTATTTCCAATATAAATCTAACGCCCAATCTCTCCCTTATCTGGGTTTTTCTCAGTCTGTCCCACCGTGTCACTCCCTCAACACACTTATCTCGAACACGTGTAGTTTTGCTTTTTGCTGTTCAGACAACACTCATAATTCCCTGCCGTAAGTCCCTATAGGCTCTATCACCGAGTTACAGACTTTAAAAAGGAAATACAAAGGTTTTCCCTCGTTTTCCCTTCTACAGAAAGAGTTTGTACATTGCATAATAAGCTCTAGCCGCATTATCTATTCTGTTTATTGATTCGCATTCTCCATTTCCCTTTTGTTCCAACCTGACCCCCAGATATTTAAATTTGTTAATTTGTTTCATATTTACGTCGTTCAACCTTATATGAAGATTCTCCAAACATTCTGAAACTATCATCACCTCTGTCTTATCCACATTTATTCTTAGGATATTTTTTGTGAATGCCTTGTTCCATGCATCCAAAGACTTCTGCAATTGAGCTTCTGTTTCCCCCAGCAACACCAGATCGCCCACATAAACCAGTTCCTTTATTTCAACCGTTATAAGTGTATGCTCATCCACTTTAGCGCCTCCAATATTTTGATCCACTTCCTTGGCCAATTCATCGGTAATGATAAGAAACAATAGCGGACTCAAAATACCACTCTGTCTCAAGCCCTTATTTGTTACAAATTCACTTGAGCTCATGTTATTTGTTCTGACCAAATTTCTATAGTCTGAGTACAGAGATTGGATTCCCTTTATCAGGTGTTCATTCACTCTTTTATGACGTAGTGGCTGCCATATTTTTATCCTGGGAACACTATCGAATGCCTTATGAATATCCACAAAACACAAATACAACTTATTTTTTCTTTCCGAGGTCTTTATCATAAGTTGTTGCGACATAAAAATAAGATCTTGTGTGCTCGTGCCTGCTCTAAATCCATGCTGACTATCATCAATTTTATTTTCGTGCTCTTCTCTCAATCTTCTTTCTAGTATGCATTCATATATTTTATTCACTGCACTTAATAGGGAAATCCCTCTGTAATTATGACACATTGAGCGGTTTCTTTTTATAAAAATTGCCAAAATGATTGCTACTTCCAAGTCTCTTGGTATATCTCTGTTACTCCATGCAGCGTTTAGTACTTTAAGGAGAAGATCTGTTTCCGCCTTTCCCATATTCTTGAGCAATTCAACTCCAACCAATATAATTTCCCGCAGCCTTTCCCCATTTCCCGCAGCATTAACTTCGTTATACTGGATACTGTTACCTTCGAATTCTTGTTGGTTTTCCTTTGGTCTCTTCTCATCAATTACTGCGATGTCCTCATCCTCTAATATTTTCTTAAAGTGTTCCAGTCAAACTTGCATTGCCTTGTCGGCACAGATACCAACTGTTCTTTGTTTCTGATATATGTTACCTTTACTCTTTATTCTCTTCTCACACTTTTTAAAACATTATAGAATATTTTTTGATTGCTTTTGAAGCCCGTTTCCATCCTGACTCCAAAATCTTCTCATTCTTTTCTCTTGGCCTCTTAGACACTCTTCTTGATAGCATTTCTTTGATCTTTATATTGCTCATCAGGGGTTATACTTTTATTAGCAAGGTACTTCTTCCAGGGTTTTTTTCTTCTTTCGAAAGCGTGCTGAAATTGCGATTCTTTGCTATTATGGCACAGTACATCCCTTCGATGGAATTTCACTAGAAAAGATTCGCAGACTTCGAAGTTCATAACACTGGACCGGATTGGCAAATTCGCATCTCTGTCTGATTATATTCCGTAGTGCATATTCTCGATTTTCTGAAAGTTTCGGTTCATAAAGCTGTCACGTTTTCGTACTTGGTACTTGTACGGCTCTTGGTACTTGTACGATTCATCTGATCAGCCAAGGAAAATTGAGCTGGTGAAATCGGATAAGATTAACAAATTTCGCCCATATTTTTGGCCACGCTTCATTTCGGCTTTGGGTTTGGAAACTCCGTGTCTATAAAAATATGTTTGCAGTTTTATCTTCTATTGGAACCTTTGGTGTGAAACACTAAAGATGAAGAGATCAAGCACTAAACACCAAATCACTTTTTTTTTAACTTCTCGACGCACGTTTCGCTAATTATGTTAACATCATCAGGAGGTGATTTAATCTCTCCTGATTAAATCATCAGGAGGTCAGAAGATGATTTAATCTCTCCCGATTAAATCATCTCCTGATGGTTAGCGAAACGTGCGTCGAGAACTTAAAAAAAAGTGATTTGGTATTTAGTGGTAAATCTCTTCAAGTTTAGATCTTTTAATTACTATAATTAAAAATGCTTTTATTTAAATCACATCATGTATGCTTAAGTAAAAATATATACATAAAGCGGAAAAAAAATAAGACAGTAACTCATAATCAAGGTTTTATTGTAATCAGTGTTACCTAACAGCCAATTCCAAGCAACTTTTATAAACTTAAAGTAAGAAAGTTGCTAGAAAAGTTCGGCCGGACACAGAGCTGGAGACTGGAGATATGACAGAATTACTATATTTATGAAAGATGATTCGTGTGCTGCTAGATTAGTGCGCTTAGCTGCTTGTATCTGGTGATCCAGTAAAGCAAACGAATTTGACATTTTCTGAATAATTGAATTTCGAGCTGTTTAATGATAGCGAATAAACAAAACTTTCCCGGTGAACTGTAAAAAAGTGAATTTATATAAGTGTATATATGTATATAAGTGAATATGATGAATGCTCGGCACTCAAAATCCTCAATATCATATTAAACGCGAGCTTGCTGGCATTGTAAACATCTGGATAGATCGTGTTTATTACAATTGATACGATGTTTTGTGTATAAAAAAATGTTTCCGCTTGACGGGTGCCACGTTTCTCAAGTGTATTGAGTTTCTTTGATATTTTATAACACTAAATGAAACCAAGCTTCACTTTTACACGTCAGAAGCGAGGCAATAGTCCAAACAGTAGTAGAAGTAGGAAAGTGCACCAAAGAAAGTGAAAACAATTTTATTGGCAGCAAAAGTTATGGCTACAGTTTTCTGGGATTCTCGTGGTGTGGTGCTCATAAACTATTTGACAAATAGCGGGACTATCACCGCAGAGTATTTATTACGTTTCACTAATGTATCAATTGAAGGGTGCTATTCGGCTAAATCTCCACATCTCGCCAACGTGTTCTTTTACCACGATAATGTACTCTGTACACACGTCTGGGATTGTTACTGCAAAACTTGATTATATACGCTTCCAAGTGCTTCTACATGCACCGTATTCGCAAGATTTGGCTTTTAGTTGTTACTTCTTGTTCCCAAACCTGAACAAACGGCTCGCAGGATGAAGATTTACTTCAATGATGACAAAGTTGGGACAACCGATTATTTTGCATAGTTGGAAAGTCTCACGCACGTTGGGAAATTTAAAACAAGTAAAAAAAAAAGAAGCGACTACGTTAAACATTTTTTGAATGTTGGTTTTTTTGTCGGTAACTTGTCGAACGACCGTCCTAATTGCAGTAGCAGAATTATTTTGATGTTATTAACTATTGAACTAAGTAACTATCAAGTCTGAAAGTTCGGGCAATGGTTAAAGTTTTTTAAATCTGTCTATTATTAGGTAGTATTGGTTTTGAAAAAAAATATATAGCTAGTAAATTTGTAATATACAAGTGAAACACACTTTCACATTGCAAATATTATATTTCTCATTAGCAACCAGTACGCATATTCCTGACTATTTAACAAGCACATCCGACTTTAACCAGTTTGGTTACCGGCGAGATAGGTATAAGAATAATAACATGAAAGTTAAAATGAAAGTAAAATTCAAAAATATGTGATGCAATACCTTTTATATACTAAAATTTATAGTTTTTAGGTCTATTTTATGGAAATCGGTGAAATATAAATATTTAACTAAAAAGTAATAAAAACCACAATAATAAATAACAATATTTGAAAACAAAGTAAACAATTTAATAGAAAAAATATAATTTTAGGCGTATCAAAGGTTTTGATAGTGGAGACAAAATATATTTTTTGTATTTTAAAACACAGCTTAAAATTTTACCGACAGGGATTTATATTCTATTCATTTCGGCTCCACGCAAAAAAGAAATAAATATATTGCTTCCAATATAACTTTTCAACGAGAGTATTTGGTGATTTCAAGTAAAGAAATGAAATCATAAAAGTAGTACTACTTCTAGTAAGGTTTTAAACTATGAATCTTGCACTGGTCAACTGTAGTGTATTCAATACATTTGGTATAAATAAAGAACATTTCTCAAATATTCTAAGGTTTTTCATTGAAATAAATTCGTAACTAAGACCAGTTTGATGTAAATATTTAAATTATCGTATTCGCCCCACTACTTTAAGTTCATATTATTAACAACTGTTTAAAAATAACTTTGCAGTTGGAAACAAGAGAATTGAGAATGATTTTAATTTGATATTATAACATTAACACCCTAATTTGACACTAATATTGAAATAAAGGATTAAGCAAGAATAAAAGATCACGCTGTCTAAAAATATTGTATAAACTTACCACGTTAAAAACAAGAAAAAGACACCTAAGTTCCAAAAATACTTGAAATTCTTCTACACTAAGGCTTTCAAATAAAGTTTTCTCAGTTTTCTATAACACGAAAGCTTACAAATTATTGGTTACCGCACTTTAATTAACACGTTTTAAATATTATTACTTATTTCAAGCACAATACTTACAACACATAAAACTAAGAACAAAAATTAGGCTTTAATATTTAGAAAATAAATATAACCTCGCCATGTTTCTTTGAAAGACGTACAGGTAACGCAATCGCCACCTGGTGGGCAGAAGAAGAAACACCTTAAAGAGAGATTTAATTGGATATCCCTTTCAAAATTAAAAGGATCAAAATAGTAAAAATGCAGTTAACTTCGTAAAGTAATAATGAAACCAAAAATATATAAAGAACATGCGTTTTAAAAGCATAAGTTAGACAAGATATAGTAAGATGCTCTGATACTAATTAATATTAATCTCTGCAGAATTATTGTATGAAATAAAAGACTTTTCAATTTCTTGACAAATTAAAAATCTTTATTATATGCCAAATACGTTACAAATCAAATTTCCTTCGACTGGTTTCCATACTGTGCCTTCTGCCATCTTTTATCCATTCATACTGTCCATATTTGCTATCAAATGTACCTTTTTGTAGAGATCTTAACTTAAGGGTAAATCTAGGACCTAATTCTTTTAATCTTGTTTTTTTAGCATCAGCATCAAATCCATATCTAAAATTTAAAGTTTACTAAATCAGACTTTGTATAAAAAGAAACATGATCAAGAAAAAGGTTAAAGCAGACATCAGATCTTTAATCAAATATATTTAGTCAAAATCAACTGATATGTTAAAATTTTCAATTTTAGAAAAATTCTCTTTTACTTACCGATAATGCCTAAAAAATATGAAGTCTCTTTGATTATGGAAAGCAACAGCCCTTTGTCCAGTAAATTCTGGATCATAATGAAATAATGCACCCAACATTCTACCTATGGTAAGTCCCAAACGTGTAGTAAAATTATTTAGTATTACTTCAGGACGATGTGCTGTAATGTCTTTATGATTTTTTCTTAATTCAGTGGTTATCCTTACATTACTTAATTTAAAATGAGCAGTTGGACCATTTGGGAGATGTATAACCAAAAGTCCATCTGGTTCTTTTCGATTTTCATTAATCACTAAAAATAGCTAATTACTATAAGGATTTAACCAGTCAGACAACTATTTGTTTACCTAAGATATCTGTATAATCCTTTTTAATTGCATTTTTAACAATCTTTTTAATACCAGAACGATTTCTATAAAGGGAAATTGAATTTGGAATGATCCTAGTTAATTCCCTTCCAAAAATTCTAGTTTTCTAAATGTGATAAAGATATATACAAAGGGCCTTGACATCAATTTTAAAATGTTACTTACTTTCATAGGATTGTCAGCATAAGTAATAAGAACTTTTGGCTCATATGTATTTTTATAATATTCATTAAATTCATCTTTTTGAATATCATCTCGAACTAATTCATTTTCTTCCGACTCAATATCTTTTACTGTCGTTTCATCTTTAACCCTTAAGCTTTCAATGGTGTGGGGAACATTCTTGGGGCCTTCTTTATGTTGTTTTTTAGCTACTTTCTTGAGCTATAAAATTATTACCTTTCTCAATATAAAGCATGAATATTAATGTTGTCTTTTATAGACGAAAGAAACTATACTTACTTTTTTCTGTTCTCTTTTAGCTTTTTGAAATTGCTGAAGTCGCACATGTTTATTTCTAATATGCGAATACTTTGTTTCGCTGGGAAACTGCACTGAACCACTTGTAGAAGGCTTAATCTCCTCCTCAGTTTTTACATCTGTACTTCCAACACTAACGTTATTAACCTCATTTTCAGAACTCTCCATAATTAGTAATTTTAGCAAATCTAAAATAACAGCTTCACATTATACTGGAAGGACGAACATTGAGGTTATCTTTCTGTAAGCAAACAAGATTCCTGTAATATTGTGAGATAAAGTTTGTCGAAATATCAATTTATTTAACCATTTTGCTCTCGAAAAATCATCTTTTAATAGTATGTGAACACGTCAGTAAGACATTTTTGATATATAGATGGTACTTTCATGAGTTTTTAGGTTAGAAAAAGCGAAAAAAATATTCCGTTTTTTCCTTCGTCTGAAGCAAAAATGGCAAATTGGTAAGTTCTGAAATAGTATTAATTTAGTTTTGAGTAAGTAGTAAACAGAAATTTTAACGTATGTCCTTTTAATGCAATATACTTGTATTAGATATAACCGGCCAAATGTTAAATATCCATATTTCTTATCGTTCACATAGTGTATTCCATAAATTAAATGGAATTACTTGTGTTTTAATAACTACTGTTAATTTTATCCTTCGGAATTTTATCCAACAATGTTATTTGATTATAAAGGTGAGGGTACTAAAATGATCCCTTTGGGATAACGCCAAATATTTTGTTTTGTTATTAATAATACAAAACAAATGTATATTATATCAACAATGTATATTATGCATTTTAGAAAATAGCATATGAGATTGGGGTACTTGGCTTATACTTTCAATTTTTTTAATGACATGTCTGTGAACCCAACTCATAATATTCCATGCATGTCAAAGATCCTTAATTGTATTGTTAACTTGTTTGTAAATGAAATTAATATCAGAAATTGATTCACATGCTTCTAGCAAATATTTATTATATAATTTCTTATACAATATGACAGTCATATGAAAGTTTGAAATTAGCCTTTATCCATGTAAAAGAGAACTTTTGGTCCCTGTTTCGCTTATATACAGGGTGTACGGGAATTAACTTTCGTAAATTTAACCAACGATTCTTCATATCATTTGAAAGAGAATACAACGGTCAAAAACCCAAGGGTTTGCGCGGAAAAAAATTGCAAATTTATTAAATCATCAGTAGAAAAGCTATTATTTGGAATTAATTTGGAAGAATTAACATTTTAAGCAAATATTTGTAAAATCTGTAAAAAATCTGTAAAAATCTGTACAAATAAAATTTGTAATTAAATTAAATTAATGGCCAATATTAATTGGTTATTACTAAATGAATAGACTACAGCTTAACTAATAAACATTGCTTAAAATATTTTTTTTTATTATTACCTCATACATCAACCAATGTCAACGTTCATCACATATATATGGTCGTACTCCTGGTCATTCTTTCAGTTGCTTTCCGAACGTTCAGCTTGTTTGTGGACGCTGGGGGTGGTTCACGAAATGAGCTATTATTGCGTGGAGCATGGGACATTTTTGCCTTTTGTTTGAATATTTTTAATATGCTCGATGAGCCCACTTGCAACTTTTGATGCATACTTGGTACCTAGATATGATCAGGGCGGGTTTCGCACAATTTGACTGTTGCGGATATTCACCATAGGATGTCGTGAGCTGCATAGTATTATTACTTATTTTCAATATTTTTAATATCCGTTACTTGCAACTTTGAAGTAATGTGCAATATATATATATATATATATATATATATATATATATATATATATATATATATATATATATATATATATATATATATATATATATTAAGTGCGTATAGATCCGTCCCGGATCCCGGTTGTTTCCTACTGATCCTCCACACCTCTCTCATCCTTCCTCCGTGGATTCTCTTTCTCTCTTCCGTCCACCTTGCCCCCTATCTCCTCAAAACTTCGCTCTCTGATGCAACATCTATCCTCAATCTCTGTCGGGCCCATTTGTGCCTTTCCCAGATCATTTCTGACTTGTGCGATCCATGGTACTGTTGACTTGGCTCATATGTATGTTGGAAATCTGTTAGTGAATCTTGTCGGTGGGAGTTTACTGATATGTCCATAGAATTCCAACCTTCTTTTTCTATCTCCTCCGCTACGTTGGACATTCTCTCTGTGGTCTTTCTAGAATGTGGTCTGTATCTTTCCTATGTCGGTTTTGGGCCGAGAATTTTCCTCATAATTTTGCGTTCTTCTTTTAGTATGGTTTCTATGCCGCTCTTTGTGTGGAGTGTAAGTGTCTCGCCTGCATATAGTACCTCTGGTTTGATTACTGTGTTGTAGTGTCTTATTTTTGCATGTGCGGATATGCATTTCTTATTGTAGATATTGTGCGTGTTCCCGTATGTCCTCTTCATGTTCTGTAATAGTCTTCTGTGCTATCTTCACTCCTCGTGTGGGTTCGAGGATTTCGCCCAGGTATTTGAAGTGAGTGACCCTATTTAGCCGTATTTGGTGTTCAAATTTTGGACATCTAATTTTGAGCAGAATTCAGTTTTTTGGAAGATCGACTTTCTCTGCACATTCCTTGAGGATTTCTATCTGTTTGGTTGCCCTTTTTTCATTGTCTGCGAGTATGGCTAGGTCGTCTACGAAGGCTAGGCATGATATTTCTATATTGTTTTTAGGTCGTCCGAGTCGTATTGGTTTCCAGTGTCCTTGTTTTTTCAGTTCTTTTTTCCATTCCCTTTTGACTTTGTCTAGGACCAGGCCATCTCCTCTGCGTACTCCCGGTTTTAATCAGGAAGGGTTCGGAATTTTTTCCCATAAATTTCACTTTAGAGGTTGTGTCTGTTAGTGTCTGCTTGATCAATCGTAGTCTTTTGGGGTCGAGTCCTTGTTCTTCTAGGATGTTGGACAGAGATTTTCGGTCGATGCAGTCGTATGCTTTCTGTAGTTCCACGAACGTGCAGATGATTGGGATGTTCCTGATAGCTTTGTATTTCAGTATTATTTTTAGGTTAAATATTTGTTCAGTGCATGAGCGACTGATTTTGTAAGTGACTTGTAGTAAGGAGATTCCTCTGTAGTTGTTCACATCTATCCTGTCTCTCCTCCTGTGCTGCAGGTGGATAAGAGCACATTTCCATTCATCTGGTAATTTTTCTCTTTGCCAGATGTTCGTGATAATTTGCTTGAGCTACTGCAGTGAATTTGGTCCGAGGCTTTTCAATAATTCCGCGGTGATACCATCTTCACCGGATGCCCTGTTATTTTTTAGGTTGCGTATGTGCCTGTGGATTTCTTCCTGTGTTCATTATGGTGATTCTGAGTGGGTATAGACGCAATTTCCTTGGGGAATCTTTTGTCGCGTTCGGGACAATTGAGGAGATCAGAGAAATAGTGTGCCAGCTCCTGACAATTCTCCTAATTGGATAGCGCTAATCTCCCATTCCGCTTTCTGAAGCAAGGATTTTGTGGTTTGTATCTACGGATTTCTCTTGCGAAACTTCTATAAAAGTCTCTGGTGTTATAATTGCGGAAATTCTCCTCTATAGAGTCTAGTTGTTCCTTCATGTACTTCCTCTTAGTAACCTTTGCGGTCTGTTTTCTAGTCACGTCAAAAAGGTGTTGACTTACTGGGGATTTTTTAGTGTTGTACTTCTGAAATTCTCGTTTGCGTCGTTGCAATGCACTTTTGCATTCCGAGTCCCACCAAGGGTGTTTTGTGTTCTTTTTCAATCAGTTCCTGTTGAAAGAAAACCGATTCTATATATATATATATATATATATATATATATATATATATATATATATATATATATATATATATATATATATCATCATCATCATCATCATCATCATCATCATCATCATCATCATCAACCCGAATCAATCCACTGCAGGATGAAGGCCTCTTCAACATGCTTCCAACTTTCGCGGTCCTGATATTTCCTCTGCCATTCGGGTCCAATATACTTAATAATATCATCAGTCCATCGTGTTTCGGTCTTCTCCGTGGACGTTTGCGATCAAGCGGGATCCAGTCCAGGACCGCCCTGGTCCATCTTTCGTCCCATCGCCGCGCTACATGGCCTGCCCACTTCCATTTCAATTGCTTTATTCTTCCAATGATGTAACTCACTTTCGTTTGTTCTCTGATTCATTCCCCTCTGTGCTACTCGAAGTTTTTGAACTGACTGATGTGAATGTCCAGGTCTCACTCCCCTATGTCATCGGGCAGGAAACACTGATTAAAGACTTTTCTTTTCAGGCAAAGTGGTAGTTTGTTCTTAAACAATATGTTGAGCCTACCAAATGCCTGCTAGCCACCTCACAGACGGTATCCCCTTCCGTGAAACCTTCTGCTCAATATATATATATTTCCCTTTTTAAATCCTTTTAAATGCATAATGCCATTAATAATATTTTGACTTGTTGTTTTCAGGGTCATTCTTTTAGGGCTATGTTTTATTATTAGCATAGCAGCAGTTGATAAAAATAATTTCAAATCATGTGAACAGAGTAGTTTTTGTAGGTGAGTGCATTTCACTGTGATTTGTAGCTATCATGCAACAGCATAATCAACTATTAAAAGTAAATTTAAATATTTATTAGCTGTTTAGTAATACGATGTATAATAGGATTAAAATATTTCTAATTACAGACGCTTAAGAAAGTACCAACCTGGAGAGGGTTTGTATCAACTTGACTTATCAAATCTACAGATAACTGATAATGCCGTTGAAGTCGTGGTCCAAAATACACAAGTTCCAGCTGCAAATTTGAAATTAACTTTAACAGCAATTATTGGAAATATATTTCGAGTTTCCGTTGATGAAGTGAATGGGTTGCACCCAAGATACAAACCTCAATTTGCGCTTAATGGAGAGCCTCAAGTAGCCAAGTATGGGTATTACCATCTTATTAATAACTTGCTTGAGATTGACAACTATGTTTGTAGGCTTGAAGTCGCAGGAAGAAGTCAAGAAAGTCTCACGGTGAGCTCAAGCGATAATAAGGTCGTATTAACGGCCAAACCATTAAAACTAGAATTTTATTATAATAACAATTTAGTAAGCGTTGTAAATGGTAAAGGTCTGTTTGCGTTTGAACATTACAGAAATAAACCTGCCGAGGGGTGAGTTAAATGTCCAATTTATGCTACATTTATATGATAAATTTTTTCAGTGAAACTGATAAACAAATTCAAGATGATCCTGGTGCATGGGAAGAAAACTTTAAATCCCATCATGATAATAAACCTAAAGGACCATCAGCTATAGGTATACTGTGATTTATGGATAAGTGAAATCAATCTTTAAATAATCTTGAATAATTTTAGCTGCTGATTTTACTTTTCCTAATGCAGATAGAGTCTATGGGTTACCGGAACATGGTGACCATTTAGCTCTAAAAACAACCCAACAAAATAATTTGGATCCATACAGGTAAATATATTTAATGTTATTAATATATCTATAAATTCATAATCTAAATTTATTTAAGAGCAGCCTTAGTGAATATTAGTGGCGGCTCGTAGGTTTTTAAAGTGGGAGGGCGTAGAAGAAACCAGTGCAGCTGAAGCTTTTTTTTTGCTTTCCCCTTCATTCTGTTTACTTTTCCTGCTATTGAAACCCTATACAGGAGATGAACCAGGAAAATGAGTTAAAGGAAAGAAACTGAACAGGAATAAAATATAGTGTTTTGCTCTGAAAAATTGTTTTCTGTGATAAATGCTGGACGCTCTCCCTCTCGAGCCGCCATTGGTGAATATTAAATAATATTTAAAATATACCCAGATTATATTACCTCAATCAAAACGGCATATAAAAATGTTGTATGACAAACAGGTTATAATAAGGTTATTTTACCTTATTACCTTACTTATTTACCTTAATGTTATAATTATCTTATCAAGAGAATATACAATATTATATAATTTTCAGCTCTGTTTAACACAAAATTTAATTAACTGTCCAGTATAGTTGCATTTGTCACTTTATTGGCTTATTTCATTATTAATGCATTTAAAAAGTCACAGTACCTCATTGCTTGTTCAAGTTATTTATGTATTGTTTACATAAGCAATTGTACCAAATGATAAAAATAAAGACACAAGTTTTGTCTATATATTGAGTGGAGTATTTATTCAATTATTTCACGTTCTTAAGTCATTTCCTTCCTTTTACTTGGATTATGCAGTTTAACCTTATGTTGCGGTAGAAGACTCCACTTTCTATTATTGCAAAGGCGAATATTTTTAGTGCAAATTTGAATAAACACAATCAAGTTGCGAATAATAAAATTTCGTCCTTAAAATTTGACTAAACGCACTGCATCGCTTTTCAGAAGTACCTGTCTCATTTCTACATGGGGATACACCTGGATGTTTCTTTTCTCTTCTTCAAATTCTTCTATACAGATTTTTCTTTTTCGTTTGCGGCCTTTTTGGACTACTCGCCAGCTTTTCATATTTCTGGCTTTCTTGATTGTATATTGGATAGATAAACCACTTAGGGCTTTAATTTGGTCTGTTGATCTTTTTGGAGGTCAGCCGCGTGCTCTAGAACCCTCCATACGACCCTGCAGCAGCAGTCTTTCTAGGTACTACCACTCTGCATTTAATGTGGCCAAAAAATCTTAGTTCTTAATAATTTGGACAGTGTTTGTCAACTGTATGAAGATGCCGTACTGTGATATATTGAATTCAGTTCATAATTTTTTATTTGATTTATCAGATTTCTGCAGGGTTTCAAAATTCATTGTAACAAACTGGTATTAATTTTATATTCCATTTAACATATTTTCACAATTTACTTTGAACCGTTGCTTTCAATAAAAAAAAGTATGAATATTTTAAAATGTTCGATAATTGTTTTTAAATTTTAAAAAGCTTAATTTGCGATTGGAGGTGGTGAGCGGAACGGACAACAGTGGTGATTGATTGGTTGATTTTGCTGAAATACAAGAATTTTATATTATGAATCCTTTCTACAAGAAACAATAACAATTAACAGAAAATGGTCATCGCATTGAACGATAAAATAATATTTTTGCAAGTACTATCCTTAAACATTTTAATGCTGAAAGTGACTACTGAGTGGTATGAGCAAAGATTAGAATAGTGTCAAACAGAGCGCGAAATAATGGTAAGGGTAAAGCGGATACTGGGAAGCTGCAAGACAGGGGAAGCAATTTTGAGATTGCTTTGTCGAACTGCTTTGCTATGTTACAAAACCTGGAGGAGATGGAAATAACAGATTTGTATGAAGAAATTATCAACAATGTCCTTGAAACGCCTACTTTAATAGCACCAGAAGAAAAGTGTTTCAAGCAGTCAAAAATCTCCAATGAGCTGAAAAATGAGATAATTTAATGAAAAAACGATGTGCAATAAGGAATGCAGGGAGCCCTTTTGCCAAGGTCGATTACGTTGAGTTTTACAATAATATAAGAAAAAGTTTCGAGGGGAGACGCGCTAGTTTAACATGCAGCTAGTGCAAGCTCTGGAAGATAACAGGAGGTTTAACAAAGCCAAACAGGCGCTGAGAAAGAAAACCGATATATATATATATATATATATATATATATATATATATATATATATATATATATATATATATATATATATATATATATATCAATAGCAAGAATCGGTTTTCTTTCTCACCGCCTGTTTGGCTTTGTTAAACCTCCTGTTATCTTATATAGAAATCTTATAAAGAAAACCGATATATATATATATATATATATATATATATATATATATATATATATATATATATATATATATATATATATATATATATATATATCAATAGCAAGAATCGGTTTTCTTTCTCACCGCCTGTTTGGCTTTGTTAAACCTCCAGTTATCTTCCAGAGTTTGCACTAGCTGCATGTTAAACTAATTTTAAGAAATGGCGTTCTTAGTGTATTACAGGTCATGTATTGTGTCTTTTCAAAGGAAATTTGGAGTCCTACCTTTTCTGCTGTTTCTGTTAGGATTTCAATCTGTTTCTGTGCCGTTAATACATCTTGAGCGAAAATTGCTAGATCATTAGCAAACGCCAGACAATGAATTTTTATGTTGGTTCTCCCCAGTTTAATGGGCTGATCAATATTCAGGGCCGACTTTTTTTCACGCCACTCCTGTCTTTTTCTAGAACACAGTTAAATAAGAGTGGCGAGAGTCCATCCCCTTGTCTCACTCCAGTTTTAATTTCGAAGGGCTCTGAAATGTCACCCATGAATTTAACTTTTGACCTTGTGTTAGTTAATGTTGCTTTAATAATTGCCAGCGTTTTCAGATCTAGTCCTTGTTTTTTTAAGATTCGGAATAAAGATTCACGGTCAATAGAATCATATGCTTTTTTGAAATCCACAAATGTACAGACGAGATTTTTATTGTACAGTTTTTGATGTCTTAGGATCAACTTTAGATTCAGGATCTGTTCAGGGCAGGACCTGCCCGGTCGAAAACCTGCTTGATATTCACCAATTTTAGGTTCTAACTGTCCCTGTGCACTGTCTAGTAGACATTGAGATAGAATCTTGTATCACACTGGAAGAAGAGATATCCCTCTATAGTTTACATCCGTTCTATCTCCTTTCTTGTGTAGTGAACGGATTAGAGCATCTTTCCAATCTTCCGGAATCCATTCGGTTCGCCAGACTTCTTGTAGAATTTTGGTTATTTCCTTGATTGTACCTGGACCAGCGGATTTCAAAAGTTCAGCAGTGATTCCATCTTCACCAGAAGCTTTGATATTTTCAAGCCGCTTGATTTGCCTAATTATTTCATCTTCATTCGGTGGTAATGAATCTGGGTTCTGAAATTCTTTGCAATCGTCTTGGTCATTTAGAGCTAATTGTCCGTTTTCCTTTTGGAAGCAAATACTTTGTGGTTGATAGTCTGTTAATTTAGTTTTAAATATTTTGTAAAAGTTTCGGGTGCTATTTTTTTTGAAAATCTTTCTATTTCATTTAGTTGATTGTTTTCATATTTTCTTTTAATTTGTCTAATTAGCTTCGATGTTTCTTTTCTTACTTCCAAAAAGATGTTATAGTTTATTGCTGTTTATTGACTGTTCCAATCTTTGAATGCTTTACTACGGCTTAATACTGCTTGCTCGCAAACTTCATCCCACCACGGATGTTTTCTACGTTTTTGTAAAGGGACCAAATTTAAGGCTGTTTTAATAATTTTTTGTTTCAATTCTTGCCAGTTCTGTGCTGGTTGTTTATCAAGCTCATCTGTTAGGGCTGGTTTTATTTTCGTTGGGTCGAACTTTGGTATTAGCAGTCTCTTTTGAATAAGTTTTTGAGGTTTTAAGCTGTTTGATTCTAGTCAAGTAGTAATCCGTGTCTATGTTAGCTCCTTTCCTGACTTGAACATTCAAAATCTCTTTATAATTGGGGTACGAAATGGCAACATGGTCAATTTGAAATTCACCCATGTACGTATTTGGGCACCTCCAGGTCTTTTGTTCTGTTATTTTCTTCTTAAAACGAGTTGACATTATTTTTAGATTAATCTGCGAACATAGTTCAACTTCTACCATTATGGTTAGTCCATTTATGGGCGGGAAAACTACCGACTGTTTTCCTGTATTTTTTTTCTTGTCCTAGTTGGGCGTTGAAATCACCCAATAAGATTTTTACATGGTTTGAGGAAATTTTAGGGATAGTCTTTTCCAGAATTTTCCAGGACTTATTTACTTTTTCATGATTAGATTTATTTTCTTCGTTAACTGGGAGGTGTGCATTGATTGTATAGTTTTTGTTAGCACACTTGAGGGATAGTGTCCTAAGTCGATTATTTACTGGCTGGACATTAGTTATATATATATATATATATATATATATATATATATATATATATATATATATATATATATATTCAAATATGAAAAATATATATATATATATATATATATATATATATATATATATATATATATATATATATATATATATATATATATATATATTCTAAAATGTCTAACTTTATGTTTTTGTTATTGTTATATTATTCTGTTCTGTTTTTGTTTCAGACTTTATAATTTGGATGTTTTTGAATATGAATTGGATAGTACCATGGCGATTTATGGTGCTGTACCTGTTATTCATGCTGTGAGGTCCGTTGTAAATTATAAAACTGTTTGTCGTTCATGCAGTATTATATAATTGTTAATTTATATTTTATTTCATTTCAGTACTAAACATTCAGTAGGTATTTTTTGGCACAATGCTGCTGAGACATGGGTTGATGTAAAAAATAGCAAAGATACCAACGTCGTATCTTCATTGGTTAATCTTGTTAGTGGTTCAAAAACAGAAATCAGTGTAGACGTACGCTTTATGAGTGAAAGCGGTGTTTTGGATTTCTTTGTTTTGATGGGCCCAACCCTTAAAAATACTATTAAGCAGTATGCTTCTCTCACCGGCGTACATGGACTACCACAGGTATGAACTAAGTTTTGTAGTTTTTATCATTAGTGTCATTTTACGTTATAATTTTGTCCAAATTAACTAATTTATTTTACACCTGGTAATAATGATAACTTTTGTAGTGCTAACATACATAAAATATTGCTAATTATATAAAATTATATTCTACTTTCATTTAAAATTAATAAATATATATATATAGCATTTTTTCTGTAGCTTTTCTCGTTGGCATATCATCAAAGTCGTTGGAACTATAATGACCAGGATGATGTCACAACAGTTGTAGCCAACTTTGATAACAACAACTTACCTTTAGACGTTATGTGGTTGGACATTGAATATACTGATGGAAAGAAATATTTCACATGGGACCCCATAAAGTTCCCCACTCCTGAAAATATGGTCAATAATTTAACTAGTACAGGGAGAAAGTTGGTTGTCATTATTGATCCTCACATTAAACGGGAAGGTGGATATTTTTTGCATGAAGATGCATTGAAATATGATTTTTATGTCAAAAATAAAGATGGAACTGTTTATGAAGGTATTTATTATCAAATTGTACACTAGAATAATCAAACTAATTAATTCCATAAGATGTTTTTATGGTTCAAATTTCATTATTTCATAGTTAACATAGTTATTCAAATTAATCAAGTTAATTGAATATTTTAGGTTGGTGTTGGCCAGGTTCTTCATCATATCTCGATTTTTATGATCCAAAGACGGTGGATTATTATAAAAAACTATATTCGTTAGAAAATTTCAAAGGTACCACTCATGATGTATGGATATGGAATGATATGAATGAACCATCAGTTTTTAATGGTCCTGAAATCACAATGCCAAAAGATTGTATTCATCATGGTGGATGGGAACATAGAGATCTCCATAATGAATATGCTTTAGCTCATGTAAGGAATTTATTAATATAACAGATTTTTCAACATGTGTTTTTACAAGTAATCCAATACATATTTGGCAGCTTTTTTTATCTTAATATTTTATCTATTGTAAAAAATTGTATAAAATGTAACAGCATGTACAACTTTAAGAGCTTAACAATTTTTGTTTAACTTTACCAAAGGACTTTCCAAAGAGAGTGTAAAAACTTTAAAATGAGGTGCAATGATAACTAAAGTTAACAATCGGTTAATTTTTATTTAATCTTGAAGAACAAAAAGGTTTTGAAAATTTGAAACCCTCGGCTTCATCTGGTGTAATGCGTTCTGTATAATCAATTTTCGATTACTCTTTCACACATATGGCGTGGTATCGTTTCAATTGCAACCAAAATATTTCATTTAGGATTGGTTCTACAATGCAAGAATATATAGCTTATACCTGGTATATTCTTGCTTTGTAGAAGCGACCCTTAAGGTCAAGATATTTAGTATAACCCTATAAAAAGTAATCCCACCCCGTTGGATTACTTCGCATGATCTTAGTGAAGTGCATGATCTTAGTGACCTGTTGGCATTACCATTTCGCGAAATAAGGCGTTCAGGAAACTCTTGAAGTATATCGATTATCTGGCGAAATATGTGACAAGTTTGCACCATTTTGTTGAAAGAAAACATCGATTATATCCACATTTATCATTTTAGCCCATGAGTATATGTATAGTCTATAGTGTTCACCATTAACAGTAAAACGATTTCTGTCATTGTCTTGAAAAAATAAGGCCTATCAGTCCCTTTAACACAAACAGTGACTTTATTAGGATGCAGGGGTAACTACTGAATCACTGATTTGCAATTATGCTTGTTTATAAACCCATTAAGCCAGAAATACGCTTCGTCGAAAAAAAAATCCCGAAGTGGGGGTCGCCTTCCAGCTTCCAATTTCTACGCGCTATTGAATCGTTTCTATCATTTATCATGTCCATGGTCCACCATCCACTATGTCCACTATCTTTCCATGGTGAATTGACACAATGTACAGAACGCAGCACTCTTGAGTGACATTTACATTTCAAACAGTGTTGCGCTATTACATTTCAAGTTCTGACAACCGAAAAACTATGATCTACATGATCATTCGATCAAAAATCCTTTTTACCTTTACAAGTGAGACGTTTTATTTTCATTCAAACATGTATGTAAATAAACAAAGTTATATGGACGAAAGCAAAATCCAAGAAAGTTTATAGAACTACCATTACTTCTCCAAAATCCCAAAATTCTATTTTTTCTAAGATATGGTTAATAACAAGGTAGTTATTAAAGGAAGATATTGCAAGATGGTAGCCATCATTTTGTGATTGGAATTTGATTATAGAAATCTCAACAGTATATCATATAAATATGGCGATGCTACGTTGCTTAGAGGATCTCAAACAATTAATTTTGGGTTTTCTTGTTGTCTTTTCTTCTTAAATGGCGATTAAGGGGACCCGGTGGTCTAGCGCCCGTAAATTTAAGGCATTTTTAGGATCTTTTTAAAGGTGAAAATGATAAACAACAATAAAACTTTGTAGGTATTACAATACTTAAGAAGCATACAAAAACATATTTATAATAAACAAAAAACTATTTAAAAATGACTCTGAAGATGACACCCTCAAAAAAATGGACCTGGGTGGCGAGTGTGGTTTTGGCTCTTTCACTTATCTGAAAGAAGGAATTAAAAAATTATTAATCTATATGAGTGTAGCTATCGCCGGAACCAGAAAAATAGACAAAATGGCGCTTGAAATTTTAATATCGAAAATAGACTATTTTTCATTAGTTTCTTTACGGGAAAAAATAAAAATGTGGTTCCGGCCATAGCTGACGGTATACTGAATAACTAATGTAAATTTGGGATACTGAATGAGTAATGTGAATTTGGGATAATTTGGATGAATAGTTTTTTTACCTCCCGCCGTGCAGAAAAAAGTAGTTTTGAGATAAATGAGTTTAAAGTTTTAAGTATGTATATTTTCGAAAAAAAAATATAACCGTGTACTTACAGTTAATCTGCGATACCAGCATCATACTTTATCCCTTCAGTTCGCTCATATTCCTCTGTTTCTTCTGACTTCGATTTTTTTCGAGCTGTTTTGGCCTCTTTAGACGCTGGTACTCTGACGGTCAGCTTTAATATACTCGCCGCGCATCACGTTCTCGGGCGTGATGACCACATGGGACGGTCGGTTTTATACACTCGTCGTGCGTCACGTTCTCGGGCGTGATGACCAACGTGGAACGGTCGGCTTTATAGACTCACCGTCCCATAGGGTCATCACGCCGTTCTCGGGCGTGATAAAATGACCTATTCAAATTATTTAAAAGACTCAAGCAACTGCATTGCTACGAATAATGGATCAATTCATGAGACGGGCCAACCGTTCGCTATTTGCTAAGAGGGTTGTAAAACCTAATATACCGCCAATATCATCATACAAATTTAACAGTATATTCTCCAAAAACTTCACTTTCGAAGTATTACAAAAAAAAATAAACGATTTTTTGAAAATTCTCGATTCTAATATAATCACCACATCAACTAAGATTTTACATAGTTGGAAACTCGTTTCTATGACGCTATAATAAAGTAAAATTTATAAACCCCAAATTCAAAAGTTTAAAAGGATTACATCGTCACCGTATATCGTCGTCTATTTATAACTATTCTATTATTTAACACATTTGTAAAATATTTTTCTAGACTATTGGTACATATCAGGGGTTAAGACTTCGTTCTCCGCACAAAAGGCCTTTTATTTTAACTCGTGGACATTTTGCTGGATCTCAAAGATATGTAGCAATGTGGACTGGTGATAATGATGCTAAATGGTCACATCTTACTGCTAGCTTCCCTATGTGTCTCTCAGAAGCTCTAGGAGGTAATTTAAATCAGATACCATCTAATATATCCTTTGATATATATATATATATAATTTTTTTAGGAATTAGTTTTTGTGGAGCTGATATAGGTGGATTTTTCAATAACCCAGATAATGAATTGTTACAAAGATGGTATCAGGTAAGATAAAAAATAACAATAAGGTTTTTATATTTTTAATAACTGATAAAGAATTTATTGTGGAATAATAAAGTTTTTAAAATTACTCAATTTTCGTTTTATCCTATGGTTATTCAGTGTTTTTTATTTTTTTTTTATAGGAACTGCCAAATTTTTCATTGAATTTTAATGCTGATACATTTCACATACAACAATGAAATTGTTTCTAAATATTGATAGTTTTTATTGATATTATTGTTTGGTTAAAACTCTGTTAGATGGACAATTTTAATCATATGAGAGCTCATTGACATACTTAAGATATGTCAAATGCATTGAAGTTTGATAGATAATAAATACTTCAACACCAGTTGCGAGATCGCTACTACCGTATGAACTGTTATTATTTTAAAGTTGGCATATCTAAAAATAATTTTATAAATAATTACGTTTACGTTTTAAACACTATCACAGTGCGAGTATCTTTTGGTTATTTAAGAAATTTCTGATTTCCTTATCTCTTGATATAACAAATATATGAGGAGGTGTAACTGACCTCTAGTATACTAATGTATCTACTAAACATTAAATAAACTTTAGCATTGGACCCATAGTAATTAACAGCATCATTCGTGAACATTTAAATGTTATGACTAGAATATGCAGTTCGAAAGTAACCCGACGTCAATCATATTTAAAAGAAAATGTCCATGAAAAATGTAATATACACTATTTACTTTACAGGAATGCTTATATGCTTACATACAGGAATGTTGATATTTATTAAACCAGAAAAACATCCAATATTAACTGTTTAAAACTGTTGTAAAAGTTTTTAATTAAAATTGAAAAAAGCTTAATATTGATATGAGAATAGCTTTTTTTTCTCCATTATGAAAAACAAAATTCAAAATCCTCAAATATCAATCAATAGTGAAGGGGATTACTTTGAAATGATATTATTTTGTTTATATCTAATGTATATGTATATACACTAGATATATATATATATATATATATATATATATATATATATATATATATATATATATATATATATATATATATATATATATATATATATATATATATATATAAAGTAATACATGAGTGGCGTGAAAAAAGTCGGCCCTGAATATTGACCAGCCCATTAAACTTTGGAGAACCAACATCAAAATTGATTGTCTGGCATTTGCTGATGATCTAGCAATTTTAGCTCAAGATGTATTAACGGCACAGAACAGATTGAAATCCTAAAAGAAACAGCAGAAAATGTAGGACTCCAAATTTCCTTTGAAAAGACACAATACATGACCTGCAACAGACTAAGAACGCCATTTCTAAAAACAAAATATGGTAACATCAGACGAGTCTCCCAATTCAAATATTTGGGTGAAATAATCATGGAAAATGGGTTGGAAAAAGCGGCCAATAAGGGTAGATGTCAAAAAATGGAAACGGCATTGAGACTTACACAAAACATTTACAACAAAAAATGCTATGTAAAAACAAAACTGAGACATTACAACACAGTTATTAAGCCAGAATGTCTATATGCTGCGGGAACGCTCATTTTGAATAGAAAGAGGGACATCGAGGACATTGAAAAGAAGGAAAGAAAAATCCTAGGGCCCAAACAAATAAATAGCACAACATACCGACTTCGAGAAAACCAAGAAATCAAACAATACACAGATATACATAGCGATATGAGAAAAAGAAGACTTAAGTTTTACGGACACATAAAACGGATGAATCCGAGTAGGTTAACTAGACAAATAGTGGAATTTTCTGAAAATAGGAGTAAAGCTAAAGTAGAAATAATTAAATGGATTGCTGCAATGAAAGAGGACCTAAGATCAGCAAATATTACACAAAGTGAAATTCTGGATAGAGGCTGTTTCAGACACAAGGCATACATTTGTATAGCACCTCATATATATATATATATATATATATATATATATATATATATATATATATATATATATATATATACCGCTTGCTCTCAAAAATGCGTTTAATGACGCCATCGTTTTTTTTTCAGCGGTTTTACGAGAGCTATGAACGTAATGTCCGTCATTTTTTCTGTTGAATTTCTCTTCAACAGTGAAAATTATATATATATATATATATATATATATATATATATATATATATATATATATATATATATAAAATATATATAAAATATATATATATATATATATTATATATACTATATATATATATATATATATATATATATATATATATATATATATATATATATATATATATATAAAATATATATATATATATATATATATATATATATATATATATATATATATATATATATATATATATATATATATATATATATATATATTTAATATATAAATATATATATATATATATATATATATATATATATATATATATATAAATATATATATATATATATATATATATATATATATATATATATATATATATATATATATATTTATTATTATATTTATGTTATATTTATTTATATATATATATATATATATATATATATATATATATATATATATATATATATATATATAAAAACTTTCAGTGTATGTAAATATTCTGAAATATGAACTAAAATTTGAACACATTTCAACAAATGTGCTATTTTTTTTGGAACAGACATTACGTGAATGTTCTTTGAAACTGAAGGTCTTTCGGTTTTTTTTAATTAAAAATATTGATTAAAATCTTGTGTTGTTATATTGATGGTAGAATAAATTTACTAATTTTTTAGGGTGGTATTTGGCTACCATTCTTCAGAGCACATGCCCATATTGACACCAAGAGACGGGAACCTTACTTATTCTCAGACGATGAAACTAATAGAATAAGGACCGCTCTTAGACTGCGCTACGCTCATTTGCCTTTATGGTATACCTTGTTTTGGGAACACGAAACTTTGGGAGAACCTGTAATTCGCCCGCTACTTTATCATTACTCTGATGACGCAAACGTTTTAGATATTGACAATACTATATTACTAGGTTAGCATTATTCTTTCAGTGTATACTATTCAAATAAAAGAGAACTAGTTTGGCACAATTTGTGAATGAATTAATTCACTTGAAATTTATTTTATACAAAGATGTGACATGCTGCGAGTGTTTTAAAGTTTTTGTCAATAACAGGTTATTGTTCAAGTACATAGAAGATCAAGATCCTTCTCTAATGTTTATTGCCTGAGTAGTCCTGTCATGCTTTATGATTCGAGTAGTATGTTAACATGTTTGATTGATTCATTATACTATTTTCTGATAATTTTAATTTGTTTATTGTTTGTAGGTCATTCCGTCTTGGCTCGCCCTGTTACGGATCCAGGAGTATCATCTGTAGAAGTTTATTTGCCTGGTGGTTCAAATGCTCATTGGTATGATTTGGAGGATTTTAGTCTTTATCATGGAGGCAACCACAAATTTTCTGTTGATTTAGATAAGGTATTGTTAGGACTAATTATCTAGTCCTGTCATAAGTTCTGTCGCTTGTACATAAGTGTGCAGTTTATAGAAAAAACAAAGAGGACTTAAGTTTACTTTATTAACTTATTTAGGAGATGATTCAAAATTGTAACTGCCACATGCAATACTTTCAAGGGTATTGAAGCGACTACTTCCATCATATCAGCTTTTAAGGTCTCGATATTATGGTGAGGTATGGAGCAGGCTTTCTCTAAAATCTGCCATAGCCGATAGTCCAGCGGATTAAGGACCAGACTTCTTTAGGGGCAATCTTTAGCAACGATTAACTCGAGCAAATTGGCCTACAACCAATTCTGTCTGGATCTCTCCTTGTGGGCTGGTGCAGAACCTTTATGGAACATTCAATGTTTTCCTACCTCCAATGTGTTCAGCAGTTTTACTAACTTCTCTAAAATATCGCTTTGGTAAAGTTTACACACGTTTTAACCGCTTGCTCTCAAAAATGCGTTTAATGACGCCATCGTTTTTTTTTTCAGCGGTTTTACGAGAGCTATGAACGTAATGTCCGTCATTTTTTCTGTTGAATTTCTCTTCAACAGTGAAAATCTTTTCATTTTTCATGTATTCTCGGTCAGCATGCTGCCAAATTAGCGCCTTTGCTCTCGTGGGTCTTATGTTACATAGAGTTGTAGTAAATCACTGTCCGCTAGATCTTAGGTAAACTCCAAGCTCTAGGTCATGTTTAATGAGGCTCGACGTGGTCCTCTGTGATATTTTTACCTCTAGGGTCATACTTTTTTGTTTTCGGAGCGGATTTCTCCGAATTATTTGACCGACCGCTTTGACAACTGCTGGGATCCTGGTCTCGCAAGGTCGGCCACTTGACGACGACAGACGAGATCTTGTATCGTTTTACAGCGCAATACACGATTTATTTCGATATTTTTAACGGTTTGAATTAGTTGAAAATCTCTGTTGCAGATTTATTGCACTTTCTTAGCTCTTTAATAGTGATACTATTCTGTTTGTTACACTAGCCCATGTTTACTGCTTAACCTATTGAGACAAACTGGTTTGGTTACATCAGTTTAGAAATCTAGTATCCCTTGTTAAAAAGTAAACCCTCGAGTGGCACTTGAAAACATTCTAAGGGGACTTCACAGTTTGGGACAGAATTTATGGCATGCCCATATAATCTATAATCGTTCTTCTTGTTACTAATTTAATATAATTTTCAGCATATTGTGTTTTATAGAGGTGGCTCAATTATACCTAGGAAAGATAGACCTAGGAGGTCATCAACAGTTATGCATAATGATCCATTTACTTTGTATGTGGCATTAGATAATAAGGAAACTGCATCAGGAACACTGTATGTTGATGATTATGAGAGTTATGAATACAAAAACGAGAAAAAATATATTTATTTACTATTCAACTTTTCTAATAATAAACTTACTAGCAGGTAAATGATTATTAATTGACATTATTATTAAATTTCATTGGTGATATATTTTTAGTTTGATTGATAAAACAGACTACCCTACTGAAGAATGGATAGAAAAAGTTGTAATTATGGGCCCTCCTACTGAGTTTACTGGAGCTAAACTTACTAGTAAAAGTAGGTAAAATTTTGATTATCATTTTTGGCAGTTTAAAATATCTGTATAAATCTGGTAGTAGAGTGGTAAAATTCCGCTGATCAGATATTTTGTAAATGACCTAAACATTCATATTCTCTTTACTCACTTGACTACATTATTAATGGTTGTTTTCATAAAATGCATATTTGTGAGTGATTGTAAGATTGTTTAGCATCCCTGCTATTTCTCTAATTAGTTAAATTATATCATCCCTTAGGATGCACACATTTTATATTTTACGGAGGTACGAACGAATATTATGGAAATAAAGGAGTTTCCAAATCTAAGACTTGAAGTTCAGTGCTCTTCTATGTTCAAAATTTGAAAATTATTCACTATCTAGTTTTTTAGAAAAATTATAGTGTCAGCGGTTCTTATACATAGTCTCTTATGATAGAATGATTTTGGCTATGGATTTTTCTTTTTTTTTTCACTATTAATTTTCCAACTTTATAGAAATTCACCAAGCCAGTTAATGTTCGGAGATTTTTTTACTGATGTATATTTACATGTAAACACAAGTGCGCTGTTGCCACATCTTTTTTGCCGAACCACGTGGATTAATAACGAAGTCAGTTCACTACTTTTTAAAAATAAATAATATATTAATAATTATAAATTTTGTTTTAGTATTATAAATAAAAATTCTGAATTTCTGTAACTATTTTAAGTTTTTGTACAAGTCTGATTACCGGTATTCATCTCAATCGGGCTGTCGTTTGCCAAAATTGACCATATCAATTTACAATCGCGGGCAATGAATCCTAGTATAAGACTGTTATGCCACTAAGCACATAACTTAAAAATAAATGGTTTGAACTACTCTCACTTAAATTGATGTAACAATGAACGTATTTATCGACGATACGATTGAAGAAGTAGAAATACGAAGCGATGGAGTGGAAACCTTTGTTGGGGAAGATTGGAATGAAGTAGTTCTGAAAATTGTATTTTTTATACCAAAATTAACATTCAATTTATTCTCAATTAACCAGAAGCTGGATAATGGGTATGTGCAAAGTGCAGATTGTTTTTTAAAACCCCACACGAAGAAGACAGTAGCGATTGCTGAACGTGATGAAAAGCTTTACAAAATGCTATTTGACTGAAAGAAAATCAACAGATGCCTGGTGACCACATCATCAGAATGTGGCATGAAAAGTTAGTCCGTCAAAATAAGTGTATTCGTGACATCTTGAAGAAGAATGATATCAATTACGTTGACGACTGGAATAATTACTCTAATACCGGCTGGGCCGACGGAAACCAGTATCCAAACCAGCAAGAGATTACTCTTTGGTCTAATTGATGTCGATGATCTATTTTCATGTCTGTGAAAAGAACATCCTGTTTGGGAGGAGCCAAGTATTTCTGTTATTGAAAGATGATTTTTCCCATTTGAGAACTGTCTATTTCTTAAGGAACAAGGATGAAACAGCAAGTAAATTAATCATTTTTATGAAAATGGTTTGAAAATTTATTTGGAAGGAAAGTAAAAAGCTTCAGGTGGGACAACGGAAAGGAAATTTTAAATACCATCATAATATGCCTAACCTGATGGACTCATCCAACCACTTTATGCAATATAAAATAATTTATATGTTCATACATTATTTTTATTGATAGTTCTTCCAATGATATCGATCATATATCACTTTATAACCAGCTGTTTTACCATTTGTTTCAATAATGTCACAGTTATATGTAAAATAAAAATAAAATTATCGTTAATATATATAGAATTATCTTTAATATATATGCAGTTGTTTAAATGTTTTAAGTAATTTTGATTAATTGTTACATCTTTTTAGGTTTAGGCACTGTGCATTTGGAAACATCTTATGACAAACAATCTAGATCTTTAGTCATTAGGAAACCAGGAGTCAGTATTAGGGAGCCATTTAACATCGAATTAGTGTAATGCCTCATAATATAACATATTTATCCTTCACTTTTATTACTTAATTGCAAAATATGCTAAAGACATTAAAAATACATGTAACTATTTTATTAATTTGAAAATATTGGAATTTTTTATTATGATCGGAAAGCATAGGTGAATTGAATTAAATCAATTATAAACAGAATTTAAGTGAAGAGAATAAATACTATGTGGGTATAAAGTAACAAATATTTATTATAAATTGGTATTAGTTTAAGTGCATCATTTTCATACTGTCATTAAATGTAAAATATTTGTGATTTTAATTTTATGTTCTAGATTTTTTCATGTTATTATATTTCCTTAGTAAAACTCAATACAACCAATATATTACCAATAGTAGTCAATAAATATTTCAAATAGGTATTGTGGTTTTATTATATCTTCCATTTTTAACCTTGTAGCTTTATATCCCTTATGTAGAGCCCTGACTTACGCCAATTTTGTGTTTATCTTGCGCAGTCTAGTCTATTAGCATCCTGCTAGCCTTGGTTGGTTGGGTCAACGTTGGGTACTGTGCAAGGCAGTTGTCCAGTATTTAAGAAGGTTCTGAACCAGGCCAAAAATAATTACAGCTCGGCCAAGAATCAGAATCGCAGTCTAAAATCAGATTTAAAGGAGGCTTCTTCAGATGAAGCTAGAAAAGAGACACCCGATAGATCATCGCCTCAAAGTCCTTCAAGTAAATTTGAACCTTTCTGCTTTCAGATGTTGTCTCAGAGAGTATCAATGTGGTCTTGGGCCAGAAGTGTGTGATAATAACTGTGATGCTTGTTTTATATATGCAAATGGTGTGTAAGCGTCCTGTACTGAATTGTTTTCGTAATGACGTTTTAGTGAGTGCGGAGTTTTTCTCCCAGTAAACCCAATGGGTCCTTTTACAATAGGTTACACGCAATTGGGAAGCATACACGCGCAATAAAAAACATAGGCAATTATTGGTGAAAACTTGACCGCCAAATCAAGTCTCCTTGGAAGTGGGTGGAAACAGACCACCTGTCGGTGGTGATGAACGTTGGTACTATTCCCATGTTTAAAAATGAAGACGGGATTTCTATAATTTACCTTACCTTGGCGTCGGACGATGCGTATAAGCGAATCACAGGCTGGAAAATGATGGAAGGAACAGAGATGAGTCCCAATGGTTTAGCAAGGATACCCACCGCAGGCTTAATAATGAAGTGTTGAAATTCGAAAGGATTAGTCTTAATTGGTCTAATGTCTTAAAAAAGTATGTAATCTATTTCTGATCAGCAAAAGCTGCCAAAACAAAAGGAGAGTCTGCAACCACGCGGCATCTGTGGCAAACCGTCCAAAAATGAAAAATACAAGCTTGGGCATATTTGTGTGGCGATCTGGGGTAAAGCATATCAGATAGTAACTAAACCGTCGAAGCCACAGTTCAATCACAGAAAACGAGAGCTTCAACCAGATCAAAATGCTGTTCCCAAGAAGAGATAAGGTGACGTGACCAAGATAAATTTGAATCCCACCTTAATTCGGTGGTTCCATTAGGAAGAAGTCAAGTCGCCAAAAACCCACAAAGCCCCGAAACTCGATGGTATTCCGGTGGAGGCATTGAGGGTCGTAGCGCTGGCAGATCCCTTGACTGTCATCGGGGTTATGCATTTCTATCTCAGATGTGCTCTATTTGCAACTGTGTGGAATTTCGCTGTTCTAATAGAGAAGTCAAATACCGACACGAGCCAGCCGAACTCAGACAGACCCATATGTCTCATTAGCTCTGCTGCTAAGCTTCGTAAAATGCTTATAAAGAACAGATTGGAGGAGGAAGTGGCGACTTACTACATGAAAACCTATAGGGCTTCAAGAAGATTCAGGGAAGGCGCTTTGGATATCGTTACAAGTACTATTGACATAATTAATATGAAGACATACAATAACAAAGGTTTCACGGCCCTTCTGATGATGGATATAAAAATGCATTCAATTCAGCACTTCGGAAGGGCATCGTTGAGAACTAAATAATATGAATGTCACCAAATACTTGGTGGAGATCATTAAATCCCTCTTAATTAAAAGATATAAATCAGCGCACTAGAATGACGTGGGGTATCACAAGGTTCAATACTGGGACCCACTTTAAGGAATGTTTTTTACGATAAGGTACTGAGATTGGACGCGGGCAATGTCACCAAAATCTCAATTGCCTATGCTGACGATTTGGCGTTGGTTGTTACAGCATCCACGTGCAAGGCATTAAAAGAGATGTTAGGTTATAGGGCAACAAAGATTAAGAATAACTTGGACGAGATGGGTCTAATAATAACGAGATACGCGGTTTTCGATCATACGATTTAAAATAAACAAAATTACATTTGCGATTGTTGTACGGGCGACACCCCCAACCATCTGCGCTATATGGGAAGTTGTGAGAATCATAACCGAGCGGGAATGCGGAGCTAACACTCCAGGGATAACGTAGGAGAATTTTTATATCTGGGTAAGGTCAAAGGCTCATGATGAATATGACGAGAAACATCATGAAAGATAAATATACGGAAGAGTTAAGAATGAATCTGCATTGGTTAGCTCTGCAGAAGATCGCGAACACGGCGCGGTCTGAGTGTTACTCTAATTTCTGTGTCTGTTATCAACTGAAGTACTATATAGGGTGTTGCATTGTGTGCTATATAGTGTGTATGTGGTGCATTGTTTGCCAAATTAAAATGGGCTATCGCCCCTATCGGAGGGGTCTTTTGCTATCTCCTCAGCCTCCATAAAACATTGGGTCCACAGGTTTTTTTATGTTAATTATTTCTTAATTCTTTATTAATTGATATTATTTTTATTAGTTAGTTAATTTTAATTAACTTAATTTATTAATTAATTCATTATTTGAAAAATTCCAAGTCAGCATTGAAACTTGAATTAAAAAAAAAGTTATTGGTATAGCCTCCAAATTATTTTTTTTATTTTAATGTGTAATGTTGTAGGATTCTATGAAAATCAAAATTAGATGCAAGCGACATCTACTTTTTTTATAGACTCGCAAAGTTTTTGGAAGAAGTAAAAATAAATTCAAAGCCCAACTTTAAATTGCATATAAAAAAAACTAAAAGGTATGTTCTTCCAATTCTTAAAAAAAAATTATGGTTTATCCTCTTTCTAACGGTATGCATTCATGCCATAAAAACGTTTTACTAACTACTAATTTGCGAACTTGTGTATCGGGACGCATTAGGCTGATATTCGATATTACTTATTTGCGTAAATTACATTCGCTAAGTCCATAAAAAAAACTAGATGGCGCTTTCATGTAATTTTGATTTTCATAGAACCCTACAACATTACATATTGAAATAAAAAAAATATTTGGAGGATATACCAATACATTTTTTTTAAATTCAAGTTTCAATGTTGACTTTGAAATTTTTCAAATAAAGATATAAATAATTAACATAAAAAAACCTGTGGGCCCAATAATGTTTTATGGAGGCCGATGAGATAGCAAAAGACCCTTCCTATCGGCCATTTTAATTTGGCAAACGATGCACCAAACACCCTGTATGTTCAGTGAGGTGAACATTCGTTGTATTGAAGACGGCGTAGGCAGCATCATATTCTGATTAGCCGTTTCGGGATATAGCTGGCAGTACAATGGGGTGGTTCTTTTAGTAGGTATATCTTCGAGTCCCACACTCCCTCTGGCCATAGAAGCTTTTTCTACTTTCCAAAAAAAATTGTTGGTCGGTTTATTGGATTGATCGATCGATCGGTCACTTATTATCTTCTATTCTAGGACAAATATAATTAGGATAATACTGTTAATAAAAAAGAAATAAAACTTCCGAAATTGAAATAGGAATGTCGTATATTAATCAACATTTATAAAATATTTTAAATTGTAACAAACATGACTAGATCCATACTGATTCACAATAATAATTTAAAGAAATATCATGACAATGATGAGCGAGTGTCCGAGAGCAACGGACAGACGCAAGGCGCGAAGCGATCAGGTTGAAAAGTTTACGTAAGATTTTTTATATTTTACCATTCCGTGGTGCAATCGCTATAGTTGGTAGATGCGAAATGGTGTTAGTTCCATTGAAGCTATTTTTTTCGGGTGTCTTTCTGGCGTAAATTTTCAACCCTGTCGTCCACAGCCAACGGAACGGCGTTGAAAGGCAAGTAATATAAGGCAAAATGTAACATCAAAATTATTTCTGTCTGTAAACATCGAACATGGACAAATCTTTTTTGAATATTTAGAACACCATAATGCTTTAAAATGATCCAGGATAATATGTTTCATTTTACCTTTTATTCGCCAATTCTTTCATTTAATTTTAGTTTCCTGTTATTGTATAACATGAACTTCACAAACAATCGTACAGTTTACAAAGAAATCAAATTTATTGTTCGGGTTGTTTTGATTATTTGATTATCTACACAATTATATGATTACAGCATCCGAATTCGATTTTTATAATAGGTAATAGATTTTATTTTGTGCGAGGGCTTTAGGCTAAGTCCGGTCCAGTCAATACATTTTTACGGAAATTAGTTGAAAATTTTAACGATAAATCAAAAACTCGTTGGAATTTTTGATATGATACGTAACGTATTCGATTCATTAACTCCTAAGTGATATGAAAAAACTTATCGTGTGGTCAGATGATATGTCGTCGTCTTGTTCGTCGTTAAATTGACAGAGAGAAAATTGCTTTCGATTTTTTTGCAACGAATCGGTGAACAAAACCGATATAAGCGTTTCCATGTTCGTGTTTAAATGTTAGTTGATGACTAACTCATTTTTTACGTATGTAGATTAGTAATACAAATTTAATAGGGCCTTAAAATTTTTAAAGTGGTAATTTCCAGACCGAATCAAGCCCAAAGAACATCTCCTCGCGCCCGGTCTGCCCCTCTACGCGGGTGGATATGTAACAAGGGCTAAAAGCTAATCCAACCCTATGTAAATAAGCTTCACACAGCCCAAAAATACAAGCACTTAAAACAGTGCTGGAACTAATTACAGTTTTTGTTTAATTTGCTTGGATACCTTTGGCACCACAATATTCGACCTGCACCATGTGGTATACCATATTTTAACTAATCACACTACACTTATTTCAATTTCGTTTCTTTTTTTTATTTTTATTTTTAAGTGATACTAGTGGCATTTTTAAAATGTTATGATTATAATTTTATTCATTGAAAAATGTTTAAACCAAACAGAAATTTTTGAAGAACAGCCATTTTTTTTTTTGGGGTATTATCGCTTGCTTATAAAACATATCTAGAAAATGCATGGATAAAAAAGTCGAAGAATCAACTTTTAAAACTCTAGTTATTGTATCCGTTTACATGTAAAATATAAATAATATTTCACCAACATTAAGTAAACATAATTGTTTCCTACTTATATAACATAGCCCCGTAAAAATCAAATAAATGAATGTTTTTCATGGATCTATCTCTGGGAGATTAAAGTTTGGGTGGGCGCGCCTGCGGCAGTTACACGGCAGATTTTAGTTTTCTGTATTAATAATGTTCTGATTACTCCCACTGAAGTATTTTCAAATCAACATGTGAGCAACTGACATCAATGCTATTTTCATATTTTCACTTTATAATTAATCAATAATTTAAGTATATTTGTTGTAGATCTGTACATCATTAATGAGATCTCTCATTAATGTGGATTACTATCATACTAAAGGAGGTGTGGACCATACATTAAATGTGCTCAGCCTATCCTACTGCCCGAATCACAAGGAGATGGTATCTCGTACTTTTTTATGCGATGCGATGGTCATTCTAATTTTTTTTCAATTCTGAATATGAATGGTGGATATTTCTAAAAAATGTTCGCCTCGATATATAAGACCACTTAAATGAGCAAGCCTAATTTAATTCCCTTCCCAAAGATATTCAAAGATATAGAAAACTATAGAAAGGATGAAGCTGTTGAGACGGAAGTAAAAGAAGACAATAAATAGAGATCAATAAAACGAAAAATTTGTTCGATGGATGCACTAAAAACGCATGCAAAAAACAGTGTCACAGTTTCAAAATGTGTTAGTTGCGAAGAGTTAACCGTGACGTAAGTGTAAATTTAACTCACCATTTTTGTTTTGTAAATACGTTATTTATCTTTTTTCCTACTTATTCAATAATAAAAATGCTTTTAACACTATAATAACTAAACATATTCAACTTGTTATACGAAATGACTTAAATAGGACTCCAACTACTAAATTAAATTTAGTCCTTTGATATCATAATTGCTATTTAAATGGAAATGTCTACATTGTTCAATTATTTCATCCATTAAGGATCGTTGTGTTTAACTTAAAGAACTGTTATAAGTATACATACAATTCAACTTGTATTCCAATACAAGTGTAACAAAAACATAAGAAACTGCTACTCTGCAAAATTTAATACCTTTTCTGTAGTATTTGGAGACTTAACCTAAGGGTATTTACGTTTTCATTAATGCTATTCAAGAGTGAACCGTATCTTGGTGAATATTGTCTAGTGAAATATAATTATAATGTATTCTGTTGATTTTTATAATGCTTTTATGAGAGTTTTTCATTCATTCATTCATTGAATAAATATTAAAAAACAGATTTCTAATTATAATAGTTCGTTCCTTTTCGAAGAGTGAAGATTTCGAAGAAATCTAAAAGTATATTTGTTGCCTCACAAACGGGAAATGACATTTAGTTGGGTTAATGGTACATTAAATTATTCACTTATCAAACAACGTTAATGAAAATAATAATCATTAAAAATTATTTATAATTGGTAGATTTATTGGATCTATAATTACTAAGTCAAATCATTTTCCTAAATATGTTAATGCTTTAAGAATGACATCTGTTAAAGAATAATAGACGAAACATTATTTGGTTATATGAAGTATTATATAGTGTGGTAATATGCGTTTAATGTGTTTTTTTACCATAGAGGCCTTTTTTTAACATAGTATCTTTCTAAACAAAAAAGATTATTTATTACTGTAGAGCTTCATATATATTGGTAATATTTTAATTAAGAAAACAATCGGTTTAGCTGTATTGTATTAGCGGTTAGTCACAATTACTGTGTTTCTAATTAACATACTAGATATTTCGGCTTCTGTAATATTTCTTTGAAAGCACCATTTTCATTAATATTGTTTACTTTTGCATACATTATAAATTACAAACAATTTTTTTACTTACAAACAACTTTTTATTCTGCATTCTTTAAAGTGAATTTAATTTTCTTACAAATAAATGTATTTTTAATTATTGTGTTCCAAGTTCTATGCCTCTCAGATGACACAACTGGTTCATCTGAATGGATACAAGATGTTATTGAAAAATATCAGTAAAGTGTAAAGGTCTTCAAGAAAATTAAAAAAAAAATTAATATACCAGGTTTCGATTAAATCGAAAATCGAAATCAAGTCCCAGCATAAGATAAATATATACAAATGTTTTATCTATTTTAGATACATGCCTTAAATAAATATATTGCTATTTTCTTGCGTGATGGAATGTAGGAAGGGCAATTTAGAAAACAAAGAATGGTATGTATAGCTCTTCAATTCTAGGAAATCCTGGAAAAATAGATCAATATGAGACTAACAGAAAAACTAGAAAACAATGGCAGAAAATTCCAAGAACAGTTCAAATTCAGATATATTATCGATCGAATACCAATGACATGATGTAAATTTAACCACGTTAATAGAATGCTTTGACATGTTCACTGAACCTCAAGAAAGCGTATAAAACTATGGAAGGGAACTAATGTGGCTATGTATACTATATACTAATTGTCGATATTTGTAGACTCGTAGTATTCAATGAATGAAAACTCATAATTCATAGAAACCGCAAGTAGATTTCCTTAAAGCGGAATGCTGTCACCGACCCCAGTTTAATATAATAATAGACTAAATTCCTAGGCATCCAAAAATATAAGTTGGGCAGACAGATACAGTGACGCATTCTTAAAGAAAAATGTTATCAAAAAGAAAATGCAGAACAACATCGATGAAACAGCGCGAAATTGCGACCTACGGAACTTATCGGTATTAACAAAATGGTCAATGACACGAAAGTTACTATCACCTTCAACAAAAGAGAAATTCAAACGTTAACAGTCATAAAATTCCTATCACCGATCTATAGAGAATGCAAATTCCATAAACAAAGCTAACGAAAAACATATGCAATGCAAATAATATATTCTCTTTTGCACTAATATAAAGCCTTAAAAAAAATTAAATCTGCAGAACGCATGAAATTTTAATATAATATACAAGTGCATCTAAGATGGCCAATACTAACAGTATTTGCATTTTATGCATGCGTTTTAAATATTTGATAAAAAAAGGTCTATTCGATCGACTTAAAGATCATCCGGATATGAATAGTAATATGGAATCGAAGGTCAAAGTCAAAGGTCAAAATGAGTGAACAGAGTAGCTAATGGAGGAAAATTAGAAACTTACATTATTAGTCAAGCTGAAGCTGGAAGGGAAGGCTAAATTCCTTGATAACAATAACTAATCTAAGGGAAAACAATCAAATTATTACGATAAAAACTGAAAATCAATTAAGGCTATACATTAACATTTGATATTTTATATACAGGGTGATTCATGGTGACTGGTACATTAGATGTTTAAGGAGACCTACTTAAAGTAAAGATTTGAAATTTTAGACACTTATATAAATAAACATGAGCTCTCGATTTAAAATATTTTCTGTGCTGCGGTGTTCTCAAATCTACTCGTAGCTAATGCCGACATTGTTTTTTTTAAAGGAATACTCTATATAATATTACATTTTTAAATTCTTTTCCATTTCGGAAATCAAAAATATTTTTTAAGAATTTTGGCAAGAAACATCCCTGAATATAAAAATATTTCTTTTTACAACCAGCATAGCTAGATATCTGAATTTTTGAATACAGTTCTTTAATAGGTTGCTTTATGACAATATGATTTAAAAATTAATTTATCGCAAACAAGGTATTTACAAAATAGTGCGCATTTAATAGAACTTAAAAATGTATGTTATGTAGGAATTTTAAATGGAACACCCTGTATTTTATAGTAGAACACAAAAGAGCAATAAATTCTGTATCTAAAAGTATTAAGTGAAAATATACTTATTTTTAGCTGTTTTCGACTTATAACCAAAAAACCAAAATAATTCAAAGGTATTGTTTATTTTAGTAGTGGGCCGGCTGGGGTGACATTACTTCTAAACAAATATTATGAAAATGTATGTATTTAACATTATTAGTTTGATAATTCATAATTAGCGTTTTTAAGCCAGTAATTGACCCAGTAAAGAATGGAAGGTATGAAATTATTGATTTTATATTGACAGTGTGACAAAATTATCAACCGCACCTGCAGACAATTTAACGCAATGTATCCTAATTTAGCACGAATGGATAAAAGAAAATTTAGATGGGTTCAAACAAATTTTGCAGATTTTGCATTTTTCGAAGTATGTAATATCTGCTGAAGATAACGAGATCAACATTCTCGCTTATTTCCATTCTTAACCACAACCTTCTATTACATATAACATTGTCCTCAATACAAAGAACATTGAAAAAACACGGCATACGCCCTTACACATTTTCTAAAGCTCGGTTTCTCAAGCCATACGACTGCCCTTAAAGGGGGAAATTTTGTAAAAATTTACTAGTTCATTTTGAGGAAGATTCACATTTTTTACAAAAAATAATCTGGACTGATGAGTCCAAATTTACGAGTTCAAACGTTCAAATTTACGGGTTCAATTAATACGAAAAGGAGTTTTTAACAAACGAAATTGTCACTTCTGGGTCAATAAAAATCCTCATTTTACCAGGGATTCAGCATACCAAGAGAAATTAGATAATTACAGAAATTAGTTTTAATACTTTTTGCTTAATCATGGACAAACAAATTCGATACTTTATTTACGATGAACTGTTAATTTTACGAAAGTATCTAGAAATAGTAACAACAGTGGTAGAGGATTTGACAGAAAACCTTCTATTGGCAGAGTATCGAAGCAGCTGGTACCAGCTTGATGGTGCTCCGGCACACTGTAGAGAAGAAGTAAACAGGCAACTCTATGAACTATTCCAAGATAGGTGGTTTGTGTCCGTGGAATTGACCGTTGATATCGCTCGATTTAACTCCCCTTGATTTCTATCTTTTGGGTACTGTAAAATATAATATTTACAAAACGCCAGTAAACACTAGAGAGGAGTTAGAACATCGGGTGAATCAAGCATTCGTAACCTTAGATCCAATTGAGATAAGAAGATCCGTTACGGAAGGGGTCGCGTTGGTGCGGCGGTAAGTGCGGCGGCCTGCCTCTGTTTTGCCGAATCCGCGCTGGAGTGGTAGCTGGTTCGATTTCAGCGCTCGGATGGTTATTTTTTTTTCTTCTGTCCGTTTATCTTTCCTAAATGTTTGTGATTGTTTCTAGGCAAGAGTGTAAAATCTGACTACGAATTACCCCTCAGTCACGCCAGTTAAAGGCTGGGTAAGGCCGGATGCCTTCTGAGAAGTGTTCTACGTTGGTCACTCGCCAGTCGGTAGGTTTCCTGATAGACTTATGGGTAGGCACATAACCAAGGGTTTATAGCCCGAGGGGGGTGCTGGCCTGGGTTTGTCGGAAGCTGATGACCGTGGTTCGGAACCCACGTTAAGCTGTAGGTCCAGTCGCTAAATAGCCTAGTTGCTGATGACCTAACCCTAACACTTTACTTTTTATAAGTTGAAAACTGTTAAAATATGTATATCATCAATTAATACTTTTTAGATACAAAATTTATTGCTTATTTGAGTTCCACTATAAAATACAGAGTGTCCCATTTAAAATTCCTACACAACATGAATATTTAACCTCTATCAAAAGGTCACTAAATTATTTTGATAAACCGTATTTAAAAAATTAGTTATCTAACAATGCTGGTTGTAAAAAAAAATATTCAGGGAAAATGATTTTTTAATAATATAAATTAATAAGAACAGGTATTTTTGAGTTTTAGATAGTGGCGAAAAAACCAAAAAAGGGAAAAAATATATGAACAATCATTCAGACAATACGAAAATTATTTTGCCAAATTTCTTAAAAAGTATTTTTTATTTTCGAAATGGCTCAAGATAAGTATAGTATATGTTACATAAAAAAATTGAAAATGGTTCGCAGAATCTAAAAATGCAATAACATACCGGGTATTCCATTTAAAAAAACGAAGTTGGAATCAGCTTCGAGCAGATTTGGCAACACTCCAGCGCAGAAAATATATTAAATAGAGAGTTTATATTCATTTACACCCAAAATTTAAAATCATTACCCCAAGTAGTTCTTCGTAAACGTTTAATGTACCATCACCCTGTATAGGTAATATTTATTTTAAGAAATGTGATTATCATATATTATTTTTATAGATATTCCAGATTCTTTAAACTATAAATTACACAAAATACAGGATCCAAAAACCTTCATGGATTCATGGTATTTAATATCATGCTTGTTGACGTGGAAATTATTAACTTTATTAATTTTTATTTTGTTTGGCAGATTTTATTTGAAAACATCATAAGGGGGCATGCTATGATATTACTAGTAATGATATTGTGATTTGCACATTTAGTGGAATAAAATTGAATAAGTAGTAATGGCCAATTGCTGCAGCTTTCAATGAAATGTATTCTAAATTATTAAATATTTCTTTTACATTGTTTTTAATGCTTCTTTCAATTCTTTCAATTTCCATTTCATTTTTATTTTTGTACTAAAACTATCTTTCCTCTTAATTAACTAACTGACTCTTTAAGTTTATTTACTAATCTTCTGAAATTTCTGTTTAAGAAAATTATCTTTGCTCTTCCTGGTATTTATAATAGATATGTTTAGTATATAATAGGATATTGTAGTCTAATATTTACTTTTATCTATCGTTCTCATGAAATTCACCGTTCTAAATTGATATAGTCATAACAATGGTAAATAATACTGTCGTTAAAATGATTTAACTATTTTTTTGTTCCACTTTGACCACTTTTAAATGTTGAGTGCTACTGTTAGTTATTTTTCGACCGTGTCTTTTTGAATGTTTCTCATATTGGAAACATCTTAAAAATTGCAAAATGCCAAAGGTTCCAACATTTTAATTATTATTTAATTGGTGTGAATGAGCACTACACAGCATCGTCGTTTTAGCACATCGCTAGGCGCATTTTGGGCCACAATCGAACGTAAATTGGATGAGGAAGGCCTGACTTGCTCAATGTGACATATTTGATATATTGTCAAGATTTGTAGACAGATATCTCATCACTACCAGAAAAAATCAAACCATTTTTTATGAATTTGAGTTATGTTATTCTTCATGATTTCTATGTGTAACATATAGACGTATCATTCAATTAATTGAAACTAATTTTGAATTAAGAACTGAATTTCTCATAGTTATTCAGCAATATGTTATTAATTTTGGATAAATTCCTTCTTAAAATAATATAAAAAAGCGAAAGTTGTGAATTAATAAATAAAAGATTCATACCCAATATAGTTTTGTTTGAAAAATTTCTTTTTAAAAATTTTGATTAGAACTATAAAGGAGATATAATTTATTGTCTATAAAAATTCGATGTTCTGACATTATATTTGTTCTCAAACTTATAGATTAATGTTATCAGAAACTTCATCGGTTTTAGATGTTATGGTTTCTAAAACATATCTTCTTAATTGGGTGGTTAGAGCTAAATATATTTTTTCAAAATGGTAATAGGATTTAAAGTTTTCTTTGTTAATCATAATAAATAATTTTAATATTAAATCTTAATCATTTTAAAGTATCCTCGAAATTTACGTTATGTATAGTAGTAATGTACTTGGTTTAAGACTCACAAGATAAATTAATATTTAGAAGAAACTGTTTTAAAATGGCCTTTTCAAAAATATTTAGTACTAATATAGATTTATATCATCTTACATATTTGAAAGTTAATTATATATATTTTAAAAATAATTATGGTTTGAACTGATATCTAGTGTTTTACTTCATTCAATAATAAATTCGTAATAAAATAAAGTTTAAGGTTAAAAGTTTTTTGTTATTTTAAAATGCAAATAACGGCAATAGTCATGTCTTTCAATTTATTTATATAAAGTATAATTTATTTGTTAGCTAAAAGTTTCTATTGAATATTTATAATTTGGCAACTTAACTGGGTCATCGTGCAGTTAAGCAAAACATCGGTTAATGACACTTAATACATAATAATTCAAACATTTTTAGCATAACCCTGTTCTTAAACAAATGATCATTGACTAACGTTCAATTCTGCTGTCTTATTATCCAT
This sequence comes from Cosmopolites sordidus, assembly GCA_031761425.1. Lineage (NCBI taxonomy): Eukaryota > Metazoa > Arthropoda > Insecta > Coleoptera > Curculionidae > Cosmopolites > Cosmopolites sordidus. The sequence goes on from JARFXV010000296.1 coordinate 164,870, forward strand.
ATATCATAATTCATTTCATACACAATGAACACTTGAGAATACCGTTTTTAGACTGTCACAAAAATGAATATACTTTTAGTCTCAACAAACTCAAAATGATTTACTACTAAACACCAAATCAGTTTTCTTAAAGTTCTCGATGCGCATTTTCCGAACAATGTTAGTATCATCAGGAGAAGTTCCAATCTCTTGATGAAGTTGTCAATCTCAAGTTGCTATCATGAGATTGAATTACCTTCTGATGATGCTAATATGGCTAGCGAAAGACGCGTTGAAAAGTTTAGAAAAATTGATTTGGAGTTTAGTGTGGGAATTGATTTTAATCCCAAGTAAACTAATTTCCTTAGACAAACATGTTTATAAATTCATGAAGAATGGTTGAACAATTTCTAGTAAAATCAGACATTTCTAGTTTACGCATCTTTCACTTAATTATTGAAATTGTGTCAAGATCAGAAAAAAAAACACCCATCATTATTTGTATATATATATAAGGTAGTCCTAAAAAGCTTTTAGCTAGGTAGTACCTATCTTATAAATAGTCTTAAGAATTGCTAAAAATTTCAAGAAATCTATTCCTACCTACAGGGAGTTTAAACTTTATACGCTTCTAAGCAATAGTTAACATTGTTTTCGAGACCACCCTGTATATAGCAAAACAGAAAAACGCTGCACGAATTCTATCAGACCGTTTATATTTCTACGCAATCGTATCACAGAAATCATCAGAAACGTTTTTGATGGTTGAACAGTTTATAATTTTATTTTGGACCGGTGTCATAATGCAATTAGTCCGTGCCCCACCCATCCAAAATGGCGGCCTTGCGACGCGCATTATTGGCGTTGACTCAGTTTTAATTGTACGGCATATTATTATTAATTTCATTTAAAATTATTTATAGGTATTTTTATTATTATGTAATAATAATTTTTTTGGCAGGATAACTCACCCTAATAAACGAATTAGGGGTTTTAATGGTTCAATAAGAAAACCAGCAAAATTATCATTAAGATAAAGAATTTGAGATTTTCATAATTCTTAGATCAATTTAGAATTGTCATTTGTTGCTTGCTCTGTTATTCTGTTAAGACATTTTTTATCTTTCACACTACTTTATAATATCCTTCAAAGCCCCAATTTTAAATTAAACCAGAGTGATTGTTTAGTTATATAATTAATGTATTTTTAATATGAATACTATTTGGAGATAGTTGAAATTTGAGTTACAGTGAGAACGATTGAAGACAAGGTGACGTTTTTTACATTATTATATACTGCCTAAGAAAATACTTCAATTTATGGAAGAATCAAAATAATATGCTGAGGTTGTTGACGACAATTTGATCTCAAAACCTGGAAGAGAAATTATGGTAATATAGAAATGTGTAGGTATTAAAAAACAGGAAGACAGTTGTGTTATAACTGATAAATGATAAAAATATATTTTTAGTAGTGTAACAAATGGGAAAAAGCATTTGCAATTATTGAATAAAAGCTGAATTTATTACAATAAACTTTATCTAAATCTTAGGGTATATATTACATTTAGTGGACGGTAAGTGAAAATATGGTGTGAAAAATCATTTGCAATTATATGGTATAGATTACCAATTGATATAATTAATTAAATATATCACTTTTTAATAATAACATATTAGTTATCGATGAAAATACCTTTAGCATTATTTGCTGGAATTAACTTTGATTTTAATTTTTAATGAGCATAGTCTGAATGAAATATTTTCATTAATTTAAATTAGATGGGCATTGTAATGTGTTCATTTCAATTTACTTGCCAAAATTATTAAAATTTAAATAATTTTTAGAATTCATACTCTTAAAGATAAACATCAAAATAATATATAAATCTTATATATTATTTGGCATTTTCTACTCATAAAAGTAATGTTAAAGAATTATCGATAATATTTTTCAGTAAATACTTTAACATTCCTATCATATATATTTTTATTTAGCGAAAACCAGAAACCCTCAGCTATTATTTTCGTTTTAAATATTTCATAGTCAGAATCGTTATATCGATTTATTTTTATTTTTAAGTATTATTCAATGGGAAATCTTGACACTTACTTCAAGTTATAAGGTCTTGGGTATTGTTTTTATCTTAAAAATTGATGCAAGGATTCATTATTTTTTGTTTGTTTATGAAATAAAACAGATAATTTAGTATATGAAATAATGTCAGGAAACAATTTTATGATGCTGCTAATGGATAGTACGAATTTGAGGATTTGGAGGATGCAGTTTTCCTAACATGTATAATTTAAAAACTTGAAAATTTGTAATTAAATCCCTTTATCTTTTTTTTTCAGCCAATATTATCTTCTAATCAGAATCGCTATATTGATTTATTTTTTATTTTCAAGGATCATTCAAAAGGAAATCTTCTCAATTAATTCAAGTTTTATATTCTTAGGTATTGTTTTTATGTTGAAAATTGATATAATTGAAACATAATTTAGTTTTTTGTTTATAAAATAAAATAGTAAATTTAGTATACGATTGTCTCATAACAAGACACAATTGCATTGTGATGCTAATGAGTATTTGAATAATGCAGTTTTCCTAATATGCATAATTTAAAAACTTGAAAATGTTTAATTAAATCCCTTTGAGTTGTTTTTTGTTTTTCAGTATATACTATAACATTAGTCTCATACATATTTTTATATGGCGACGACCAGGAAATCTCAGTTTTATTTTAGTTTTAAATATTTTATAACCATCATTCAATAGGAAATTCTCTCACTTACTTCGAGGTATACAGAGTTAGGTATGGATTTTATGTTGAAAATTGATACATGAATCAGTTTTTTGTTTCTTTACAAAAGGAAACAGGTAATTAAATTTATGAGACAATGTCAGAAAATAATTTCGTGATGAAGCTAATGAGTATTATGAATTTGAGGATTTGAAGGGTGCAGTTTTCCTAACACGTAAAAATTATAAACTTCAAAATGTTTAATCAAATCCCTTTGAGTTATATTTTGCTGGTTTTCATACTGTTCCAGATAGCCCCCAAATGAAATATCAATCTCGCATATAGTCGTCACTTATCACGACAATGAATCAGAATTATTAAAAATAAATCACAACAGCATCCCATCAATTCAGCAATCACCATATAACCAATATCATACAAAAGTACCGAGATATAGTCCTAATGTGGATAAAAATTTGATGTAACAGTTTGCGACTTGGGGGGGCGATTCCGACATATCGCCATCGTGTCTGTGTCCGGATGAGCACTGCGCAACGTAGCCGATCGCACTGCACAATCTGGTAACCCCGGCGTTTAATGATAGCTTGGCAACATCGCACGGTGATCGAAATAGTACACGCACCTGCTTCGTGGATTTGGCTAGACTTTTGCACTATTGCCCAATTGTAGTACGTGAACATCGGGCGACCCTTCTTCGCACCGTTTAAATACACACTATCTGGCTCGTATTGGCTAAAATGGCAACTTTGCACTAAAGGGCGACTAGACGTAATATTTGGACGACCGTTTGTACTACACTGTTGACGACACTTGACTACGGTAGCACTACACATTAATAAAACTTCTAGGTGAATATGATGATGGTAGATGTTGGCTTCAGCGGAGATCGGGAAGTGGTCGCCCTTGGAGCGGCGCGGAGAGGCGGCAAATGGCAGGCTCAGCGAAGGATGGGGACGCAGCGCATCCGTCACTATAATCAGAATAATTAGGATTAATTACATTTGCTACATTATCTACCTTTCACTATTAAAGCTAAAATATAAAGATCACCTACGAAGCAAAAATTCACTTGTTTCTTCTTCGGGTGATTTTCCACTTTTGAAAAGTGCCTTTGCATAATCAGTAATGATCATGATTTACATGTGGCGACTGGACAGCTTAACGTTGGCTCTCATTGGCTACGCTTATTGTATTTCAGTTAATCTCGGTCAGTATTGTTTTGATATGCTTAATCAAAGTAATGTCTGAATGATTGTGGTACGTTCATCGGTAAGATCAATTTTTTCAGACCCTTTCACAAGTATCACGAATTCTCTCATGGACTTTTTCAAGAGTAGAAAAACTAGGACTTTTTCAAATAGCTTTTTTCTATTTGAAATTGTTCTTCGCCTATGATCCAACATGAAGAGAGTTGGAAAGGAACCCAAGCTATTGCCAAATGTAATGGAGGCAATCGCTAGCTTGAAGGAACGGAGAGGTTCGACGCAAAAACAAATTATAGAACATCTGTCTCATATATTAAAGAAAGGTACTAATGGAGTCAGGAATATGACCATGCAAGTGAGAAGGGCCTTAGAACACGGTCTTCATCCAGGACTGATCGAACAGAGAAGCGGGAAATATTCATTGGGTATTATTAGCAATACTAGGTTACTATGCATATCTAAAAATTATGCTTAATCAACCCTTGGATGATTAAGTATATGAGAGAAAAGAGTTTGAGAAAAGCTTATTGATTAGTGAATCACTTTTAAGCTACTTACTGCTGTATATTGGTACGGTAGTTCGGTAATGGCTATAGTCAAATTGTCATTTAGATGGCAATAATAATAGTGACAATAATAATATGGCTATGTTAGTGTTTATCATAATTATTAATATATCATTTTAATATGATGATCTGATTTTACTAGGATATAATAAAATTATTTCAGTTTTTTGCTTTGTTTATAAATAAAGGATTATACGTCACTAGACAGAGGTTGAATTTAAACTTTTTGCTCCGACATAAAAATATTCGTTTTTCAGTATTAAAGTGATTCATTCCACTATGAAATACTCAATCTGCGGTTTTTAACAAAAACGTTATTATTAAGATATTATTTTAAAAGAGACTGCAAAGAGACTGATGTCGCTTCTGCCACGACTGATGTCAATCTTATGGTAAGTCACATGGCAGTCTTGTTTTCTCAATTCGCTCACAGTATCGATGTTCCCTGGCACAACAACCGATTTTGGGCGACCTTCTTTAAATTCGTTCGTGAGCGAACGACGGTCATTGCTGAATTCACTAAACCAGTGATATACATTGGTCTTAGATGGTGCTTTATCGCTAAAAGTTGAAGTGAGTTGATCGATGCACTGTTGTTGAGATAACCCACGTCGAAAGTCGTAGTAAATCATCGCACGAAAATTGTGAGGAGTGTATTCCATTTTTTAACTCAGATAAAATTTTCAATTTTCAACTAAACAACACACATAACATAGCAACATACAGTCAACAAAGTCAAACTTTACAGTGTATATGTCAGATGGCACATAAATAGCAACTCTGGTATAACCTAGCTTAACATATATAAACTTCAGGTACACATTTATTAAACAGTGAATAACTCCACACTATCTTTAACTGGCATTTGCAAGGCATAGGAATGGTACCAAAGAGTTGTAAAAGTATCCCTCAAGAACTGTCGCCGCAGCAAGCTACGCTAAGTACGAAAAAGATTGATTTCTGAACTACTGTTTACTCAGAGCAGTGATCTTATACGTCTAAATACATAATGGTAGATTTGGGTAACATTTTCATAAAACATTACAATGAAGTAGAATAGCATCAATAATGATAATTATATTCCCTAAAGCGAATATCTTAATTATATGTGTAGTTCCTGCTTCATTGAGGGAACTGATATGTGATGGCAATGTTAATGCCACCTGACTAAAGGTACAGGTGAAGTTCAAATTAATCGCATAACAACATGGCAATAGCTAAGTAACTGAATTTGTTCAGTGTGCTTAAGAGACTTTGTTCATAGTATTTTCTAAAATAAAAAAGTTTGATTCGTCAAATTACCATTTGCGATTTGACGATGATGCATCCGGAATTGCTAAAAATACATCGGAATAATGAACGATAAAGATATAGAATAATTAATCTGATTTATAATGCATTTTATAATGATAATATTTTCATCATGTGGGGCGCTGGAAAATATCTCATCCTAACAAAGAAAATACAAGATTAAGATTTTTTAATTTATCCACGTAGCCATCTTGCAATTCAATATATATATATATATATATATATATATATATATATATATATATATATATATATATATATATATATATATATAATAATGACCTCATTATTTGAAGTGAATCTTCGTTCATTTGTTTTTGTTTGTGAAAAAATCTGATGAAGGAAGCATGTGGAAGCATTTTGAAACATATGTTCTGCTGCAATAAGCCGATACGTATTTGCAGATACATTATCTTGGCAAAAGAGCACTTTTTTCTTTTTGGTCAGATGAGGACATTAAGCATGAATAGTACTTTTCGGTGGTGTAATATGGTCTGTGGTGTAATATGGTAATATGGTAATATAGTCTGGCACCATAAAGCGTGAATACCAGAAAATCGTAGGTGTGACTTCTCCTATGGATGGAACCGTTTTTGCTTTCTTTGGCACATTTTCACCTGCTTCATTGATTATGAACCTTCACCATTGGTATGCTGAATTCAAACATGCCCATACAAGCATTGATGATACTGAAGGTTCTGGGCGTTCAAATGAGACCAGAATAAGAAAAATTCACAAACATATTTCGCAAAACCCTAAAGGAAAGCCGCAGAAGATAGCTGATATCAAGATATCTAAAGGAAGTGTTTACATAATTTTGCATAAACATTTGGGAATGCATAAATTGCTATTGAAATGCGCGAAAAATGCGCAATCGAAAATCGCGTTTGTTCAAACGAATTGATAATTCTGGGCAATATTTGGAGCCGTTTAATCAAAATAAAAGGATTTCTTCATATGATATGTGACAATGGATGAAATATAGACCCATCACTACAATCCGGAGTCAAATCGGCAGAAAGCTGAGTGAATATCAGCCGGTGAAAGCCGCTTAAAGCGACCAAAAACGCAACCATCGGTAGGCAAGGTTATGGCCTCTGTATTTTAGGATGGATGCTATTGCCAAAAAATTGACATAGAGCTTAACTGGCCTAATTGATTACTGTAAGGGTCAAAAGTGTAGTCTAGAACAGAATCGTTTCCTATAGATATGGATTATGGATGAATTCTCTGGGGAAAATCTTGAGTTGTGATGTTCAACATGATAAGATAATATGAAACAGGAGATGAAACAGGAGGACTGCAAAAGAGAAAATTGAATTGAACCCTGTTGGAATTAAACCATTCAAGATAAAGAAGGAGAGAGAAAATCGACAAGTCTGATGCGAAAGGTTCGATCGGAGAGGATATAGTGATTGAAGTGTAGACTATTGTCTCTCAAGCCCCAGTTTTAGACTCTAGAAATATCCAAAAAGGCAGCGATGATATACCTGCAATCGGAATAAAATTGAAGAACTTAACTAACGGGTCTAGAGTGTATTTGTTAGGACGAAAATCAAACTGGAATTGGGAGAGGAGATAATTGTAGTTAAGGATTAGTAGAGCCTTATGAGAATAAATCGCTTCATGATTTTTGCACATGTGGTTTGTAAGAGTGATGAATGATAGCTGGATATCAAGAAGTGGAATTTACCTCTCTTTCATATGGAAACAACTATGGATTTCTTTATAAGTAGAAGGCCGATTCAGGAAGATTGGTTAGTAGAACAGTAGGTTAACATCAGGATTCGGAGCATTTTTGCGAGAGCTGATGAAACAATTGGAGAGAAAATGGGACATTATAACGGGAAATGCGAGGATCATTGCAGTTTAACAAAGATTCACAAAAAGATTTGTACCTTAGGAAAAAATGAAGGGAGAATTAGAGTTATCCGATGAGGAGAAAAAAAAAGGAATCCAAGAAGTTGACAATATCAGGAGGGGAAGTGAGCGATAATAATACGGCATTATTAAAAACGCATGGAATAGTTGGAGAAGAAAGACTTCGAGCTTACGAACTTTACTCCAGAAAGAATGAGGGAATGATGCATATACTAGGGAGAAGACAAAAACTATCCAAGACGTGCTCTTAGCATAATTTATGATTGGACAATGAAGAGCATGTACGCAATCTATTGAATGCTCATTTTCTGTTTCTAATACCCTCCCTGCAAGAATTGTTTCACCAAGGAACTGGAAGCTTAGAGCCATTGCCGTTAATATAAATAATTGATGGTTCGGCTGCTATCATCGAGAGCCGTCAGCATAATTGGGGATAATGAGAGGCGAACCGAAAGCAGAGATAAATTTCAGACCATATTAGATAGGTGAAGGGTACTATGAAAAGTATAGGAAGGTGAAGGATAGGGATGGGTGGGAAAAAGAGAAGTACAAAATCAATGGCTGAGGAATAGAAAATGTAAAGATAAGAACACATGAGTAGATGATTCCGTGTTTAGTTAGCTGATGTTACTGGAGATTTCAAAATTGATTAGGGAGGATCAACAAGAAGAAGAGGAAAATAATTGAAAGAACGGCTTTCTTAAAGGTTAATATAATGCTGGGAGTAGAAGATATAACACTATCACTTATGGTTTTAATCCTTGTTAAGGCTACAGCACCTATAGGCTTAAGATTTTCTGAAATTTCGTCCAGTTCTTAATTCATTAGATCGATACTGGAGATAATGCCTTTGCAGAATTTATCAGAGGTTTAAGAGATTTAACACTAAATCACTTTATTAAACTTCTCAACGCCCGTTTCGCTAACTATGTTAGCATCATCAGGAGACGATTTAATTTATCTTTATCTACCTCGCCCTACAAGTTCGTAATGCCTTATTTACCAGGAAGGAAGAATTTACTCATTTGTGAATGTACGGACATACTTTTTGATAAGAAAAAGCTATGCTATGCGCTACTGGGTCTTTCGAACCCTGTTGAAGTTAGAAAATACTTTGAAGAGAGATTACTGGTATAGATCCTATGAGAAAGAAAGAAAAATTCTTTCAAGGCAGTGCTCCCTTATCTTGGTAACCCTAGTTACTCTGCGAGGGCGGGAAGTATCCCAGAATATGGTTAGACATCCGATGATATTCGGACCCGGTCATTGAACACCTTAATTTAGGGTTTACCCACACTATGAATGTGGTGTCAACTATCTTGTTATCTACGTTCGTTGGGTAATTCATAGTGAACTTTTTAATTTATTCTGTATAGTCCATTCAAGAGAAAAGCTACCATGTTCAAAATCTTAACTCCTATAAAAAGAAAGTGGCGTACTTTCCAAAGCAGTATTTATTATATGCGGGTGTGTAACATAAATGACAATTTGACCCTCGAACGCCAACTCTCTGGTTTATCTGTAGCGAACAGAGCTGTGCTTAATGTGTTTATGTTAATTTTGTGATTAATTATTTTTATTAGAATATAGGAATGTGGCATTTTAAGCAAATAACATAAAAAGGGACTGATTGTGTATTGATCAAAACATTACCAAATGTCAATGTGAAATTACGGTTCAAATAGCAGTGAAACGTAATATATACATCAGTAATCTAATATTGTAAATCTAGTTGAATACAAACGAAATCTCTGAAATAAATTAACATATCTGCATTACAAACATGTAAAAATATATTTATATTATTTGCTCTAGTTGAAATGAATGACTAATATATAATTGAAAACAGATGACGAAAATGTCTCAAGTATGGTTCATGAACAAGCAATAACGTTTTTATTATTAAATATATTTGCTTTATATATTTAATTAAAATAAAATCTGGAACTACATATATCAACGCTTTTATCTAAATGATAAAAATTGGAATATTAGCTGCCATTTTCGTGTACATATATTTAATCAATATTCCCAAGTTTTATTTCCTACTAATTTACTATTTGATAGTGTCCCGACCCTTCTAACAATTTCCTTAGTCGATCGAAAAAATCCGAAAAAAGTTCGGGTATCTTCGTTATGTCTTCGACGTGCGCCGCCGTTGTTGTTGTCCTGACAACGCCTGATGCGCCGAACTGCCGTTCGATATGGAACCGAAAGCCGCCCATACAGTTCTTGATGTGGACCGGACAGTGTTGCCGGATGTAACGAGAAATAGGATGATATAGATAACCTACATAAAATGATTTTGAACATCACGGAATATTCTGTTAATTTATGATTTTAGTCTATACTTAAAATGTTAATTATTATTATCCATGATCAGTTCTTTTATTAAAAAAACAGTATTTGAATAATAAACATTATTTTTACATACTTGCATAAAACTTTATTGCAAATTTTATAAATCTTCAATAAAGGATCTGCCCTGAGAAATGTAACGGGTAGATATTGAAAACAAAAATTCTAGTTTCCTTGAAAATATGTTCTATATTAATTTTTGTTGATGATTTCAGTCCAATCATCAATGCATTTCCTAAATTGGCTCCCAGGAATGCAATCCGTAAACAATGTAAATGTTTTTAAACGTAATATATTTTTGTTTGTGTATTGTTTATTATAAAAATGTGTTGTTTCTTAAAAGGCATCCGGCCTTATCTATATTCGAAATGGTATGACTATTGGTTTTACACTTTTGCTTATTGAAATGCCGCGCACAAGCCTGGCCTCTTTTCGATAAATTATCCATTCAAGTATCATACTAACCGCAACAAGCGATTCTGCAATCCGTTGTTTGAATAGTGAGTCTACAGAAGCTGCGAATCTCCCTGTGTACCGGGAGAATTAAAACATCTAATACAAGATCTGTATTGATAGTATTAAACATATTAGCATTCAATATCGATCATATATGATAAGAAGAATGTTTAATAATTGTTTAATTAAATATATTATAATTGTTAAATGCTCAGTAAAGAACATCTGCGCGTTCACACCTACCACAAAATAAACAGTTATGGGTATGGTAAAATTTCTGTTCAGAACGATTTTAATGTATTTGACTTGATTAACTTCTTTTCTTTTACTTCAAAAACTTGACCATATTGTATATAATTATAATTAAACGGAGGTTTGTACTATATGGGTTAATTATACTATGACAAACTTCTGAAAAAATTATATTTTAGAAATTACTGGCTTGTATTTAGAAGACAATAAAACTGGCAATTCTATACCACCGCCAGTAACACCAGTTACTGTACCACCGGTTTTATTACCTCCTATAGTCTTACAAGTAGACTTCTCTATCTATTTAGAAATGAAGTTTCAAGAAATATCCAACATATGTTTCTAATGGTTTGGTCTAATGGTTTCTTATTTAGCCTGCGGAAGTGGATGAGTTTAGTTAGAAGTAAATAAACAAAGATTAATATCTACAATTTCCACTATATTTAAAATTGTAGGTAAAACAATTGTTTCGTGCCTTTTTGTGCCTTTTTCAGATGCAAACTATGTTAAACTAATAGTAAGAAAATTAATTAGAACCTTAACTGTCCATCGACCTAATATTACCATAAAAGATGATGGTGGGCAAATCCATTTTTTCAACGTATAGGAAGGCAATATAAGTTTAATAACGGTGAATTATTCAAGTCTAGCTGGCCATCTAGCAAAAAAGAAAAAATTGGATATTTTGCTAAATGACCTGCTACACTTGAATGGTTCACCGTTATTAAACTTATATTGCCCTGCTAGACGTTAAAAAAATGGATTTCCGCACCATCATCTTTTATGGTTTAGGTTGTAATTACTTTTACATGTAACTAGTTTGTATTTGATTACATACATTTGTAATGTTACATACAATGTAATATTTACATTACATTGTATTTGATACAATTTTAAATATAGTGGAAATTTTAGATATTAATCTTTGCTTATTTATTTAATTTTAATTTCCATCTAGTATCGGCTACCTCACTTAAATTTATTAATTTTTGTTTATCTAATATATCAAACACCTATTTTTAAATTGAATATATATATATATATATATATATATATATATATATATATATATATATATATATATATATATATATATATATTTATTTATATATATATATATATATATATATATATATATATATATATATATATATATATATATATATATATATATATATATATATATATATATATATATATATAGTTTTTAATTCTTTAAATATGTTAATTATTTTTGTAATTTTATAATTTACTTAATTTGTACCGCAGTTCATTATTTATAACACTGTAAAATTTTTAGCAATATGTCAATCTTATGATTTAGAAGTTTCTTTAACGTAACCAGCGTAAATTTAGAGAATTTTTTTGGCAAATAGCAAGGTGCCAAGTAGTTTTCATAGCACTTTAAGAAACAATTTCGCAAAAAAAAATATCTCCTCAGCATTTCCTAAAATAAAAAAAATATCAAATTCAGTAACAACGCATGGAATATTTTCATTTGGCTTTTGGTGATGAAAAGCCATCTAAAATAAATGTGTTTCCTAATTTGCGGAATTTAAGCGAAGTGGGAAGTCCCACTAAGGAATTTCCTGAAGGTTCTCCATCAGCATCTGTTCAACATCATACTGTAAGAGAAATGATACACATCTATCGGTATGTGAGATTAAGACATGAATTGAGATGAAATATACATCATATTATAAAACTATTTGACTGTAAAGAAGCTTTGTTGTCAATGAATTTCAGACAATTTGACAGGGGCCATAAAAAGATCGTGTGTGCAAGTAAATTCACAAGCAATTCAACCGAGAAATTACGATATAGCTGATAAAACTGATATATTCGTATGATCCATAAAACAAATCAAGAATCCCCTTTTTGGTGTTTCCAAAGGGAACCAAAATCAACAAAAGTTATTTGTTCACGCAGTGCATTGAAAAACATGATGCTCTGTAACTTTTCTGATCATATAGCTACTATGGTTTTAGCGAATTGAAGGACACTGCCAACACAGTTTGATATACAAAACAATATCAACATCACTGCATTATTATTGAGTCAGTTCTTACACAGCTGTTCAAACCATCGACTTTGTGAAGAAATAAAAATGAATTTCGCGGACCGAATCGAATACAGCTCTGAAGGCTAAAACAAAATACAACTCATTTTGAAAACAAGCTGCGCTATTGAATGGATTAATTGATGGGTTCAAAAATGTATGGATCCTAATCTAAATTACTTCTAACGTGACAAAAGCATTTTTCAGTATTTTGGATTGGATTTAGAGCTCTGAAAGGTATTACCAATAATCGGTTTATAACTGTCTATTATTAGCCTCTTGATTCTGCAAATACCAGTAATGAAAATATTATTATTGAACAATAATTTCTCTTTTTATAAGATTTTTTTATTTATTTAAGTTTCATGTTTATACATATATTAGTGTTAAACTTGAAATACGAAATGGCCTAATTCCTTAACACAAAAACCTTATATTCAAAAGATTATTGAAGAAATTATTTTTATAGAAAACTCTTTTGAAGTGCACAGTTTAATTAGCAACAAAATTATAAATACACAATATGGCGGAAAAAATAATGAAACTTAAAAAAAAAATGATTAGTTATATTGTCAAAATTATTTCTTTTTATTCAAAATACATCCCTTCCGCATGAATATACCGCTGGGCACGTTCAGTCAATGCTAGCATAGATTTTTATTTTGTTTTTCAGAATTGCCTCAATTAGCATTGTTACGGCTTATTGGACTTGAATTCCTTTTTGGTGATATTCAACAATGACAGCGATTTTTGTTTATTGGTCGGAATCTATGAATAGGTGGTGAGTGTCTACGAAGTATTCATAAGGTTTTTCCAAGGCATGACAAAGTACATAGATCGAACCTATTTTGATTTTGTTCTGCAAAAACCTCTGTGGTATTTGCCAATGAATTGTTCTGCGTATCGCTGCAGTCTATTAGATTTTATCGGCCATAGTAAATATATATATATATATATATATATATATATATATATATATATATATATATATATATATATATATATATATATATATATATATATATATATATATATATATTATATATGGGTTTTTGGAAAAAAAAATTAAATAGCCATAACTTTCTCACTTTTTTTTTAATTTTTGTTTTTAAATGTACTTTTTAGAAAACAATACGAAAACAAATCAGAAATCAAGTTTTTACATTTTTTTTTTCTCAAACAAAACTTTTATTTTTCTGTAAATATTCCCGTGCAAAGGGGAGTCAACCGACTTTTCCTTCTATTTTTTTAATTTAATTGAATTTTTTTTCAAACTTTCACTTTTTCTATTTTAAAAACTTTGTTTATGCAGGAAAATTAATTTATAGCCTAAATTAATAATCTAAATTTTAATAATTTAAACTAATTAATAGTCTAAACTTATAATTAATGCTTAGGATTTTACGGTTTATACAATTAATTTTCTATTCTATGATACTAATTCAACAAATTATTTATTTTATTTTTCTTTGACGTTTAAATATTTTACATACTCTATGTTCATCTGAAATAGAAAAATTTTGGACATAAATACAACCATTTGTGTTTGGAATTACACTGTGTAATTGCTGAGTTTCGCGTAATTGATTTCGTTTTTGAAAACTGGTCATTGGTTATTAAAAATTAATTAATTAAATAAAAAAAATAGAAAGAAAAGTCGGCCCACCCCCCTTTGCACAGGAATATTTATAGAAAATCAAAGTTTTTTTTGAGAGAAAAAACAAAAAAAAGTATAAATGTCGGAATTCGAAAGAATGACGGTTTTTTTTTCAAAAAACTGAAAATTTTTCTGAAATTTCTGAAATTTTTTTCCTATTTTTTTCTAAAGAGTGTATTTAAAAACAAAAATAAAAAAAGAGTCAATAGATATGTATATATATATATATATATATATATATATATATATATACCAGGTGTCCCATTAAGGATGGATCGCGGCCGTATCTTGAAAACTATTTATACCACAGCTTTGGGGGAAAAAAAATTGTGAGAAATTCACCAAAAATATGTTTAAGCTTCTAAAACGACCGCAAGAGGGCGTGACGAGCTAAACATTTTTAAAAATAATTTTTTTTGTGTATTTTTAAGTGTTAACCCAGTAAGAAAAATTCAGTTTTTTTCAAATGGGATGGTACAGCTTCTACTGCATGGCAAGAAAGGTAATTTAAAGAGGAATCGTCCAGTGAAAACCCGAAATCGAAATCTCTGACATGTGAAGAGATATTTCGATTTCTCTGAAAAAAATCAGTTAGTTATAATTTTTACCGTAATATTAAGTTAAAAATTGGTCTTAATATCTGCGCAATCGCAACAATTTTATTTAAAAATTAAAATTATCTATTCAGTATCCAATCATCATAAATGTTCTAATCCTGACCTTGATAATATTTTCTAATTTAATTACATAAGCGGAAAAAATGTCTTTTCTCAATTGTTGCATTTTCTCTTTTGTGATGCTTAAATACTACTTGACAGAATATTGAAATCAGTCATTAATAAATATACCTACTCGTTCTCTACTATAATTAATACCTACTCGTTCTTTTAAACGAATTGAATGGATGAATGAAATTATGCGTTTTCGGGTTTCCAAATAAACGCATGTAATCCTTAGGTACATTACACAAAGAGTGTAAGAAGGGAACCATGGAAACAAACAAAAACAGTCAAATTAACTTGTCAGTTTTGAAATGCATTACATTTTCAACATTGCATTTATTGATTATTAATAATTATTATAATAATATCTAACAATGCCTTTTACGAATAACGAGGCCTATGACATGTTGGCGGTGTATTTCTAATGTTTTGAAAATGCATGTATTGCAGAGTGGCAATGTGCAAGTCAATATCCCGAAAGAAGGCATTATTCGAAGAAGGTGTTTACACGTCTAGCAAGACGCTTACGAGAAACAGGAATTGTGCATCCAGATCCAGTCCGCACCAGGTTACGTTCGATTCGTAATGGAGATAATATCGTAAATGTTCTGGCTTATGTTGAAACCACCCCCATTTAAGTATCAGACAAATATCTGAAGAAATGGGTATTAGCAAGCTGCACCCCTATCATGTTGTCTTACACCAAGCCTTTTTGGATAACGATTTCGACAGACGGTTAAAAAAGACGGTCACTGGTTAAAAAATATGTGTAGTGGAAATAAACAATTCTTAAAACGCATACTATGGACTGATGAAGCTACTTTTAGCAGTGATGTAGGCGTTAACTTACATAATATGCACTACTGGGCAGTTGCTAATCCACACTGGATGTTAGAAATCAACCACCAAAATATATGGAGTGTGAACGTATGGTGTGGTGTTTTGGGAGACAAAATTATTGGTCCCTTTATTTTTAATGTACATTTGAATAGTGAAACATATTTAAACATAATTGTTGGAAACAACAAGACAAATGTGGTACCAGCATGATGGATGCCCTGCCCACTTCTCGCAGGTGGTTCGAAACTTCTTGGATGCTTCGTTTCTAAATCGTTGGCTAGGACGGGGTAGTTTATTTTCGTGGCCGGCGCGCTCACCAAATTTGACAGTCCTCGATTTTTACTTGTGGGGAAGACTAAAAGACCTTGTTTTTCAAACTCGTCCTACCACACGAGAAAACATGATTGAAATAATTCAAAATTCAATAACCGGCATTTCAAGAGCGGGAATTGAAGCTGCCGTTTTTAGTACTCGTTGAAAAATAAATCTTTGCATTTCTAAGGATGGAAGGCATTTTGAATATTTAGAAAGGCGTTAAAGTTCAGATTCTGTTAATTATTAGACTGTTGTGCTGTTAATTTTATTTGACTGTTGTTATTATTATTATCTTCGTTGTTGGCCCGTTGGCTTTTAAACACGCTGCAAATTAATATGGCAAGAAGAATTTGGACCAGTCCTAAGCCTGGGTAAAGTGTGAAGGAAGGCAAACATTAGGTTAATCTTTTTTTAACTTAATGCAGGTAGTAGTGAAATAATAACTGATTTTTTCAGAAAAATCGAAATATTTCTTGACATGTCAGAGATATCGATTTCGGGTTTTCACTGGATAATTCCTCTTTAAATTACCTTTCTAGCCATGTAATAAAAGCTGTACCATTCCATTTGAAAAAACTGAACAAAATTTCAAAAAAACTATTGTTGAATGTAACGCCACCTCGCGGTTTCATTTATAAACTAAATAATTTATCTCCCAGATTATCTGATTGTCCCAGCAATTGCATTTTAAATTAATCCAAATTGAGGAAAATCGGTTTAGGCAAACGGACATTAGACGACTTTTTATCTAAATAGGTAAAACTCCCCCCCACTTCTTTATTCGCGAAGTTACGACAAAATATCATAAAACAAAGTTGTAGGAGACAGTTTGCTAATTATAACT
The DNA here is from genome assembly GCA_031761425.1 of Cosmopolites sordidus. NCBI lineage: Eukaryota > Metazoa > Arthropoda > Insecta > Coleoptera > Curculionidae > Cosmopolites > Cosmopolites sordidus. Next base: position 182,080 of record JARFXV010000296.1, read on the forward strand.
GAGAATTTTTCTTACTCGGTTAACACTTGAAAATACACACAAAAAAAGATTTTTAAAAATGTTTAGCTCGTCACGTCCTCTTGCGGTCGTTTTAGAAGCTTAAAAATATTTTTGGTGAATTTCTCATGATCATTTTTAGTACTATTTTTTTTCCCCAAAGCTGTGGGATAAATAGTTTTCAAGATACCGCGATCCATCCTTAATAGGACACCTGGTATATATATATATATATATATATATATATATATATATATATATATATATATATATATATATATATATATATATATATATATATGAGTTTTCGTCGAACAAGCGAGCGAGACGGACGTATAGACAGTGTATTATAGGCATAGTGTTAAATATTTGAAGATTTGAAATAAATTAATCAATAAAAGTGACGGTGAGAGTGAAGGTTGTGTGTAAATAGAAATAGAAAGAAAATACAAGAGGATTAAACAAATATAAAGGTAATAATATAGTTTGGTGGATCGTATTAAAATTAAACCAACTAACAAAACAGACAATATTAACAAAACTACCAAAAAACCGCACAGCTGATAAGAGAAACACTTCCGAACCGTCGAGATGGGTGAGCTCTTTACGCGGCTGGAGCGTCTTGTCCAATAAATTGATACCAGGGGAGTGCGTAAAATATAAGAACATGGATTCCGAAGATTGTACCCCGGATGAGGAGAGTATGAAGCGTAATGGAGACGACTTGGAAGCAGTATTTAAGAAGATTAAAAGGATTGTAAGAACGCCCACAAAAACTGAACAAAAGCAAGAAGACAAACATGACATCGCAGATGGAGGGAATGACCCAACAAATAAAACAAATAATGCATGAACAAAGAAGTTTAGCAGAAGAAATTAAAGCAATTAAACAGGAAAATAACACACTGAAGGCTGAGAATGGAAAAATTATGAAGGAAAACTGCAGAATGCATTAGAAAATTAATGAACTTTGTGAAAAAAATGGAAAGACTGGACAAAGAAGGGAGAGAGGACAATATAGTCATAACAGGACTTAAGGCGGACTCGAATGAAACGGAGGCGCTAAGAGAAGAAACCCAAAGATTTTTAAATGAAGCCCTAAAGATCAAAATAAGCGGCAAAACAGCTAGAAAACTAGGACCGCAAACATGCCTGGTAGAAATGAAATGCAAAGAAGATATGATTAAAGTAATGCAAAACAAGAAAAAACTGAAAGACAATGGAGATGGGAGAATTTTTATAAATAACGACATGACTAAGGAAGAGAGAAAGATAGGCACACTTATAAGAAGGGTAGCTCAGGATGAAAGGAGTAGGGGTAAATCGGTAAGAATTGGATACAAGAAAGTAACAGTGAATGGAAGATTGTATGCATGGAATAGGGACAAGGAAGAACTGACAGAGTCAAAAAACAACATCGTAACGTCACCAACAAAAAACTAGCTACGGAACACAACGGCACACTAAAGGACGACGACACGACAAGGGAAAGGGACATGAACAAATATTGTATTAATGATAATATAATAGAGCAAAGGGCTAAAGAAAATGAAGAACAAAAGAAAAATAATAAAAGAAAACAAATCAAAAGAGATATAATAAGAATTGCATCCTGGAACGTAAGAACACTGCTAGCACCTGGGAAAACGGAAGAGATAATAAGAGAGCTCCAGAGATACAAAATTAGTATAGCGGGCCTGCAAGAGGTTTGGTTTGGTGGTGTGGGAAGGGAAAGATTGATAAGGAAAAATATGCAATATGGTATGCAGGAGAAGCAACGCAGGAGCACAAGGGAACAGCTTTTGTTATATATAATAGCTTAAAGGATAGGGTCGTGCAGTTTGACGCAGATGGGGGAAGAATATCTTATATAAGAATAGAAACGAAACCAAGAGGCTTATCTTGGCTAAAATTGGCTAAAATTGGAAAGGAACAATGTTACAAGGAAGTAGCGGGTGAACAAACAATTCATAATGAAACGAACAACAATGGCGAAAGGTTATGCAATATGGCGGCGGCTAGTGATATGTTTCTGGTTAGTACAAGATTTAAGCACAAAAAGATACATAAAGTAACATGGAACATACCTGGAATTGACAACGGAAACCAGATCGACCATATACTGGTTGCAAGGAAAAACATGAATGTAATCTACGATACAAGATCATACCGAGGGGCTAATATCGATTCAGATCACTTTATGGTTATGGCAAAATGTAAAATCAAGATAAACAAGTACGGAAAAACTGCAAATATAAAAAAGAGATGGAATAGAGAAAAGTTTGAACAGGAAGAATGGAGAGAGAAGTACAGAAATACGATCAAGCAAAAAATAAATCAAATAAATGAAAGCAACAGCATAGAAGAAGACTGGCTAGCGATAAAAGGATGTATAACACAGGCAGCAGAAGACACCATATCATATAGGAAAAACAACTAAAGAAGCAATGGTTCGATGAAGAATGTGAAAATATAATTGAAAACAAAAACAAAGCAAGGAACACGTGGCTTAAAACCAGAAAACCGGAAGATTATAAGATATATAAAGAAATTAGAAAAGTGAACACAAAGCTATGTACAATAAAAAAGAATAATTGGATCGGAGAAATAATAAATGAAATTGAAGAAGAAAACAAGAAACGAAATATGAGTGCTATTTTCAAACATGTAAATAAGTGCAAAATAAAGAAAGCAACAGTAGTAATTGAAAATGAGATATGGGAAAAACATTTCAAAGACATGTACGATGAAAAAAACTATGAAGAGGTGAGGGGAGGAACAGAACTGGAGAAGGATCAGACAGAAAATGAGACGGTAAGAGAACCCGAGTACGTGGAAGTTGCTCAAGCGATTAAAAAACTCAAAAATAAAAGAGCTGCGGGATGTGATGAAATGTGCGCAGAACTAATTAAACACGGAGGGGAAGAACTACATCAAAGAACTTATTTTACGGATATGGCGCGAAGAACACATACCTGATGAATGGAAAACAGGCATTATAATACCGATACCAAAAAAGGGTGACTTGACACAATGCAAAAACTATTGAGGAATTACATTGCTAAATGCGGCATACAAGGTACTTACAAACATATTAAAAGAACGACTGGAGATATACACAGAAAAACGTATAGGAAATTATCAATGCGGCTTCAGAAAAGGACGATCGAGAGTAGATGCCATACATATACTAAAACAAATCACGGAGAAGATATATGAACATAATATGGTAGCACATATAGTTTTTGTGGATTTTAAGCAGACGTTCGATAAAATCAACAGAGAACAACTCATGGAAGACTTAAAAAGAATCGAAGTTCCAAGAAAGATTAGAAGATTGATAGGTATGACAATGAATGAGTCTGAAGCAAGAATATATACAGAACAAGGGATGACAAATAACATAAAAATCAAAAAAGGGGTTAGACAGGGAGATGCGTTATCGGCACTATTATTCATAATATTATTGGATAGCATAATACAGAGAATTGAAAATATAGGAACATTAAATAAACATCTTGTACAGATAGTGGCATATGCGGATGATGTTGCAATAATTGCTAGAGAGCAGAGAGCGCGTAATAAAAATACTTGACCGCGAGTCTAAGAAAAAACGGCTGGAAGTAAGTGAGCAAAAAACAAAGTATATGTACTGCAGCAGAAATGAAAGAATACTGAGAAATTTGGAGTGCGGAAACTATAAATTTGAAGAAGTAAAAACATTTAAATATCTGGGGGTCATAATAGATAGAAGGAATGAGGGACTTGATATAGAAGAGAAGATACATAAAGGATATAGAGCATTCTATAGCAACAAAAAATTACTGAAAGGCAGGAGATTGAGCACAAGGAATAAATTAGGAATATACAAAACAATAATAAGACCAATAGTAACATATGCCGCAGAAACTGTAACATTCACAGCAAAAGAGGAAGACAAACCAAATATTTTTGAACGTAAGATAATGAGAACCATAATGGGTGCAAAGGAAGTGGGAAACAACGAGTACAGAAATCTAATGAACTTTGAAATCGACAACTTGTTGGGAAGGGAAAACATAGTGAGAGCAATTAAAGCGCAAAAAATAAGATGGCATGGACACGTAATGAGAAGAGACAGGGATACGCCAATAAGAGAGATAACAATATGGAAACCAACACAGAGCAGACCTAGAGGGAGACCCAGGGTCAGATGGAGACAGCAGGTGGAGGAAAATATAAAAACATTAAACGCAGAGGGATGGAGAGGACAGATCGCAGACAGGAGGGGATGGAGGAAAATAGTCGAAGAGGCGAAAACTCACCAACAACTATGCGAAGGGCAACAAGAAGAAATGTGGACTGATCCACCACATTAAAAGGATTTGAAGAGTTCCTTAGAAAGGAACAGCTACAATTTCCAATATGAAATGTATTAGCTTATAATAATATATATATAATTTGGGAAATAAGGGACATCCTAATATATATATATATTAGGATGTCCCTTATCTGCCAAATTAACTTTTTTCACTTGGGTATCCTTTAAATCATTACTTTATAGCCTAAAAAAAATTCCGATGCAGTTTCACCCTACCGTCAATTCCCTACTTTTCCCGTTCAATAACATGGGATTTTTGCAGTTTTTAGATATTAATTTTTTTCTCGCTTATTATATTGATTATCTTACTAAATATTCTTAATTGATTCTGTTATGATCCTTTTAGATGGATAAATTTATATATTAGAGTAAGAAATTAATAATTAAATTATTATTATTAAATTATTATTATTAAATTATTATTATTAAATTTTTATTATTAAATTAATTAATTAATCACAGTCACAAATCAAACAATGAACTTTGTTAATTTAGTAAAAAAAATTGATGACGTCGTGGTTGAAAAAAATTATGTCAGCTAACTTTGACACTTCGCCTTAAGAAAAACGTACTATACTTCCTTGGGCAAGTGATTTCAAAAGATGGCCCATTTAGACAAGATTTCAACAATTGGCACTTCTCCCCACAATAACCTCTAACCTTATTTACTTAAATTAAGATAAAATACCAACTTTTTGTATTTAAAATCTGTTTTAATTACTCTTGAGAACGCAAAATGAAATGAATAACATTTAAAGGAATAAAAATCATTGGGGTAGTCAGTAAATTTGAAATTCTTAGGAAAATCGGTATAAATAAATTCTAACCTTCGGAAAACTTATAAAATAATTTTATTACTTCTATATAAAAATTAGTGCATTTAAAAGGATCCCAACAGAAGCAGAATCATGAATATATAATCAATATAATAAGCGAGAAAAAATCAATATCTAAAAAGTCTAAAAATCTCATGTTAAATGAATGGGAAAAGTATTGTCATTGATGAACACAATTGTGTTAAACGGCATCAGAATTTTTTTATTCAAAATTGTTTTTAGGCTCTAAAGAAATGATTTAGGATACCCAAGTGAAAAAAGTCAATTTGAGAAATAACGGATATATATATATATATATATATATATATATATATATATATATATATATATATATATATATATATATATATATATATATATATATATATATATATATATCATACCATCATATCAGTACCATCATCATCATCAGCCCGTATCGATCCACTGCAGTACCAACTTTTACGGTCCTGGGCTTTCCTCTGCCACTCGAGTCCTATATACTTAACGATGTTATCAGCCCATCGAGCTTTCGGTCTTCTTCGCAAACGGCAATCTTGAAGTAGACTCCAGGATTGTTCTGGTCCATCCGTCGTCCCATCTCCTCGCTACATCGCCTGCCCAGTTCCATTTTAATAGCTTCACTCTTCTAATGATGTCACCCACTTCCGTTTGTTCCCTGATCTATACGCAGGGCATTCTGTCTCGTCTTGTAATGCCAAGCATACATCTCTACATTCCCCTCTGAACTACCCGAAGTTTTTGAATTGACTGCAATGTGAGTGTCCAGGTTTCACTTCCGTATGTCATAAGACCTTTCTTTTCAGGCAAATTGGGAGTCTGCTCTTAAACATTATGTTGAGCCTGCCAGCCACACTTAACACTCCGTTCGACCTCCCGGTCTGTATCCACCTCCATTAAAATTGTCTGCCTAAGATATATAAAGTGGTCCACAATCTCAAACTCCATTCCCAGAATTGAAATTCTCCTGTCCTCAGCGAATTTATTGAACATAACCTGACTTTTTTCAAGTTTATTTTTAAGCCAAATGGTTCACCAACCCTTTGCAGTTCTTGTACGTGTCTTTGCAGCTCCTCTGGGTCGTGTGAAAGGAGGACGATGTCATCTGCAAATCTAAGATGGTTTAATTTTGAACCATTGATCTTTATGCCATCCTGTTCCTAATCCAATTTACGGAATACTTCCTCAAGGCAAGCCGAGAAAAGAATAGGCGATATTACGTCACCCTGCTTTACACCTCGTTCTACATTAATTCCCACTTCAAGATCATCAAGGTGGATTGTCGCTGTAGCTCCATCATATATCGATCCTAGTAGGTTTACATATGCTTTTTCTACCCCCCCCCCCCCCGCTCTAAGCCAGTGCATCCATTATGACATACTTTGAGATGGAGTCAAATACTTTTCGTAGTTGATATTGTGCCTTTGTAATCATTGTGCTTTTCTATGGCCTAAGGTAGTTGTACCTGGATGTGATCCATTGTAGTGAATCGACTTCTGAATCCTGCTTGATCTCTTGGTTGTGCGTCATTCAGTTTTTTTAATATTCTTTTAGAAATTATCTTAGTGAAAACTGTGTACATTACTGATAGGAGGCTTATTGGATGGTAGTTCTTTAAATCTTCCTGTGCTTCCTTTTTATGTAAGAGGATCACTTTTTGTCCTTTGAGGCATTTTGAGTATAATTTTGCCAGTGTTTTATGTAACGTCCGACCACGAGCTGTTAGCATTTCGACAGTTACATTGTCATTTCCTGGAGCCTTGCCGTTTTTCATAGAATCTATAGCATTTGTTACTTCCTCCACTAGGATATCTGGCATTTGTTCTTCCGTGGATATTGTTGTCTTTAAATGGTTCTGATCTTCATATAACTGGGAATAAAATTTTCTGACAACCTCTAACATTTGCGTACGCGCCTTGCACAAGCTGTGCCATCCTCACGTCTTAAGGCATACATTTGCGTTCTTTTGTTTTTCAGCTTCTGTTTAGCCTTGTTAATTCCTTTGTTTTCTTCGAAGGTCTTTTACACTAGCCGTTCACACACACTAGTTCTTTGTATAAACGTTGGGCTACATCAGCATACAATTTCTAGATTTTTCATCCCTATGGCTTATAGTTGGTGCATAAGCTTGGACGATTTGAAGCCTAAACTTTTTATTCAACTGAGTGACGCATTGTGCTAGTTGGTCAGATGTACTTTCAAATTTTACTACATTGTCCTTCAGCTTTTGATTGATGAGGAATCCAATTCCGCCACCTCGTCCATTTTCCGTATCTCGGGGTAGAGTACGTGTTCATTTGGTTCCAGTTTGATTAACTCTTCGCCCTTGCTTCGTGTTTCACAGAGCCCAATAATATCCCAATGTATGTTGTCAAGTTCGATTAACAGTTCTTGCACCGTTTTCATAGTCCGTATATTAAGCGTAGCAATGTCAAAAGTCCAATGGCAGCCTGATCTAACCCTGTGATTCTTAGCACCGTCTGCCCTGGGGCAGGTCTTCCCGCTGCCAAAGGTAGTTGCCCCCGGGGAATAAGGGCCGTGTTTGAGGTTGTACTGTTATACTGAAATACTGAAATACCATGTTGAAGGTATGGACCGTAATCTGCCACACTGATCCAATGCGGGTTGGCAGATGTTCGATCATGTTAGTCTGAGGCCTCTGCCTTGACCTGTCCATCAGGGGTGACCCTCCTAGGAACATAGACTCCAGACGGTATAGCTCAAAACTTGATTGCCCTACTCAAACCGTTTACCACGTCAAGGTCTAATCTACAAAGATTATCTAGATTAATCTACAAAGGTTATACTAGTTCTAGTAAAAATAACAAAAAATGCATGCCACAGTGTTAAGTGATAATAGGCATATTTTTGAAAATCTTGAAATTCTACATATTAAGTTATATCTTTAGGTAATGTGATCACAAATTTCCCAATTTTTCAGTGTTATTTATTATAACGTGATCCTAAATAATCATGTTATTAATCACAGTCACAAATCAAACAATGAACTTTGTTAATTTAGTAAAAAAAATTGATGACGTCGTGGTTGAAAAAAAATATGTCAGCTAACTTTGACACTTCGCCTTAAGAAAAACGTATAATACTTCCTTGGGCAAGTGATTTCAAAAGATGGCCCATTTAGACAAGATTTCAACAATTGGCACTTTTCCACAAAAAATATTATTGCTTTTTTTTGGAAAAGAACCACTTTTCAAAAAAGTCTTACCATGTTAAAAAATATTTTTGTGTGCTCAAAAATGGACTTCACCAGTGTGAGATGGATACATGTGATAGAGTGAGAGAGATTGACGGTATTCGACGACAAATTCGAGAGACAGATAGACATTCTACTTTAAGATTGCCCATTTAGTGAAGATTTCAAACTCATACAACAATTGGCACTTTTCTTTCCACAAAAAATATGATTTTGCAGAATAACCTTATTTCAAAAAATCTCAACCCAAAAGCAATGTGTGCGGGTCAAATTATTAATTGGTCTATTATTTTGTTAAGATAAAACTTAATCAAAATAAATTTGCAGCGACGCAAACGAGCATTTCATTGGTACAATACTAAAAAATCCCCAGAAAGTCAACAGCTTTTTGACCAGATTAGAAAACAGACTGCAAAGGTTATCGCGCAAGCTAAGAGGAAGTGCTGTGATGGAACAACTAGATTCTATAGTGGAGAATTTCCGCAATTATAACAGGAGATTCTTTTATAGGACTTTCTCAAGAGAAATCCGTGGATACACACTACAAAATCCTTCCTTTAGAAAGCGGAATGGGAGATTAGCGTCATCAATCAGCAGAATTGTCAGGAGCTGGCACACTATTCCTCTGATCTCAATTGCCTCGAACACGACACAAGATTCCCCAAGGAAAATTGTGTCTATACCCACTCAGAATCACCCTCACTAACACATGAAGAAATCCATAGGCACATACGCAAACTAAAGAATAACAGGACATCCGGTGAAGATGGTATCACCTCGGAACTATTGAAAAAGCCTCGGAGCAAATTCACTGCGGGAACTCACGCAAATTATCACGAATATCTGGCAAACAGAAAAATTACCAGATGAATGGAAATGTGCTCTTATCAACCTGCTGCACAAGAAGGGACAGAACCGATATGAACAACTACAGAGGAATCTCCTTACTACAAGTCACTTACAAAATCCTCTCAGCATGCCTTCTCCAGAGAACACAAGAACAACTAGAACACAAAATTGGCTAGCAACAGGCAGATTTGCGCCTTGGTAGCTATACTGAAATACAAAAAAAAAACGAAAAGCTCTGTTCAACATCCTAGAAAAATAAGGACTCGACCCCAAAATACTACGATTGATCAAGCAGACACTGACCGACACAACCTCTAAAGGGAAATTTATGGGAGAAATTTCCGAACCCTTCTTGATTAAAACCGGAGTACATCAAGGAGATGGGTTATCCCCACTCCTCTTCAACCTGGTCCAGGACAAAGTCATAAGGGAAGTAGAAAAGAAAGTGAAGAAATGGGAACAAGGACACTGGAAACCAATAGGACTCGGATGGCCCAAAAATGACATAGAAATCTCATGCCTAGCCTTCGCAGACGACCTAGCCATACTGACTACAATGAAACAAGAACAACGAAACAGATAGAAGTCCTCAAGGAATGTGTAGAGAAAGTCGGCCCACAAATCTCCTCCGAATTGTTCTGCTCAAAATTTGAACACTAAATATGGCAAGATAAATAGCGTCACTCACTTCAAATACCTGGGCCAGATCCCACCGAACCTACAGGAGGAGAGAAGATAGCACAGAAAACTCGATTACAGAAGATGAAGAGGGCTTACGGCAAGACACACAATATCTACAATAAGAAATCCATATCCACACACGCAAAAATAAGACACTACAATACAGTAATCAAACCACAGGTACTATACGCATTAAAGGAGGCACAGAGAACATACTAAAAGAAGAACCCAAAATTATGAGGAAAATTCTCGACCCAAAACTAACAGACAAGACTCACCAATAGAATTCTTACTACATACAAGGGGTCAAGTCACAGTACCATGGATTGCACAAATCAGAACTGATCTGGGAAAGGCACAAATGGACCCGACAGAGATCGAGGATAGAAGAATGTACAGAAACAAAATAGATATGTGGAACGTTGCATCAGAGAGCGAAGTTTCGGGGAGATCGGGGACAAGGTGGACGGAGGAGAGAAAGAGAGTCCACGGAGAAAGGATGAGAGAGGTGTGGAAGATCAGAAGGAACGCTCGAAAATGAGTTGAATGCGCGATCCAACCGGGTCTATACACATCTAATAATGCAGCATTTTAAGGTCATGCGGCACAGAATGAAAGTTATACATAAGGGGTCGAGAGAGATTAAACCGGGTAAAGAGGAGAAGATGGATCTGAACGACACTTTTAAGGTTAGACAGAATTAATGTATTAAATATGAATGTTCTTAACTGATATTCAACGAAAATAGAATGTCACTATTAATATATTTTTCTGACTATTGATATATAAAAATAGCTGATTGATATTATGGCCTCAAATTATGAAAAAGAAATACAAACTTAATCTTTGAAGTAATATTTCTCACTTTCTATACATTTTGGCTACCCTTCACGCGACTGTCGAATTTCAGATCGTAACAAATTTAGTAGTTTTGATACATAAGATACTATAAGGCCTTTTTCCGAGAGCACCACTAATATGAATCAATTGTTGTTGATAATGGTCGACAGTGACCGTTTAACTAGATTGGTGCAACTTATAACGCACGACGCCCAGTTGATCCCACGCTTCAGCTGATATCTGATGATTCCCAACCTTCTTGGCGCGGATATTTGGTTTTACAGTGCTGGTTGACGGCTCACCAGGATTAATCCACAAATTTCACCTCTTTGGATTATGGTAGATAATCCATATTTTCTCGTAGATTATAATCTTATGTAGGAAGTTTTTTTTCTCGAATGTGGAGAGCAATGACACAACAACATCAAAGGGCAATGACACAACAACATCAAATCATACATTTATTCTCAGCTGTGAATTTATAGGAGACCCAACGACTTTCCTTTTGAATTTTCCCTAGCTTGTGTAGGCATTTAGAAATGCTTTGCGGTGTTACTCCAAGTTTCAGTTCGAGCTATAACAGTGTACAAGGATTTTATTCCAGCAACCCTTTATAGCCCCATGTAACAATTTTGTAATAAATCTCGAAAACCTCGCCAGACTACGCACTGAGTATATTTAGTTTATTTAAATCGATATAATATTACTGAGACACACTATTGAACAAATTAGTATGCACATCAAATCATAGATGGCGTAACCGATCTTCTGTCAGTTTGAACTTGTTAGCTACGATACAAGTTTGTACTCGTGCAAATTTTAAATTTTACTAAAATAAAAAAAGTGTAGAAAATAGTATTGTTTTCCTATAAATCTCTAGGTAAGTGAATTAATAAGTTTATTTATTGTTAGCAATCAATATTTTTGCCTTTTTGATAGCAGTAAGTTTTTGTGTTTGTGATATTCCTGTTATATTGATTAAGGAGAGTAATGCTAGTAGTAAATAAAGTAAGTGGATGTTGTTGTTAAATCGGTTCATTTTCGTTCAGTATGGCGTCACGATCATTGCGGGATAATAAGATATGTGATATAATTTGTCAATATGATACTAAGGATGGATTTAATGACGATGATGACAGCGTTACAGATCTCAATTACCAACCGATTGTGATAAAAATACCGGATTTGATGTAGATTCAATCATTGAAGATGTTGCACGCAATGAACCTATTGCTGGCTACTGATTTCCAGAACAGGAACAGCAAACAAGCCAATCGGCTTCATCTCATTAAAAAAGAAAAAAGCGAAGCTTGCAATGGAAAAAATAATCTTATTCTAAACATGTTCATTCTAAACATTTTCTTATTCTAAATAAAAAAGAATCTTATCCTAAAGACCTAATAAGTTTTTTTATTGAACAAACGAATCTTTATATTATTCAAAAAAATCCTAATCAATTCTTTCAAGTAACTGATACTGATATCCAGGAGTTTATTGGAGGAATATATATGATGTTATTGCTATTATACACTATTATACACATTATTATACACTTACCGAGAGTGACCATTCATTGAAATTCATCTATTGGTACCCCTATGATCCAAGAAACAATGTTAAAACAAAAGTTTGAAAAAATAGGCAATATATACATTTCAATGACAATTCTAAGATGCCATCACGTAATGACCCGAATGGTGAAAGACTATTCAAAGTTAGACCTATCGTAGAAAATCTGAACGAGACTTTTTAGACCATGGAGGAATATCTTTGCGTAGATGATGATTTTGTTTCACTGAAACTAGAAACAATTTGAAGATGTATAATCCCAAAAAATCTCACAATTGTAGTTATAAGATATTTGTTCTCAGTGGGATCTCTGTATTTGCATATAAAATTGAACCCCAAAACGGGAGTTGAAAATGTACTTATGAACAACCTGCTTAGGAGCATCATCTAACGTAGTTCTGAGACTGGCGCGAGGAATACCAATGCATCAAAATTATCAACTTTATTTTGATAATTACTTCACTTCATTGCCGTTACTGGAGTACATAGGTAAAGAGGATATATCAGTGACGGCTCGTGAGGGAGGGCATTGGGGTGTCGCTCCTCCAGCAGTTATCACAGTAAACAATTTTTCAGAGTAAAACAGCATATTTTATTTCCGTTCAGTTTCTTTCCCTTAACTTATTTTCCTAGATTACCTCCTGTATAGGGTTTCAATAGCACGAAAAGTAAAAAGGAAGAAGGGGAAAGCAAATAAAAATCATCAGCCGCACAATTTTCTTCTACGCCATCCAACTTTAAAAACCCACGAACCACCGCTGAGGTATATTGAGTCGTTGGACAGTTCAGGACAGGACATTCGACGCAATCGAATTCCCGATTGCAAATTGCCCACCTAGTGGCCTAGTGGAACCTTGAGGGCTAGTAAGAACCACCCTCCTCACTATTGTAACATTGTCTGGTGTCCGAATGGCACGAGGAAGGCCACGTGGTTTCTTCTTCATGACAGATCCGGAAGTTCGAAGTTCTTCAACCCATCGGAGTATCGTGTTTCGATGTGGAATTGGCCCTCGGCGTTCAACGTTGAATTGTCGACGGACAATTCGACGTTGCAGGGCAACTACTGAATCACTGTTTCTAAAAAACTGCTCGACGGCAAACACACGATGTTTCAATGCGGTGCCATGTCTAAAACTGCATTATCCGAGCTGTCCGTTGGTGGCGCCGCAAGGTCGTCATCCCTCCCAATACTAGCGTTCAAAAAATATCCGTTTCCTTTGTATCATGCTGTATAATGTTACAACTTAATCCAATTAATAACAGTAAAATCCTAAGCGTTATTAGTTGTTCGTAATAACCATATACGTTCATAATTGATATCAATGCTCATTTTTGTTTATTAACATAAATTAGTATCAATTTTTGAGCAATTTAATATTGCAGACTTGATAGTTTAAGTACTCAAATACAATTCAAAAATGTTATAATGTTAGGTAGATAATAATTATCATTATCACAGTGAAGTTTAATGCAATGTTGTTTAACAGCTGAAGTCATAATTTAAAATTTTTCGCAAAGTTATTTCAACAAAAAAGGAGAATGCAAAAAAGAGATAACCATTACCATGTTCCGCACGATCCGATTGTGTTTCCCTAAGTCTCGTCCTCCAATGAAACAATCACCCTGCCGAGCGCGTAATATCGATTTGCCATTAGGGCAAGTTATGAATTAAATTAGAACAGCCGTCGTGTAAAAATAGCTGTTTTTGAATCGGAAATTTGTTGTAACATCCGGATGCCCGTCGATGGCTTGTGCGTGTCAGTGTGCCTAATTTTTTTGCGTTGGTTTCTTTTCACGTCAGGTCATAAAAATCGGAAACGTCCAGAAGAAAGCGCTCTGTCTAATTTATCAGATTATACGATTTTAGCAATGATTAGCAAGGTAAAAATATTTGAAGGAAAAATTATGCATTTTTAGGGGTTGGGATAATTTGGTTATATGTGAATTAGATAACCAACGATTTATATGAAAATGGTTGCACCTAGGCTGCTTTTCTGGCCTTAATAATTTATTTAAATGAGGATCTCGAATATACTCTTGATAAATGAAGACTGTTGAACGACGCTGTAGCACGACGGTATAATGAACATAGAAGAGTTCTATTTCCATGTTCTTGTCGTCCAATAATAGTGTCAGAACTTTGAAATGAGGCACCGTGGATACATACAGGTGATAATCTAATAATTTTTATGCTCCCCTTGGCTTCGTCTGGTAAAATGTATTCCAGAAACCTAATTTTCGATTACTCTTTCACACATATCGCGTAGTGTGTTTTCAATGGTGGTGTAAATGTCTCGTTTAAAGTTAGGAATTGTCTTTTATCTGGGATATATGTCTGTAAACCAGATATTTAATATAACTCCAAAAACTAGCCCCAACAAGTGCGTGAGACACTTCATACACCAAGTGCATGAGACAATAACTTTTTTAGCTATAATGAGTCCATTGTTACCGTGTAACATTTTTCCGTCAACAGTTTAACGTTGTGCGTGGTCGCACGATTCCTAACACAACGTTTCACACAACTGTATCAGTTATAAAAGGGAAATCAATTAGTGGTCCCCATATGGCTCGGACTCCGAAAAATATTGAGAGAGTGAAAAGGTCGGTTTTTTAGAGTCCTTCGCTTCAATTTTGGATCTGCATAGTCGGTCGCTATAGCATATGCTACATGTAGAGTTGAAATTACATTCGTACATATATATGTATATATATATATATATATATATATATATATATATATATATATATATATATATATATATGTACATGTACATATATATATATATATATATATATATATATATATATATATATATATATATATGTACATGTACATATATATATATATATATATATATATATATATATATATATATATATATATATATATATATATATATATATATATATATATATATATATATATATATATATATATATATATATATATATATATATATATATATATATATATATATATATATATATATATATATATATATATATAGCGCTTTAGATTTATTTAGATTTATAAAATCTCGATATTTCGGCTTCCACTTTGAAGCCATTTTCAAGAGAATGTAGTTGATTTACTCCGAGGCCTCAATCTGCCTACTCTCCAGAATTCTAGTTGTGAACTCTGGGATTTCAATGGAGGGTGATACCGCCCGGGAGGTGGAACGGCGGATTAAGTGTGGCTGGCAGGCATTTCGCCGGCTCAATATAGTATTTAAGAGCAAACTGCCACTTTGTCTGAAGAGAGAGCTTTTTAATCAGTGCGTGCTGCCTGTTTTGACATATGGAAATGAAACATGGACACTCACATCACAGTCAGTTCAAAAGCTTCGGCTTGCACAGAGGGGAATGGAAAGACGAATGCTTGGCATTACAAAGCGGGACAGAAAGACCTGCATATAGATCAGAGAACAAACGAAGGTATGTGACATCATTGGAAAGGCGAAATAATTGAAATGGAAGTGGGCAGGTCATATAGCGAGATGATACGACGACAGATGGACCAAAGCAATTCTGGAATGGATACCTCTTGATTATAAAGGCCCGCGAAGAAGGCCGAAAACACGATGGACGGATGACATCATCAAGTATATTGGACCGGAATGGCAGAGAAAAGAGCTCAGGACCGTGCGAATTGGAAGCATGCTGGGGAGGCCTTCATCCTGCAGTTGATCGACAATGGCTGACTGATGATGATGATGTTTCTAAATCATTCCGGGTGAAGTGTCACGACGTTTCGCCAAAATCTCATTTGGCATTTTCAAGTGTTGTCCGCTTCGACTGAAGAGTCCAACTTTGGACTCTTTCTCTCAAGTTGGACTCTTTAGTCGAAGCGGACAACACTTGAAAATGCCAAATGAGATTTTGGCAAAACGTCGTGACTCTTCACAGAGTCAACGGATCGACACCCGGAATTATTTAGAAACACACACAATGTATAAAATAAAACAACATGAAAATCGGTGCCGTAACAAAAAAAGTAGGAAAGTTGCACGGGTGGTTGTATTCAGTCTTATAGGCGGACAGCTACTGCGCAGATTGTATCGGGGTAGTTCGGGACTATTCGCGGCTGACGGCAACGCTGTGAGGCGTCCGTTTATTGATTTTTCTTCTCCGTCGCCACGTTGCCATGATTCTTCTTTTTCAAAAGCGATTTCCATACTTTTGAAATGTTGCAAGCGTCGTTTCGAGTATATAGCTCACCTCTTTCTTCTATTTCAAGGGCTTCTCTGATCGTTCGGACCTAGTAGTTTTCAATATTCGATATTCCTTTGGCTCCTTCAAAATTGATTATATGTCCTGTTTGTAGATGGTGCTGGAACAGAGCGGAAGTGATTTGTTTGTTTTTTAAGTTGTTTTATGTTCTTGTATTCTGACCGAGATTCGCCTGTTTGTTTGTCCTATGTATGTGCTGTTGCAGTCGGAACAAGATATGTTATATACCCCGTGATTTACCAGTCTAACTTTGTCCTTGGAGTTTTTTACGATGTTTGCGATAGTTTTGTGCGGTTTGTAGGCTGTTCTAACCTTATGTCTTCTTAGTAGTTTGCCTATCAGTGATTCCTTTTATGTATGGTAGCAGGACCTTTAGTGCATTTGGTTCCTGGTTCCTGATCCTCTATTGTTCTTCGTGTTTGCGTTTCCTGACTGTGAATGACCTCCCTGATAAAATTTTCTGAATATCCATTTTGTCTAAAAGCTGTGGAAGTCTTTGGTAGTTCCTCGCTTCGTGTATCTGGTGGTGTCAGTTGAAAGGATCTGGATATCAAGGTGTTCGCTACTACTTGGATTTGAGAAGGATGGTGATGCCTAAAGGTATCGATCGGGGTGAGTTGCCTGTCTATACACTGTTCGACTTCCAGGGTGAACTGCATTCTGGGATGGATTTCGTTTAATTGGGTTAGGAAGTTATTTATAAGTTCGTTTCCGTGAGGCCATATTATAAAGATATTATTTACTTAGCGTTTCCAAAGTTTAGGTTTTAAAGGAGCGTTGGCTAATGCCTTTGTTTTGCAGTCTGTTATAAACAGGTTGGCTATAATGGGTGATAGAGATGATCCCATTGGGGCACCGTCGGTCTGTCTGCACCGTGACTCTTCACAGAATGAACGGATTGACACCCGGAATGATTTAGAAATATTCTACCAAATCTACCATCCGTGAAAATATTAGATATAACATTATTTTTTGGGATTTCCAGTCAATTATTAAATTATTATTTTATAATTGACCGAAAATCCCCCCCAAAAAAAAAAGTAATAATATTAAATGGTGACGAAAATATATGTAATAAAATGTATAATTAATTTTTTAACTAATTCATTTCGATGTTATAATAATTAAATGATTAATAAAATTATTACCTTGTAGTCAAACGTCAGTCTCGATGCTCACGGCGTTGATGTTATTGTTGTGGCGTGGATTGCAATTTTGCTTTCGGGCCAACTGGTCGCGCGTTACCAGAAGACCCTCTTCCAGCTCTACGAGATCACTCGATGATTCACTCAATGATCCCTAAATAAATAACAAATCAAATGACATATTCGGCATTAAAATAAAAATATATTTTCTAATGACAATAAAAATATTACTTTTGATGACTGACTATAATGTAGATATACAAAATAGTTAGATTTCATTTTCATGAATTTCGGAGTTCAATAATTAAAATACATAATCGAATATTTAAAATCATCTTCATTAATTTCTTTGAATTACTTTCTCCTTTTCATGTTTTAAAACATTATTGTATAATGCTTTTCTTCTACAGAATAAGTTAAGGTAAATAAGCCTCGTGAGGGAAGAGAACTTTCCAGTCCATTGCAGATTTTGAAAATTCACTACATTCTTCCTATCCTATAGATATTTTCAAAAGTTCATTGTGGGACGTTTATAATAAACTGTGCATATTGTTGGAGGATTGCAATTACTAATAGAGTTAGTAGAATATATATAAAAAATAATCAAATCAAAAATAGATAGATAATATAAATCCATGGAAGCCGAAGAATAAGCAGGATCTAGAACAGTTTCTAACAGTTGAGTTCAGTTCAATGTATGAACCCTAAATAAAAATATGAACCAATCTAATAAAGTGATTAATAATGGGCAAGAAATTTAAGCAAATATGTTGTCCATTTTATGTTCACGTAAAAACATAAATTCTTTACATTATGTTCTATTGAAAATTAAATATTTATAACTCAAGATTATGACGACAATAATGAACCTAGAAGACCATAGAAAATGTAAAATAGAAGTAAATCTAAAGAAAATCTAATGCATCTGTATTTAAAGAGGATAAAAATATTTAATTCTTAACAAGGGTCGGATAATAAATCATTGTAGGGAATATAAATATCTAGATATGAAACTTTTATTTAATGGCGCACTAGAGGAAGTTATTCTATATAGAATAAATTCGTTGTTTCAAGCGGATTAAAATGCGTAAATATGCGCATAAAAAACGTATCATCCTGTAAAATTTAAAGTTTTTAACCTTTAAATAAAATTCAGTGTCCTGAGGAATAGCAACTCGTAAGATATTACATAATCAATCCATTGGAGAGTATCAGCTGTTTGACCTATCATATTCTATGGGCGATAGATTGGTCGATTGAGGAGATTAAAAGAGAATATAGATGTCGGTCTTTTACAAGAATCGCAGTGTGACCGTTGAATACCGATAATCACAACCGTTCTTGTGATTATCGAATGAAGTCGAAGTAATCACTAATTACAATGTCCAAATTCCAAAAACTGCATTTCTCTTGCTGTCACCTAATTCGTTTATGATCTTAGTGGGACCATACCCACAAAAGAAAATCTGTTTCAAAAATGGAGTTTCAAGGCAAGGGTGTTAATTTAAAGGCACGGTGTCGATTGGTGCGAGACAGTATTAATCTTGAACGATAGGAAGTGAATCCAAATGAAGGAATATGGCGATCTGAACAAAAGGGTTATCATTTATAATGCAGCAAGAAAGATTAATTTTAGTAATGGTAGTTGCTTAATATTCACAATTAAGTGTAAAATATATTTTGTTTAATAAAAATAAAAAACTGGTAGAATGGTAAGAATAACGAATTACAGAATTAGAGAAATAATAGATGTAAGTATAGATCTGGAAGACTTATGATAAACTGACAAGATACATTTTTAGAGATGCAAGAGAGAGTTTAATGTACTGGCTATAGGGAAATTAATATAGATGGCAACTGGGTAGTGGAGGATCTAGAATTTTGTAAAACGATTTTTATATACATTTCAATTTTTGTTTCATTTTTTATCTGGCTAGAATTGTTTTCTATCATACTTTGACCTGAATTTTGCCGAGTTGATATAGACGATGGAATCTGATTGATTGCAATGCAAGTTTATGTTGAGTTTGGGTGGATTTTGTGTTTAATTATTGCTCGAGTTCGTTATCAGCGAATTTGTGATTGATAAATTATATTTGTAGCTTCAGCAGCATCTTAGTTTAATTGAAAAAGGAAGAAAACAATACCTCCAATACAGTAATTTAATTATAATTGTGTATATCAATGTTTCCAAATATTATCACCAAAACAAAATCGTTTAATGCTATAAACAGACAGGTTGCAAATATGGTAGAAATTAAATCTAAAGTACATTATTTTGTACACTCAATGCGATTACACTTTTATATCGATGATGTTTGACATATATATGGCATTTTTGTATACTTTAGTTGTAGAAGAACCTAAGTGTTTAAGAAATGAATAAACATGAAAATTGGAAAATATTATACGAGAATATTTTTTGTTAAATATATATAAAAGGTTACTGGGAAAATATCATTGGTTATTGGAATCCTGTCTATTTTCACGAGCAAACGGTATCTTTGGAAACGTTTTTTCTGAGAAGTAACATATTGTTGTTCCTGAAATATACTGTAGAAATAATGTAGAATTGTAATAGTCTCGTTCAGAGAATCCCTTTATTAATACATAAATGTATAAATACCTCTAATGATTCACTCACAAATAAAAACTCACATAAAATGACACTAAATTATAAAACATTATATAGTATTAATGCAAATATTTATATTTCTATATATTTTTATATTGCCAAATATAATAACTTCTTAGAGTAACAAAATGCAAATTTTGATGACTAAGAAAAGTTTACCGGATTGCGAGACACTAAATGTAAAAGTTGCGATTGTAAATTTCTTATTCATCTACTATTCATCATAGTATGCTAGTTAATAAAATTTGATAATTAAGGATATGTTGTGAAAATCTTGAAATTACTTGAATCGATATCCTTAATGATTAATGATGTAAAATCGTCGTCAGTTCAGTAAAATCACGCATCTCTTTAGAACTTTTATTCCGTATATACAAGGTGTCCCATAAGAAAGTTTCTATTTCATAGGCTCATTGCACAAATGCAACAATTGTGATGGCCGCAGCAATTGTGAATGTCAGTTGATAGCCCCGCGAGTAGAAATTTAGTCGATATGGAGCATTTCTCGGAAGCAGACCGTGCGTTGTATGTGCGAGAATTTTACAAAAACAATGATTCGGCGACTGTAGCGCAGAGAAAGTTCTGCAGTCGTCGTGGTTTGCGTAAATAATGCGTAAAATTAAAGGTGCGCCAGGTATTTCCCTCGTCAGGAAATGGATTCAGAAGTTTGAAGAAACCGGTTAAACTATGGATAAACGTAAGTCCTGGCGACTAGGGTCATCACGAGCTGATGAACATGTGGAAATGGTAAAATGGCAAATGTGTGGAATGTGGCCCATTTGTGACAATCCGGATCTTTCCATTCGCAAGCGTATGCTTTAAATGTGCCTCGATCATCACTGATCTCATTCTGCGCAAGCATTTAAAACTGTATCTATACAAAATTCAAATGTTAAAGTTAAAGTTGCAATAGTTAAAGCCCCAAAATGCCGATCAGACGGTTCAATTGGTTAATTAGGGAACTGCAACACCGTTTTGCAACATTTAACAATATATTGTTTCCTGATGAGGCTCATTTGCATCTCAAAGGTCATGTAAATAAGCAGAACTATCATTATTGGAGTGCAACAAACTTAACGCAATTATCAACACCCGTACATTCGCCTAAAGTCACTGTATGGGGTGCAATGCCAGCGCGAGGAATAGTCGGCCCTACATTCTTGAAGACGACAGGGGACGCGTAGTTACCATCAATTCAGAGCATTCTATGGAAATGTTGGGCAATTTTTTGGTACTTGAACTGCAAAACTTTGCTGGCTATTATCAAAGGATATGGTTTCAGCAGGACGCAGTAACGTCACACACTTCCAACACGTCTCTGTCACGAGTTCCTGAAATTTTCCCAAACATATTGATCTCCAGGAAAGGTGACATCCATTGGCTTCCGCATAGTCCGCATATATATATATATATATATATATATATATATATATATATATATATATATATATATATATATATATTTGCAACAAAATTAAAGCCATTTCGAAATGTTATGTTTTAAAAATCATCACGTCACTTATATGACGACATTTATTATCGATGCAGAGTTTTGAAGCCTGTTTTAAAATTTTTTCATTACCCTGCAAAATCGCGACAATTTCCTGTATGATTGCTGCTCTAAAAATGGTCTAAATTTGTTGACACAAAATCACAACGGTTTAAATCAGATGAATCTGGGGTGCCACCCCCGTAATAGACACAATATAACCCAGAAACATTTGTTGTAGAATTCCAAGGGAACATCGAGGGGTATGCGATTTGGCACCGCGTTACTGTAAGGGTATGTAAGTAAGGGCATCATCTGGATTGTGATCGTTAAATAACTTGTTCACTTTTGGATGGAAAAAAATGTCGAGCATTTCACAATAACGCTCTGAAGACCATTATCATTACTAGATCTTTCTCGAAACAATAAGGACCCTACATATCAAAATCACTTCTTGCACACTAGACCGTAACGTTTGGGCTATGAAGTGATTGATAATTGAGTTCCCGTTGGTTAGTTTCATTTCAGCCTAGTAGCGAAAATTCTATTTGTTAATAGTTTCTGTTAGATGGAGATGAATTTCGTCGCTGCAGAGGAAAAAAAAGCTGTTGGAGAAATGTTCATCAGAATATCTTGATACGAAGTTGTCAAAACCTTCAAAATCTCTTTCACTTAAATTTCTATGCTATCATAAGTTTATATGCATGTATTACGGAAGACCTGTGTAAACTTATCCGGACACAATCCGTCATCAGCGCTTGGGAGAATGCAGTATCGATGCTTTTATTGAATCTTATTTTCCTGCATTGTTACAGTCCTAGGTTGGTCCGGATTTTTGGTTAAGCGCAAAACTAGTTTAACGTAAGTTCGAAACGCACCGGCCAATTGTTTTTCTATGCGGAACTAGACCATGACTACCAAGTTCGAATCGAATACCGAAGGCAAGTTGCGTCGTTTTTACCGATTCACCGTTTGTTATAAACTATTCGCTATTGAAGGCGCCATACACTCCACTCCAAACCATGAAGATAACTGGAAATGACACAAACCTATCGACCTACAGCGATCACGCCCACTGATCTACCCCTCCCATCAGCTGAGCAATGAGCCGTCGAAATTGGGGCAACCTTTTTGCCGCACTATGAATAAATTATGTGTTAATAATTTTATATTTTTCTTAGAATATGAATATTTTATGAACTTAATTAACATACATTAATTTTTTTATTGTATAATTATTAATATAAAGATACCATATATAATGTTTTTGCCTGTAATTTATTTATCTATATGCGTCTGGAATATACAGTTACCTTTTTCATATGCTGTCCCAATGTTCCGGGTAAGTAAGGGCAACTGGTTACGTGATTGAAGTTCTGCGACTGCATCTCTTCTTGATCCGTCTCACGATGATAGAAATAGTTGAAATTCGACACGATAACCGGAACCGGTAAGGCTATAGTGAGTACACCGGCTATCGCACATAGTGATCCCACGATTTTGCCCCAAACTCCTACTGGCCTGAAATGTTCATTTAGATCTTCTGGTTAGAAGGAAATTGAGAACTTGATAATATAGAACTCTCCATACTTACTTTGTGTCCTAGTTAATTAATAATTTTACTAAATGAGCTGGTTTATAAATGAATGTATAAAATTAACTGGATATCTCTATGATAGTTCTTTTTATTATGTATGAGGTATTTGAAAATATTGATATTAAAATAGCATAAAATCAATCCAAATTATAGTAATATTCAAATGATTTTATAAAATTATGATCATGTAAACGTTCCTCCAGTTTAAGAGTTAAAAAACAGTTCTTGATGGCCAGATTTGAAATATAAGAAGGCTGTTAAAATTTTCGGTTATGGGTGAGCCATTGAAACACAATCATTGTGAGCTGAGAGGTTTCTGATAAAACAAAACTGAAACAGGAACTGAAAACAAAAATTGAAACCGACAGACAGAGGTGATGAAACACCAATCTACCCAATCGATGGAAAATTGATATATGATAAGAAATAATATCTGCTACTGAGAGTAACGTGTATTTGATGAACATCGAGTAGACAATTTCTTTAACACTTTTCGATTGCTCTAATGCTATTATGTTATAATTCTACTTAACATGTTGGATTCTCTAGAAAGTTCTGAGCCATATATGTAGATATAGTGGACTAAAAATTATTCTATAATGGGACAATTCTGGCTGTGCAGATATTTAGTTTAAATGTTGCCATCAAAAAATATATTTTATAAGTTGTAAAGAAGTTCCACTTACATAGTATGTTAAGAAACAATATTGCGAAAACAATTATTGCATGAATATTTCCGTGCCGTGGTTTACAAGGAATTTAATTATGGTGTTATTCAATAACAATGCATAGAATGCCTTCATTCAGCTTTTGATGACGAAGCATCATTCTTAATGATGAATTTCATGAATTTCTCCATTAACATTCGTTGTTGTAGGAACGTTGTTAATAGTATTAGATAAGATGTGAAAATGCTGCATACTTTTGCAAACATATGTAAACGTGCAGTGAAAAGTTTTATATATAAATGAACAGTTTGAAGATGAATCGTTAAATTTGCAATAGAAATATTTATACTAGAGAGTCAATTTC
Source organism: Cosmopolites sordidus (assembly GCA_031761425.1). Classification (NCBI taxonomy): domain Eukaryota; kingdom Metazoa; phylum Arthropoda; class Insecta; order Coleoptera; family Curculionidae; genus Cosmopolites; species Cosmopolites sordidus. Next base: position 206,557 of record JARFXV010000296.1, read on the forward strand.
TTATTAGATATGTTAAAAAGGCAGAAATCGTTCAAATTAAGCCATCAAATATATATATATATATATATATATATATATATATATATATATATATATATATATATATATATATATATATATATATATATATATCAAATCTCGACGTTTCGGCTCCACATTGAAGCAATTATCAAGAGAATCTAGTTGATTTCCTCCGAGGTCTCAACCTGCCTACTTCCCACGGCTCATAACTAGAAAAGAACGTGGTCGGTGGCACTCTTTATTATTAGGTAATTATATGGGTGTGAGCTCGGTTGAGAGGTGGCTCGACCACTTTTGAACCTGACCTTATATATAGTGTTCAACTTTGTTAAAAGTATGGTTTCCAAATCGTTGATGAAAATTGTAGTTATTTCTCATATTGTATTTAGATTACGTAGCAATTATTGACGAATATTGTCTTTGTTACTTCAATATTAAAATATTGGCTGGAAGAAAAGAGAACCGAACCCTTCTCGAAATAACTAATAAATAAACACCTGCATTGTATATAATAAAGCTAAGCGAAGACAGACTGTTCCGATATTTATATCTCGCTATAAGGAAGAACTGATCTTCAATTCTTTACAATATATCACAGGATTATAGTTCTATTATTACCTTGAAATTTTGAAAAAATAAAATAAAAAAAAATCTGCTGTATAAAAACCAGTATTAAAAAAATTATAACATTATTATCCAGCTAATTTCATAATAAGAAACCATAACAAAATTATTTTTATCAAAATATATAGAAAATCAATGAACACAAAGTAATAGGAAAATTGTAATTCTTAAATAAGACATGTAGAACCTATATTATACTTAAGAATGATTAAATTAAAACATTTATATTTTGCACGAAGATTATGAAAGAAATTATTAAATAATGTCTAAAAAATTATGGTTAACCGTAATATTGATTATTAATAAAATGCATATACAATTTTAATATATATCTATATAGTCATCTCATGTTTATAAATTTATGGTCACCAAAGGAAATATGAATTTTATATGTTTATATTCGAAGGTTCTACATGTCTTAAAATTTATATCCAGATAAAAATAAAAATAAATAATCAAGCCATGCTCAAAGGAATATAGGAACACTGCTAATAAATAGTAAGCATACATTTGCTTCCGTTATTATACAAGGTAATTATTGTCGTAAAAATACAAGCACATGCGGGACAAAAATTAGTGACAATTACTACGTATCGATTTAATAATTTTTTTCAAAATATGGGATTATCCAAATTACGTAAGTGTTCAAGTGAAATGCCATAAAAATCTATTCATTGGAACCAATATATTAACAACATATTTCATACATCCAAATGAATTTTGATCAAGAGACTTGTAATATATCAGATCAAGAGACTTGTAATATATTCCAAATATAGGAAACTTTGGAGCAATTATCGTCAGTGGCATTTGTTCAAATTAGTATATACCAATAAGATCTTTCAACAAGGTTTTTTAAGGCAGCTAATCTTAAACATATTTGGCATATCTTAAACATATTTGATATTTGTCATATTTTTTTTGTGTTCATATTTGGGATAGTGAATAGTCGCTATTTATAAAAATTTTGTCTTACAATATGGAATACCGTGCACATACTGTCCAAATTTACTTTTAAATGGACGTTCTACGGAAAAATGTTTATACTTTGTGACACGTAAATAAATAAAATCATCATGATATGAAGAAAAATCAGAAGTGATTATTAAATTATCATTACATTATCAAAAATATGTACTGACTCCGGTACCTGCATGTGGTGCTTAAGGCGCTTCGTATGACAGTACGAAGAATGTAGCGATGCGGGTTTGGTATGGTTCGGTCGTCATGTTTTTCGATATATTAAAGCTCAAGCATAAACTAAAGATTGAAAAGTTTTGGGGTGTGCTGATCGAAGTTAAGCAATAGCTGATGATCGTGGTTTTGAACCCACCTTATGCCGTATGCCCAGTTGCTAAATAATCCTACTAGGTGATGTGTTTCTAATTTAAAAATTAACTACAAGTGGACTAGCCATTAGTTTGCACATTTTTAGTAAGAGGTGAACATTTGGGTGATTTAATCGTCAAAATTTAGATTGCAACCATTCAATTTTTAGAATTAAGAAAAAGTAATATTTTGTTTAATTTAAAGTGTAAAAAACCTTATTGAAATATACATAACGTGTAAGTGGCAATTTCAGCTGAGCGAAACATCTCAAGGTAGTTTGGTATAAAGCTAATTATATTTCTCCCTCCTTTATCCCTTAGGTGTCGTTGAATGTTCTTTTTCACAAAAATAAAGAGTTTTCCAATAAGCGTGTCAGAATTTTGAAACGTAATAACGGCAACACTGTTTGAAATGTAAATGTCATCATAAACTGCCGTGTTCAGTATATTGTGTCAATTCACTATTGAAAGATACACGATATATGAATTGGGCTCTAGAGCAGTTGGAGGGCGAACCCCACTTTGGGGAAAACAATTTTTTTCCGACGAAGCACACTTCTGGTTTAACTGGTTTGTGAACAAATATAACTACATGAATTGGGCCGATGAAAATCATCAAGTGATTCAGGAGTTACCTCTTTATCCTCAGAAAGTCCCTGTTTGGTGCCGTTTTTGCACTGAAGGAGTGATAAGAACTTATTTTTTTGAAGACAATGATGGAAGTTATGTTACTGTTGATGGTGGACGCAATAGGAGTATTAAATGAAACATTCTGGTCAAAATTGAAAATATACCAGGCTATATGTGTGAAAGAGTAATCGAAAATTAGGCCTGCAGACTGTATTTCACCAGATGAAACCGAGGGGGCTCATTTGAACGACATTATTTTCAGAACATAATGTTATTACGTATTTTTCAAGATAAAATGAAAAACCTGAATATCACTTGTCGATACCATTGTGCATCATTTTTAAGTTCTAACACTCTTACTGGACAACTTTTAATTTCTTTTTCCTGCCGCTCCTTAAGTAAAGTAATTTTCTCGTAATATCTAAAGTTTTCCAAGATTTTTTTTAAATGTTTCATTCATAACTTCACTGATATATTATTCAGAATGGTTATTTGAACACAAAGAGTTAATACATTTAATACTGATTGCCGATCTTAGAAATATTCTTAGAACAGTTAATGGTGAAACAGCCTAAAGTCATCGAGTCAAACTCTAGAAGAAACTCCCAGAATATTCAGTTTTGTATAATATGATCTTTCATCAAGTATCAAGATAATGATTCCCCCCGGTAATCACCTGTCGCTGATAGAATATTTGTTGCAACAATTAGATTCGAGAATTATGCTTGTCGTTCATAATCAATGCAATGGGATAAGTAGAAACACATCTAAGTAAAAATTCATTTTTCAAATTTGAAAACGAATTTGGATAATCCTTCTCTTCTGTTAATGGTGAACCATTGTGAAAAAATTTGATCATCTGTTTCTACAACATTATTAAATCGTTACAGAACTAGTGTTTGATTGAAATTTAGAAAATTCTTTGTTCCTAGGCTTAAAATTTATATTGGTTGTCTGTACACTGTCCTGTTCAGCATTACCATACCAAAATCGAAAATGCATTGACAAGCATTTTTACATCGAGCAAACAGTAGCATTTCGGCTCCACAACAGAAAGAGGTCAATCGTGGGGTAACACTCAGACATGGCAACATCAATAAGTGCCATTTGGACGCGTTCTTTGGAGCAAAGAATTTTCTCTAATCCTGTGTTAGTTTTTTCCTGTTAGTTAATTACTTTGATACTTTAATTTTTGATTCCGTTCAATCAACCTTATATAACTTCACAATATTTTCCATATGTATAAGACATACTTTAATTTGAATCCATTTTATTTCTATTTAAATGTTTTTTTTTTACTTTTTCCTTTAAACAGTAAGGGATTTAATAAATATATGCATATACATTTTAGGTGTACAAATTTATCGGTCCCATTACTTTTACAAAATTTAAATTTATTCATATAAAACAATTATACATTTTATATTCAAAATAACTTATATCAGTTCTGACGATTCGACTCAATTTTTTAGGCAACATGCGAATGTCAACCCATGATATACTTGACAGATTTGACCGGATTTTTCAGATTTTGTTGACTGTTAGTGGGCTTATTAGCCATATAAATGTACGAAATATGCGATAGTCGAACGAAATGTCCTAACTTAATTCATAAATAATGATTTTAGTATTTTTCATCGAGTTTCGTTCGAGTCGTTCATTGTTATTACAACATCTTGCCTGCTTGTTCTGATATTATAAGGTTTTATTCGCTTCAGTTGACAAGATGGTGCGCTAAAGCTTCGTGGTAGCAGTATGACCTGCATTTAATATCTTTTAATTTATCACACCCTTCTGATTAGGTTGTCCCGTTTATAATATACAATTTTTATCTTCTTCGTTTTCTTCTCCTTCTTTTTCTTTTTCTGTATCATGGATACCTGATAGATGCCGCAAAAGCATCATTTCCTTTATATAGGCTTATGCTTGAATTTTTCAAAATGTTGTGAGCTATTTGATGCCAGTCGACTTCTATAATATTGTCTAACCAACGTTTCTGAGGTCATTTCACGAATCTTTTGTGTGCCTGGGCTTCAATTCTATGATGTTTTTATCTACTTTTCGTTATCTTTCCGAGCAATATACCCTACCCAGCTCCACTATAGGCTTGCAGTTGTTCCCACCTTTATTCTTCTCTGTATTTTTCATTTCTAATCTTTGCCTTTTAAGCTAATCTGCAGCGTAATTCATTCAAGTATTGAATTTTGCGTTGCTCTCAATTTATTTTCTGATTGAAAGGTAAGCTTCCAGGTTTCCATTCCGTAAGTCATAACAGATATTATATATCTACTGAATAATTTTCTCTTTAGATTTATTAATATATCTGGGTTTCTCAAAACAATGCTTTGTTGTGCAATGTCAAGTTTACCAACAGCTGTCCAAATTATTTGAGTTTTTCTCGTTATTTCTGTTGTTTAGTTTTGTTTTCCTAGATGATTTGTATGTGCCAAATATAATTCCCCAACCTTTTCTTTTTATTCCATCCATATTTAATGCGTCTTCCCGATCTTGTGTCATCTTGATTTTCTCTAAGTTTATTTTTAGCCCGACTTTTTTCGATTCTACTTTGACCTCTTCGATCGTGCAGAAAATATTCTTTTATTTTCCGCGCTCAAGTGGTGCGCCGTTCGTCTACTCGTACTCTGAAGAGTACTTAGAATGTCTGATAAGGAGGTATAGTTAAGTTTTTTGAGTTCGAACAAAAACGGTACTAAAAACAAATGCAGCACCGTCGGTACCACATTTAATACGTTTTCTCTCAGGTATTATTTATATCTATAGCTCCAATAACGCTGCGCTTTGCTGTCTATAGGCAACTATCGTGTTTACTACTTCATTTTGAAGATATTGCCAGCTTTCCAGTATATGCTGTCTTCAGAATTTGGTGGTATACAATTACAAATCATAAAGAAACTACAAAGAGTGGAAACGGAGTTATACGGCACAACATTAAAGCACCACAAGCAATTAATTTGTACACCTCCATACCAGTCATAATATTATCAATGAATTAATATATACAGTAAGAATTTTGACTACCCTTAACACCTTAAGTCTAATGTTTAAAATTTTGGGCCAATCTAGTTTTTTTTCTTAGAATACAATTCAAATATAAATATTTTCATATGTTGTTCAGTTTGGTTCCATTTTTTTGTCTCCAATTTTACAAGATTTTGTTCTCCTTCCTTTTGAATTTAATTGTCCACCTTTCGCTTTAAAATGATCTCTGCGAGGTGGTTATTTCAGCGGAAAGAAAAAAAACCAGACGGTGTATGGCATATTTTTTTTATAGTAGCATCTTCTTGATGACAATGAATGTGTTTCTTCATCCAAAAATTGATTGCTGTCAATCAGTGCGTTTAGCAATATTGTTAATGATCAGTTATCAATTATTAAGTATTACATATTTGACTCCACCGACATGTTTCTCATTGGTATAAGTGAGATGTTAACACAATGCGTGATTTATAAACATCTTGTAACATTCGTGGATTCTTTTTATGTAGATATCGAGAATATATATTCACAAAGTTTCCATTATTTCTATAAAAAAAATTTACTCAAATTCATTGCTAAAAAAGTTATGCTGAAAAGTAATAAAATCACTTGCTTTTAATAACAAAGGAAACAAATGTTTGTGAAACAACAAAGTTATAATATGATCTTTCTTTCCGTCGGCATAATTAAAACAATACGAACACCGTTTTTTTAATTGTTAATTTGAATAGTATTCTTCATTTATTTAAAAATTTAAACAAAAATATAAGATATTGATGTCGAAAACTACAAGTGATTTATCTTATTGAAATAAAAATCAAATTTACGTAGACTATTTTTATATTTATTGTATATTGTTATCACTTAAATGATAGAATTTTCTAAATCCACTATCTAAATAGTGTTCTTAGTATGAAATATATTTTTCATTTGCGAATTTGATTGTTTTTTTAATTAATATTAAAATATTGTGAAGTTTTATAGATCTTTCGATTTGATGTCACTTTTCGTATGCTCCTGCAAAACTTTCACTTTCAAATTTTTAAAATTTGGAAAGAAATTTAGAATATTATTTTATATGCACAATAGTAAATTAATAAAATAAATTTAAGAAAGTGTTTCTTAAATTTAACTTTAACTTTAAACTTTAAGAATGTATAAGATGTTAAAATATGGTGATAAGGGTTTCAAAGATTATCTATTTAAAACCTTTGAAATTGCCAAGGTTCAAACTTTCACGAGACTCTTAAAAGAAATTAAGTAATAAATATATAATCACTAGATAGATCACTGCCTACTCATTATTTATATTTAGGATTTTTTCTGATAAAGTTTGATAATTTGAAAATTGATATAACTGAATGAAAAATTAATCAATTATTTAAATGTAACGCGGTAACATTTAATATTATTTGTATTTGTTCTGTATCTTTCAGATGTATTGAAATCAGCTGAAACTGAATCTTTAAAAAATTGTCAAAAAGTCAAAAATATTCGATTGTGTAGTATAAAAATATATAAAGTACAAAAATTCAACTGCTCTGGTTGAATTGCTTTGGGATTGGAAATTGTTTGTAATTGAATTAGAAGTTTCATATCATTTCGCCTGTTAAGTCAGAAATTATGGCATTTTTTGTAATTGTCATTATCATTTTCGGATATCCCTTATACTGCTAAGTGTCGGGATTTCGGTTTTTCATCATCCATTTGCATCCTTTTCATTTCATTGTTTTTATTCTTGCCTCGTTCCATGTCATTCCTTGTAGTTGTTAAACAAATTGGTATTTTTTAAAATGGATAAATTTATCTAGCAAATAAATTGTATAACATTTTGTCCAGAAAATTATATTTCTTGTGCTGATGCATTAGCAATGTTAAACAAGTTGCGGCCTTGAAGCTATATTAGAAATAAAATGTTTTATAGCATTATAGTTTTATATAAAATGTTTTATACCCCTTTAGTGGTGGTATAGAAGCAGTTGAAGATGAACTCCGTTCAGGAAGACCATTCAGGTCAACTGATGAAATACAACATTACATTAAAAAATCAAGGATTATGCACTGAATATTCGTCGATTAAGGATTCTATATATTGTAGATATTACTGGAATACCATTTGGATCATTTCAATCATTATCACATGTGTCTTCGCGCCTTGTTTCGAAAACACTAATTTCTTTTAAAAATCATCGCTGTGTTAAACTTGCTGAAGATATACTTTCTTTGAGTTTTTGAGTTCAGCTCAAGATTGAAACCTGGGGTCTTGAAATACATATACACAGTACGTCGAAAAAATTACGGAACTTTTTAAATTTAACACAATAACTAATCTGAACAAGATATACTCTGAAAATTGTATATATCCTCAATAAATGAGACCGCTATCATTAGAATGGATTAACGGATTATCAAGTTATATCGCTTAAAGTAACTGTTTCTTGTCACCCCGTCCCAAAAAATGATGGAACAAAGAGCTAATATTAAATTTTGTTTCATGCTCGATAAAACTTTTACAGAAACATTTCAATTGATGAAAAAAGTTTATGGTAATGATTGCTTACATATTGCTTATCTGTTCGTGGTATAAATGATTCCTTTGGAAGGTGACCTAAAGCTAGGCCGGTCACAGAACAAAAATCGCGATGAGTTGGTGGAAAGATAGTGTGAAATAATCGCTTACGATGCAAAGTTGATTGTTGGATGGATAGAGGAAGAATTAAATATGACCAAAGACTGATGATTCATGAAATGTTGACAAATGATTTAAACCCCGGGAAGTGTGTGCCCGATTTGTTTCTCACTTCTTAAAGAAAGACCAAGAAATTGTTCACGTTGAATATTGCAAGGGCCTTATTGTAATTAGTGATGAGACTTGGTGCTTCTTAGTACGATCCTCAAACAACGTATCAAAGTGCTACGTATAAGTCCCCAAACCTGGAGAATCCGCAATCGAAAAATTGCGTTTTCAGGACGAGAGAAGACGATGTTGATTTGTAATTACGACTCTAAATATTCTATACTTCGGGAATTCATTCCGCAGGGTCAAATTGTGACGGGTGAATGTTATCTGGTTATCATGGAGCATTTATGGGGGGGAATCGTTTGGATTAGAACCGAATATCGAGTTGGTTTGTGTTGCACCATAATGCATCACCTCACAGGACCGTGGCTCTTCTTTCGAGTTTCGCAAACAACAAGTTTGTGTACTTCAACATCCTCCGTATTCGCCTGATTTATTTCCGTGTAACTATTGCCTGTTACCACAAACTTAAGGAGCCATGACGAGGATCATTGAGGTGATCCAAAAAACAACATAAAAGATCTATGCTAGCATTGGCTGAACGTGCCCAGCGATGTATTGTTGCAGAATCGATGTATTTTGAATAAAAATAAATTGTTTTAACAAAATAACTATTACTTATTTTCCCGACCTACTGTGTACTACTATATTTCGATTAAGAATAAGTTTAGTTTACGGTGAGGGCATTGTTAAAATGGAGGATATAATGCTTTTAAGAAGTTTTAAATATTTCATAGAACTTTTTGGTGCATTAGGAATTAAGTCAAGTATTCTGCAGAAAAATGGGCACACAGGATTTAATAATATTGTAGAGGTTTATATTATGTTACAAATCTGATATATAATTTGCATAGTGCATAAGTTGGGGCAAGTATCCCGCTACCATTTTATATCGACGCCACTTGCTCATAATGTTTGTAACAGTTTGTGTTCGGCTGTTGTGTAACGCAGGCGTACAAGTTTTATTATGGATAAATACAAGCTAAAATAATGTATTTATTGCAACTATTTGCATTTAGGCGAAAATATCCTATTCCTCCAGCGCCTCATTAAACTACAATCGTTTATTCAAGCAATTTCAAGAATTTGGAACAGTTGGGATAGGGCGCGCATCAGAGGTCAAAGGACAGAGCAAAGCATTGAAAATTTTCTACGTGTGAGAAAGTCGTGTGAGAGTCTTCAGAAACGTCGATTCGGCAACGTGACTTGCACATGTAAGATTCCAATTGTTCAAGAGCTATTATCTACAGACGACAATAATCGCCTAAAAAAACTGCAGTGTAATCGAGAACCACTTCCATCAAATTGACAATTTTCATGTAAATTGATTTGACCATTCTAGAATATTTTTTATAGGATTTTTGAGCAAAAGGCTTACAAAAATAAGTCCCAAATCAGCAACTCAAAGAAAATATATGTGCTGAAATCGCTGCTATAGATATATAGACAAGTTGACAAAAGCAATGGAAAATGTGTTAAAAAGGGCACAATGTTACATTCCTATTAATGACTCACATTTCATTGACATAATTTTCAAAAATTAATTAAGATTAAATTTAAAGACCAAATTAAAAGATTATTAAAAACAAATCCGATTTGTTCGTTTTATAAGTTCTAAAGGATTAAATTGGCAGCGTGATATTTGCCGCGCCCGTTATTAATTTAATAATTTTTGAATTCTTTATATAAAAAATTGAGGAATTTAGCTTAAATAAATTTAATAGAAAAATAAAAAAATCTCAATAATTAAATTGTTGACAATAAATCTAAATCTTTAATTTTAAATTAACCAATTTTTCGTATTCCAATTTCTTACTGAATCATTATAGGATTGCATATACTGTGTCTGTCCAAAATGCAATTCAATATTTACACCCTCATTCGCCTTTCAATAATGCTTTTATAAGATGCCCACTTTAATGTCTTTCATGTTCGAATATAAAGTGAAATTGCATATGCTTTCGTTTTGAACGGCCATTCAAACTAAGTCTTTGGAATTTTAGGCCTGACAGGAGTACTTGCAGTATCTTAAACAATAAATAATATCAGCAATTATGTTTGGTGACATTTAAGACTCCTTTCGCTATATATTAGAACGATCTACACATATGTAAGTCTATTAATAGACATGAATTTAAACTGATATACAGAGACAGGCATTGTTCGATTCAATTCTGATTTTAACATAAAATGCATGAAATACATATTGAGCTATTAATATCGCGCATTAAAAATACTGAAATTACAGTTGTGGAAAACATCTGGATGTAATCAATCAGCCAGAGATTAATTTGATTAGGGCAAATTAGAATTTATTTAGAAATAACATTAAATAACAAATAAATATAAACGTAATTGACCAAGACCCTAAGAGAAATGAAACACATATATCTAATCGATCTATTCAAAAAAGGCCAAACATAGTTCCTATTTCAATTTACTATAATTTTAATTTATTCACTGTAAAACTTTTTGGAGGTTCCAAATGTTTTCAAAGAAAAACTATTCTATTTAAAGGCATGACAGTTAATTTATAGGTTATATAAATTTAAATATCTTTCTTAAAAATGTTCTAGAAATGCTATAAAAATATTTGTACATATATATGGTAAGTTTCTCTCCACCTCGCTGCATTCACTGTTTTTATAGTTTCTTCCACCTGTTATCTCCATCTGATTCTGAGTCACCCTCTCTGTCTGTTCCGTGCTGGTTTCCATGTAAATTATCTCTCTCGTTGGTGTAATGTTTTCTCCTTTCAATTATGTATCCATCTTATTCTTTGTTCTTTACTTGTTCTTACTATGTTGCCTTTCTCAAAAGCTTGTCGATCGCAAAGCTCATCAGGATTCTGTACTTGTTTCTCATTTTCTTGCTCCATTATCGTTCTTATTATTTTACTTTCAAAATATTCAGTTTGTCTTCCTCTTTTGCTGAGATTGTTGTAGTTTCAACGACATATGGTACTATTGGTTTTATTATGTTCTTGTATATTCCTAATATATGTCTTATGTATAATATCTTGTCCCTTAGTAATTTTTTGTTGGTATGGAATCCTCTATATCCTTTCTGTATCTTTTGGTCTATGTCAAATCTCTCATTTTATTATAACTCCCAGGTATTTAAATATTTTCACTTCTATGAATTTATAGCTTTCGCACCCTAAATTTCTTAATATTCTATCATTTCTGTTGCAGTACATATACTTAGTTTTCTGCTTATCTATTTCCAGCCCTTTTTTTCTTAAACTCGCGGTCAATTGTTTATATTACGCGCTTTAGTTCTCTCTACTTTCTAGCAATTATTGCTACATCATCGGCATATGCCACTATCTCTACTAGTTGTTTTAGTCTTTCTCTGTTTTCGATTTTCTTTATTGTGTTATCCAGTACTATTATGAATAATAGTGCCGATAACGCGACTCCATGTCTAACTCCTTATTTGATTGCTATTCATCATTCGTTGGGCCGTGCAAATTTAGATTCATTCATTGATATTCCTATCTATCTTCTAATCTTTCTGGGAACTGGAAACGAATGTATTTTAACTGTTCCATGAGTCGATTTCTGTTGATTTTATAGAAGGCCTGCTTAAATGCACGTCGGTTAAAACACACACACACACACACACATATGTATATATATATATATATATATATATATATATATATATATATATATATATATATATATATATATATAAATATATACAAACTATACAATACAAACTTATCCAAAGTTTGGATAATGACAATTATATTTACGACTTGAAACATCAAGGCAATCATGATCAGTGCGAAGTTGATATGAATCAAATTTTAAACTTATCCAAATACTGGCAATAAGGTTATTTATAAAAATTGCTTCTATTATATTATAAAAATATTTGGTATTTTGATTGTGTATATGATACATACATTTTATATAAAATAATTTTTTATATTTTCTTGGCCTGAACCAGTAAAAATTAAAATATTAACTTGCATAGTAGATTACTTCCTATTGATTGATTAATTTAGTGAAAGTTTTATTGCAGTAGACAAAACGAAAATCGTTCGAGTTGCGACTTTTTGAAGTTTAGTGTGTTACGTAAATTAAGTAAACCAAAGTAAAATGAAAAATGAACGAAATTAGTCGAGCTACGGTGGAAGGCAACTAAATCTTAATCAGGTGTGTACATCATACGTCATGTCGCCGTAGCCCACGGTCGTCATGGTGACGACAGCCCACCAGAACGCGTCCGGGATGGACTTGAAGAAGGAGTTCTCGCTGCCGGCCTCCGCAAAGTACACGGCCGACGAGAACAGAACGACACCTGCAACCAATCAAGGCCACATCTAGCTCTAGTCTCAGACAAAGTTAGTCGAAAACGTGTTACCGTTTTTTCTGTTTCACAATTGTAATATGTATGTTGTGTAGTAAGAAATACAAATCTAGTGCAACTATTAAAATCTATGTTTAAACCGATTTTCCTTTATAAAGTAGTATTTGTACATGGACACATATATTATACAGCAATATACAATGACGAATTTTTAACCAATTTCATGCTAGTCATACTAAAACTTATTTTTTCCTATACCTGAGCATTTATGTTTTTTGGAAATTTCTACTCAATTTTTCTTACTACATAAGAGATCTGGTGGTTTGACTCATCAGGGACCAATAGACGAAACATGTGCCCTCCAATATGGGGGATAGGTGGGGGTTCTGTCTGGGTTAAGCAACTAACACAATGCTCATTTTGGCGGAGACGTAGGTTGTTGTGTTTTCCACATGAGATTGTGGAACCCAGCGGTTGGGGTGCATAACTCCGGACTACTGTTTCATTGGACGCATTCCAAAGACATATAAAACTGCATATATAAGCCATCCGACGAGAAGTTGGCGAAAGTGTTGGTTGTTTAATAGTGGATAGGGTCTCCCTATTTTTGTCGAGAAAGCATATGTCGGTACCCTGATGAGTCTAACCTCCAACAGACGAAATATGTGCCCTCCAATGTGGGGGATGGGTGGGGCTCTGTCCGGGTCAAGCAACTAATAGAATGCTCATTTTGGCGGAGACGCAGTTTGTTGTGTGTTCTACATGAGATTGTGGAATCCAGCGGTTGGGGTGCATAACTCCTGACTATTGTTGTCTCATTGGACGCATTCCAAAGACATCCAAATTTATGTATATATACATATATATATATATATATATATATATATATATATATATATATATATATATATATATATATATATTATGTATATATATATATATATATATATATATATATATATATATATATATATATATATATATATATATATATATATATATATATATATTGATCATGTCATTACCTTTGACGATGGTGGTAATTAAATCAACCCAATGCCTTTTAAAAATTCGACATTAAATGACTTAACAGTTGTTGGTTCAATATCAATATCTTTAAGACATCTGAATTAATGATTAGATTCGGCAGTAGCAGAGTATAGTCATAAACATTTCTTCATGTGAAAAAGAAAATGGGTTTCCTCTGAGTAATTTTTATTATTCTACTATAAAATCCTTTCCTGGATATTATCTCTTGTTTTGTATAACCTTTGTATAACCACAAATGAAAAAACAAATATTGACTGCATTGTCGGTCATTTTATTCCAGTGATAAAAAAAATAGTAATGAAATATTTCAATACTCTGTACTCTAGTAGCGTTCTTGTGGCAACTTAATATTCATTAGTTAAAAATACCGCAGGAAAGACAATTTTTCAAGTACCACATATTATTGACGGGTAACTAATCCTGTAGAAACCTAGATAATACGCCTTGTTTAATGACCTTTCAAATTCTTCCAAATGAACTTTGACATCTATGTTTAATTGATTGTTACGAAACTGGCATTAATTTATGTAAGTACATGTACTAATATATTCCATTTGAAGACCTTTAACTTTAGATAGCATTCTTAATAAAATTAAACAACTCCTTTTGCAGATAATCAGTTGTAGAAAATCAGTTTTTCAAATAAGGATACTTATAAATATGAAAAGCAATTAGTTTAACCAAGTTAACAGTTTAAATTTCAGGAACGACACTATAGTGTGACATATAGTTGCGCTAAAATTGCATGTTATATGTGATATATTTTATGTTATGATGAGATGTTTTATAATTGATTCACTGTTTAGCAAATAACTCGACTCGATTTTATGGCGGCTACGGCAGCCACCCACAAAGTACGTTTTCTACATTTGTCTGAGACGATCTGTCACCATTTACAGACAAGTACAAAAACACGAAGTATTCCGTCTTGCTCTACCTCATATCTCCGTATCCGACGGTGGTCATGGTAACGACCGCCCACCAGAAAGCGTCGGGTATAGATTTGAAGGTGGTCCTCTCGAGGCCAGCCTCAGCAAAGTACACTATGCTTGAAAACAACACTACGCCTGGAAAACGTTATGCCAGGCAGGTATGGTTTTGCGGATGTCCAGGGGAAGGTCAGTGAAAGTTTTATTGTATTAGTGCATTTTTGTCAAATATTTAAATCACACATCATATAAAAACAACAAAATTAATTGCAAAAAATAATTTCTTTAAAGGAAAGAGCTGAATATCATGATCTGAATATCAATTGATAAATTTGAACGCACTATATATAAGACCACTATTGCTACCTAAGATTACCTCAAACAAATTATACAGTATTTCATAGTTATTGTCTATGTATATTATATTCAGTCGTGATTATAAACTAAATAATTTCATATAAATTAAATATACAGGGTGTTCCATAACTTATCCACCATAGAGCAACTAGTGATAGTAGAGATCAAAATAAAAGGATTTTGTCAATAAATTTGTTGGCAAATGTTAGTTATAATAAAGATACAGGGTGTTGAAAGGGAAACTAAATTTTATAAAAATTGAGAAAATTTAAAAACGATTGAAGATATTATATTCAAAATCGGGGTAGTTGGGTTCTGAAATGTGACAAATCCAAATTTGGTACTAGTTTGAACCCTATAGTTCCTATAGGGCGCTTACTAGCTAGTTTGTGAGGTATTAACTCGCTCATATTTTTTACCCTATAAAGCTGCGGAAATTTTGGCTTCAAAACAGAGAAGTCATAATTCCCACGATAAAAAGTTACCCCTGGTGAATATCCATATTTCACGCCGTTTGCGAGACATTCGTGTTTCAATATTCCATTCTTCATCTTGTCGATGGCTGAAAAATCCGCAATTCACAAAGTGTGCCTTAAATACGAGGAAAAAAAAACATTAAAATGTCAAAAATACAACGGACTTTATTTAAAATAATTTTTTAAAATTTACTTTAATAGGTGTTGAAAGTGTCCACCGTTTACCTCAATACACTTTTGCAGGCCATTTGTTAAGTGAAGCCTCACATTTGAGAAGATATTTTCTTCATTTCTAATAACATTGGCCGTTGTTGATTTTTTTTGTAAAAGTTCGTCTCGTGTATTGATTTCATCATGGTAAACTAAAGACTTCATCTGACCTCACTAATAAAAGTCTAACGGATTATTGTCTGGGCTACGAGGTGGCCAAGGAAATTTACCACTGCGCCCAATCCATCGATGTGGAAAATATTAATTCAAATTATTTCGCACTGTAACAGTAAAATGCGGTGGCGCCCCATCTTGCCTGAACCACATGTCTTGTCTTAAGTTTAGAGGTATACCGTACAAAAGGTCTAACAAATCATTTTCTGAAAACTGCACATATTGATCTCCATTCAGTCTTTGCGGAAACTCGAATGGATCGATTAAAAAATTGTCGATAATACCTCACCAAATGTTAATTGAAAATTCGTGCTGGAAATGTCGCTCTCTTGGTATGTATGGATTTTCCTGGGCATAATAATGATTATTTCGTCAGTTAACATGGGGTTTTAGTTTTTTTTGTGTAGTAGATTTTGACAAAATTTTAATCTATCAATCAATCTTGTGGCAATAAATTTTGAACATGCGAAAAATGGGAAAAAAATGTTTTACGGAGAACTCTTGAAACGGTAGATTTGCTAATTCCTGAAGATGGCTCCAAACGCCTAGTGCTTAGTTCAGGATTTTCCGCGATATTAATCAAAACGTGTTTTTCTCGTTCTACCGTTATATGTTTCGGTCATCCACCAGGATTGTTGTAATAAAACGAACCTATTTTGCCTACCAGATTGAAAATTCTTTGAAAAATTTGTTGATGTTGGATGATTCTGGTTAGGTTGAGGCTCTTCATACCTTTTAACTGTAGCGCGACTATTGCAATTTACTTGTGCATAAATGCAGAGCATATCCCTTAAATCACGGTTCGGAAACTGATTAAGTCTGGGCATTTTTTACAAATTATTTAATACCAATTCAAGATTGGAGAAATTTCTTTCCACCTACGTTTAATAGGAGAGATAAAAAATAATGACAGTTGTCATCGAGACGTAATAATTTGTACACAACATTCAAGGCACACCTTGTGAATTTTTAAATTATCTCAATTTTTCAAAAATTTAGTTTCACTTTCAACAGCCTGTATCTTTTTAATGACTAACATTTACCAACACATTTATTGACTTACTCCTCTTATTTTGATCTCTACTATTACCAGTTGCTATATGGCGGATAAGTTACGGGACACCCTGTATATAGGTAAAACGGCAAATTACTCTAGAGGAACTCAAAAATGTTATATATAATAAATAAACGTATAAAATAATACATTTGTTTATTGTAGAGCAGATATTTAGATATTAAAGATGCAAAATATCAAGAAAACAGCCAACCTTTATCACTAATGCCTTAGATACATACATACATACATAAATGATTATTTTTCAGATTAATATTGTGTATCAGAATAATGATCTAAGGGCATTTTTAATAGAAAAAAACTGAAAACACTTTTTCATAGGGTCTAAAAAAATTAGATAAAAATTTTAACAACAAATATAGTAAACATATGAAAAGAAAAACATCTTTAATATATATATATATATATATATATATATATATATATATATATATATATATATATATATATATATATATATATATATATATTATATATATATATATATATATATATATATATATATATATATATATATATATATATATATATATATATATATTTGTGTATTTTTTTTATATTTAGGTAACAATAGCGGTATTTGTTAAGGAGTGTTTCTAATAATTCATTTTTTACAGGTTATGTTCAATTCTGAACCTCTATCTGTAACCCAATTTCACTATCATCTAAAAATACCACAATCTCAAAAAGAATCCTAGAAAATCTCTATTATTTCAGATTTATTACTCGGTAACTTAACATCCTGCACTTCAAGACTAACATTGAACACAATACATGTGGCTTTTCACTATCCTTTATGTAATAATATATGTAATAATAATATATTGCATAATACTATGCAATTAAAAAATGTATATGAATACATGAAATCTATATACGAGATGTATAAAGAAGGAAAAGTAAAAATAAATGAAATAAATTGAAAATCAATTAAAACTTATTATTATAAATTGTTCTGTAAAAGGTTGTACGCAAAGTTCGTAGGGATTCTTTTAAGAGAAATATAAATTCAAATAGTTTATGAAAATATTTCTTTAAAGTCTATTATGTAATTACCATTATTATTTACAACAATTCAACATTTTGCCAACGTAGTTGTAGGTCCATAATGCTTTTTTGCTAAAAATTTATCGGTAAAAAATATCAACAGATTGTTTTTTCAACTCTTCTTTCATTTTAAAAGATTTTTTATTTAAACCATTTTGGAGAAAGCGCTATAGATGGTAGTCCGAGGGTACCATGTCCGGTGAGTAAGATGGATGGGGCAAAACATGCCCCATCCATATTGAATTTCAATACGACGCTTTTTCTGTTTACTAATTCTGGTCGGTCGGTTCTTCAATTGGTGCTTTCAGACAATCTGATTGTGAAGAGCAGAAGTAGATGTTGACGGTTTGGATCCATGGGAGAATCTCAAACCCTATGGCTCTGTTCCAATCCCTCCAAATGTAAAGAATAATTTTCCTCGGATGCAGGACCTCTTTCGCCGTACCTAAAACCACCGACCCTGGCAACACCCATGATTTTTTCATTGTACGGTGTTATACACAATCCACTTTTCATCACCGGTTATCATTCGCTTCAGAAATGGAATCTGATTTTTTTAAGCAAAAGAATACACGATGCGAAATGCAATCCAGCATATTTCGCTCGTGAGAGACCCCCACTTGCAGACGTACCAATTTTTTGTCAGATGGTCAAAAACGGTCGGTTTGTCAATATTTAACATATCTGCTATCGTACCGACCGTGGTGTGTGGATCTTCGGCTATTTTTATGGTCTTTCTGTCATATTCTCTATCTTCTATCTTTCTATCTATTCTTCCTATTCTCTCCGCCCCTGAACCAACCAAACCACTTTTGCAGCATGATCTCTACAACAGAACCCTCTCCGTAAACGACATAAATGTTGTTTTTTGTTTGGAGAGCTGTCTTGCCCCTTATGAAATATAACAGCATAATGTGGCGTAAATACAATTTATCGACCAACATTTTCAATCTGAATCAACTTGATTAACTGAAGATCAATCAAAGCGAACCTGAACATAAACATTGCAAATATAATACCGCAGGAATTAATAATATGTAAATAAACATTACTAATAAACACATATTTTTGTGTTTGGCACTAATGGAAAAGAGCAACTAATGGAGCAACTAATGGAAAATGGACAATCTGACATAATATATCATAACAGATCTGAACAAAAAATGAAAATAAATAGACAAGAAGTTATTGAATATTATTGATGACTTCCAAAATAATTTTTATACAATTACTGTACCATTTAATATTTCGAATACAAGAAAAAATGTAAATATTAAAGCTTTTTTCGGTTTCAACAGCTGGATCTTAGAGCCGGTGTAAGTAATCGATTAAATTCGGAACATTTAAACAATTGAAATTTGATTAAAAGGGAACTTTGTCGTTTACAAACTAGAACATATAAAACAGCTTGAAGTTGATATGTAAGTAATAAAAAAGTCTAAAAATGTTTTAATATCAATCATTGGAAAAGAAAGTATTTGAGATTGAGAGATAAGTGTTGTATAATTGTTTTTCTGTTTCATTGGTACAATGAAAAGTTTTAATACAAATTTTTAGCGTTGGTAATATGCCGCTCAACCCGATACAATCTTAATCGTATATAATGCTCGATGAATCTACGTCTGCTGACCATAGTTATATAATCAAATATTTTCTTGATACATACTTTTTGTATATATTAGGCCACTCAATCATTAAAATCTGTTCTTGGGCAATTAATTTTTCTGATATAGAATTTCCGCATTATTAAGTTGGAACTTATAATGCATCCCTCTCATTAGAATGTTAATGTTTCTACATAGGAAATAGTTACAATGAACCAGACTGTGGTAATAGAGTGGACAGTGGACATCCCAAAATTACGACTGCGTTATGTTTTTGAGTGTTTTTCTGATGACTCAAGAATAAGTTTTTCAATCTAACAGTCGATAGCGGACGATATCTGTCGAATTTTCTATATAAAGGATTGTTATGAGTAGATTGAAGTCCTGTTACCCAATTGATAGCACTCTGCCCAAAATATTGAATTCTAACCATTAAAGTTTGAAATCTAGTAGTTTTGTAGAATTTGTAAGGAGTAAAAGTATCTACCCAATATTATTTATGACAAAGTTTTAAAATAAAGTAAAAAAATCGATTATTATTATTTATTCAAACATCTAATTACATAACAGACTAAAAATATATTTACATAAACTATTTGCGTATCTCTTTCTCTTAAGAAAATATCTACGAATATTGGACAACCCGATATATCATAAATATATAAAAATATCAAATAACAACAAAATTATTTTGTTAAACTAGAGGAGTTCACATCTCAGACGTTTAAAATTTAATTTTTCAACATAACTTCCTACAATATTAATTCATTTGATGCACTGATATCGATGGGCTTTTATAATCTTGGAAAAAATCTTTCTCTTGCTCTATCAGCCTATCATTCATTCATAGCACTGATTATATATTCCTGATCAGTGAAATTATTTCTGGAGAATACAACTTGGTAAAATAGAATCAGGTCTGGAGAATAAAAAAGCAATTCAAACGTTAAAACAAGCTTCATTCATGATCGTTTGTTATAAAATCAGTACAATATTGGAAATGATATTATGCTCACGTGGTAAATAATACAGGTCAACATGATGTTCGTAACATTGACGAGAAGAGAGCTCATTTTGCGTTTCATTTATTAGGTAGTTATTAAAACACCTTTTCACAGAAGTGACCTGGCACGTCCCGTTTTCAAGTACCTGCTTCTCCTTTATATCATGGGATCACTGAAATTATTTGTACCCGACTTTGAACTGGACAATGTAGGAATTACCACAAGATCGTAGAGGGGGTATTACCATAGTATTCTACGAACCTTTAAGGGCAGTTTTATTGTTTTCTATAGTTTTATTTCTTTTTGTCTCGTTTACACTACCGTCCAGTCGTTTTTATACAAAAAAGCAAGTTCTATTTCTCGATTTTATATGCGGATCATTAATTTTAAAGTCAAAAGTTAGATATCAAGATTAAAGTTGGGCTCCTCATGATTGCTGTGTGAGTTACGTAAATTTTGTGAAGTGGACGCATCGCACGAAACATTCTATGCTGATTGCTCTTCCTATGGCGTGGAGACGACTTACTGACCATATACGGGATTGCTACTTTTATATCACTAAAACAGAAGAAATTTCAAAAAAGTGAAGGGATAAAATTTAGTATCCAAATTAGTCTTCTGTACTTAGGCAAATACCTCATAGCCAGGAACTACCGGTACCGATTGCGCCTTTAAACCTGGACAACATGTATACCGGTGATTCTAATTCTTCATCAAGATCTGATTCACAACTTCTTGAGAACATCAGTTGTGACCCAATATTTTTAACAACTACCAATGAATCTCACTTTATAGCTCAGAATGAATTAAATAATTTGGTACGTGACTTGGGATTGTCAAAACAAAAATAGAAACTTCTTTCTTCCAGACTTCAACAGTAGAACCTGTTAGATAAAAATGCAACTTTACTTGTGAGTTAAATGAACTTTATCGAAAACGGAATGAAATATTTTCAAGTTTTTATAAAATGGCAGGAAATGAGTTTAATATGGAACATGTACCTTCTGAGTGGTATTATCATAGATTCGTAGCATACTCTTATTATAAGTGACAATATAAAAGGTAAAATAGAAAAAGAGAAATGGCGCAAACACTTCATTCAAGGAGGATTTTCATATATAATATATAGCTTTTACAAAAGCGAATGCTAATAATTTGCTATCTATTTCAAATTTACAGATAAAATCCATTTTAAAATATAAATAAAAAATTCCACATAAAATTTAGTTTTAAATTCCCCTGTATCATCCTTAATCACATCCGGATAATAATTTGTTTATAATATAATTATAATAGATAATTCGCTTTGCCTTCGTTAAATAATCTGAATCTATTCATCGGATCATCTGGATCTAGGAATATTATTTGTTACCAGTGTCTTTAGTGTTATTATATATGTGATCTTCATCAATGAAATAACAGCCACCTTTTGCTTTCTAGATTACTCAAAAGCATTTGATACCGTAAATTATCTGAATTGCACTGTGAGAAATGGCAGTACTGCACACTTTATTTTACTTATAAAATCACTCTACATAAATAACGTTATTGTCAAAGTCCACAATAAAATATTCACCAATTTCAAGGTCCATCAAAGATATAGCTACGCATATAAAGTTGGGTCCACATCAATACAAATTTGCGTTGTGTGGCCTGTATGTGTTGTATGTTGTGTGCCTGCGTGGCAATGTAGACGCTCTGACACATAAAGTCACAAACAAATATTGTCTTCGTATAACAAGCACAGGAGCCATCTATTGACCACCAGATAATTCAAACAAATTGTTCCAATAAATACAACACACACGCAAAATTTTATTGGTGTGGACTCAGCTTAAGAGAAAGTCATATACCCTCAAATGTTTTCGAGAAAAGAGTGAAAAGTTCGATATTTTTACAAAATATAGCAAATGGTAGCTCCAATAGTAACAGTTGACAGTTTTCGAAAGGAGATAAGTTCGCTATTTTTTGTTATCACCGAAAAAACGAATACTACTGTTTTCTGGGATTCGCAAAGTATCACGTTTATCGATTATTTCGAAAAGGAATAGATCATATGAGAGTATTAAAAGTCAATTTGCGCTATGAATTGATGCCAAATTCACCATATTTTCCCGACACGGCCCGTAGTCATGAAGCGCCGGCCACGGTAGCCGCGGTGGTAGAGCAGTAGTTTGTTGCCACTGTGTCGGCACTATAGTTGTCGCGATGGCGGGTTCGATTCCCGTTCTCAGCTGGATGTTTGTGTTTGTAGTTTACCCAAACTTTAAAGGGGCTAGAATTAAAAATAGCGGGTTCCATTTCCAGGCTGGATGTTTGTGTTTGTAGTTTATCCAAAACGTTAAAGTTAAAATATACAAAAAGGTAGACAGACGCTAAATGGCCCTAATAGCTGAAGCGTCTATAATCGTAATATACATAAAAAAAACCTGAAGAAATGGCTCGTTTTTAAAGGAGAGACATATTACATTAAAAGGAGAGATCATCGCCGAAACAGATTACTAGACTTGGCGAAGTTCGACAAGTCGTATCGAACTAAAAATTACGTTAAAATAAAAATTAATTTTTCGATCAAATAAAAAACATTTTTCTTTCCATTTTACATTCGTACGTGTAACCGATAATTCTTAGGAAGGCCATAAAACATATCAAACCAACGAAACCCACCATATTAACATTTGTCTCAAATGCAATGTGCCAAAGTCATTGAAAAAATTATCACAGAAGCAGATTATAACCAGAAGCTAGTGAAATGCTGTCTAATACTTGTTCAGTTTTCACAAAGATAGTTTATAGTAATAGTAAAAGTGAGATCATCAATTTGGGTCATCATAACGAATGATGAAAAATGCGAAATCGGAGTAAAAAAGCCAAATTGAGATGTCCAAAAAAGTCTGGAAAAAGACTAATATTTTCAAGCAGACTAAACTACTTATATTAAATACTAATATTTTTTCTTTGGTATGTTCGGATCCGAAACATGTTCATATTCCATAGGTGTATGCTGCGAATTCTTTGGATAGTACACCAATCTACTCTCTCATTCTTAAGTAAACTAAATATTGAAGTGCACAAATTAATTCTCTCGGAAAATCAAGACAATCATCGACATTAAATCATGTATACTTAACATCTTTGGTCACATAATCTTGCGAAGACTGCAGAGAAATTATGTTTTCAGGAAAGAATCGATGACAAAAGAAAATAAGGACATCACGAAATAGACACATTGATTAATTGAACCTGACCTTCATAATTTAGGTCAGGTCAGGTCATATTTATTTATGAATTTATTATTGATCAATTGACCTTCATAAACTTATTAGTTATTAAAATGATGAAAACGATATAAATCAGAGGAGATTTTGAGATTTGATTTTGGCATAGTCTGGGGTTAAAATGGCATTTAGGATGGGGTTAAAATGCCTGAAAACGGGATACAAGAAGAGAAAATGGAATTATTTGAGAAAAGTAACATATTTCTATGATTCAAAGGTGAGAAAAAAATATAACCTGAAAGAAAATACAAGAGTTATCCTTGATTGATTACTGAAGTAGTAATTAGTGCTGAACTTTACTTCTGAATATAATATAGGACTATATGTAAATCAAATGATATTTATGAAACAAAAATGACATTTGAGCTATATGTGGAAAATATGCTCTATAGTGATAATTCCTTTTTTTATTTAATATTAATATTTATAAATATTATGTAATATTTAATGTTTAATTAGACCAACTGTGAAGTGCAGGTAAGGAATATTTCATTATTGAAATAATAATTTGTAGTTAATACACATTTTTTAGTTATTAGTATCTATTAGTATAATGTTTTCTTATAGTTAACTTCAAATATTCAAAAATTTTGCACAGGCTTTCTTTTTGATTTTGTGGTATGTTAAAAAAAATAATTGAAATATTAGGTAAACAAATTAATTCGGTGTGTTTTTAATCAAATTATACAACATAAAAGATAATTTTATATTCAAAATGTGCCCAATTAGTTTTGATATCTTTACTTTTGAATGAAAGGATCTATCATGATTTTAATAAGAAAGCATCAATGCTTTTTATGGACTTCATCAAATGTTTTAAAATGCCTATCGACCATCTGATGTTGAAGTTATTGAAATATCTAACAGTTTGATTGACCGTTGTCAAACATTACTGTTTTTGAATAATACTGGATATTTCAGAAGAAGCTATGTGGCATTCACAGATGATTTTCTATATTTCAGATTACTATAAAACACTCATCTTTTAATAACCATGGTGATTAGGTATAGAAAATGTTTTATCTTCCTGTCTTATACCTCTAGGCTTAAGTTGTGCATTGTTGTAAAGCAAGGTATGTTTGAGTTTAGCAGAATTTTCATTCAATAGTTGATCATTATCAGGTCATCAAATTTTTGTACCTACTATTGGTGTTCTTAATCCGAAACATTCCCAGAACGGCACAAACCATTCCTATGGTATTAACAGCTTTTTCCTTTAATTGAAATGCGTCATCATTTGTTTTGAGCTTTTCTCATTTGCACTTATAAAGGATAAATAGGTGACAAAGTGTTTATATTAGAGATGTATTTATAAAATATGAAATATAAAGGCACCGAATTAATTTGTATACTAATAGATTATACAGTCACCTACCATTTTAATAAATCATACCTAAAAGGATCAATAAATGTGCAAATTTAGCGATAGAAATGTACACGAATAGCCATCGAAACGTATGCTTACCTATAAATAGGAAGAATATAAGCAGACCGAGCTCTCGCATGCTAGCTTTAAGTGTGCGGCCTAAGATTTGAAGGCCTTTACTGTGCCGACTGAGCTTGAATATTCGGAAGACTCGCACCAGTCGTATTACCCTTAGTATCGCTAGTGACATTGCTTGATTAGTACTCTTGTCCTAGAAAAAAAAATAGAAAATGTTTATTTTACATTGAAGTTTAGTTTTATTTACATCAATATTCATGACCTAGTATTTTTGATACAGTATCAGAAATACCGTAATTTAATTTACAAAATATGCTAAGATGGATCAACTAGAGTTTGAGGAAGTAGAGCTTGAAGGGTTGTAAGTGGTATGTTTAACCATTGATTTCAAAGAGGACAAGAAATTCGGCGATCCTAGAATTATAATACTAGAATAAATAATATCAACAAAATATTTATTTTTTCGTAAGGCAAAATTTTAAATTGGCGACGCTATATTCAGGAAACAAATAAGACCGAAAATATGTGCACTTCTCAATATTGTTGAGGTTTTAAGAGATGCTCATCTCTCTCTGTCTGAGTATTTATGTCATAAAAATGTCAGCAAGTTAAAAGAAAATTAAAGTAGTACTTGAAAAAAAATCGCTTTCTTTTAACCTGCTGGTGTTTTTCATCAGAAACTGTTTTGCTTGTGTTTTTCATCAGAAATTGTTTTGATTGTATTTTAACTGGCTTGCGTTTTGATGGCAAAATTACTCGGGCAGAGGGAAAAGTAGGTATTGGATAAATTCGCTCCAAAATGAGAAATATAGAATAATTTTATATAGCTTTGCGAGAAGTATTACGTTCCTTATGAATTAGTTAATATTGACAAGCAGCTAGTCAGCTTTAGATGACGATGTTTATTTATGATGTACTAGTATGTATCCAGCCAACCATATAAGTATGAACTATGAACTGAAAATTATAATCATGTATGACACAAATATCTTAAATATCTTACAGGACTCTGGCAGGAAAAAAACCCAGGTCACGTCTGCAGTGGCAGACGCCGGCAACCTGGCCGTCGACAGACGGCAACCGGGTGTTCGGATTCTGGGGAACCTGGATTTTCACGATGTCAAAAATTTCCTCACAAAACACCTACATATAGTGGCATCTTTAACATCAACACGCTGATCCAACCAGGAAAACTTTACAGCCTAACTTCAGAACTTGACAGGCAAAAGATACTTGTGCTTGCCCTTCAAGAAACACACATCAAGGATGAGGACACGGTGGACTACGGGAACTACCGCATATTCAAAAGCAGAACAGACAAACGAGTCGCCGATGCACATGCCCCCATAAACGGGGACAACAAGAAAAACACCAAGTCTACAGAGGAACTCTGGGCAACACTAAAGAAGGTAATGGCAAAGGTCCCAGAGGATGACGTCAAAATTTTACTGGGCGACTTAAACGCACAAATCGGTAGAGAAAAATTTAACCAGAAAACCTTATGCAAATTCCCCGGTCACAAATTTATCAAGAAGAATGGCACATGACTCATCGAACTATGCCACCAGAATAACCTAAAGATCATGTCAATATCCCTAAAAAATCTCCATGAAAACAGAAGACATGGAGATCGCCTATACAACAGATTGGAGAATTCCAGATAGACCATGTTGCGATCGCATACCTACAACAAAGAGAGATCCAAGATGTCCAAGTCCGCAGGGGCGCGAACATTGACTCAGACCACTACCTACCTAAGTTCACCCACACAGGAGAATTCATCAAAAGAAAACACATCCACAGAAATTCGACACGAAAAAGATCAAGGGATCCAACATAACAGAGGAATGGGAAAAGGAACAGGCAGATACATGGAAAAAATTCCACAAAAAAATTACAACAATACAGGAACTGATCCCATTTAAAAAGAAAACAAAACACCCTAGGTGGGACTCGGAATGCGAAAGTGCATTGCAGCAACGTAAACGAGCATTTCAGAAGTACAACACTAAAAAATCCCCAGAAAGTTAACAGCTTTTTGGTGTGGCTAGAAAACAGACCGCAAAGGTTATCAGGCAAACTAAGAGGAAGTACATGAAGGAACAACTAGACTTTATAGAGGAGAATTTTCGCAATTACAACACGAAAGACTTTTATATGACTTTCACAAGAAAAATCCGTGGATACACACCACAAAATCTTTGCTTCAGAAAGCGGAATGGGAGATTAGCTCTAACCAATCAGGAAAGTTGTCAGGAGCTGGTATATTATTTCTCTGATCCCCCAATTGCCCCGAACGCGGCACAAGATTCCCCAAAGAAAATTGTATCTATACCCACTCAGAATCACCACCATCAACATAGAAAAAAATCCACTGGCACATATGCAAACTAAAGAATACCAGAACATCTGATTAAGATGGTATCACTGCGGAACTATTGAAAAACCTCGGACCAAATTCACTGCAGGAACTTATGTAAATTATCACGAACATATGGCAAATAAAAAAAATTCCATATTAATGGAAATGTGGTCTTATCCACCCTCTGCCCAAAAAGGGAGACCGAACAGATGTGAACAACTATAGAGGAATCTCCTTACTACAAGTCACTTACAAAATCCTCTCAGCATGCCTTCTCCAGAGAACACAAGAACAATTAGAACACAAAATTGGCGAATACCAGGCAGGCTTTCGCCCTGGTTGCCCATGCACTGAACAAATATTTCACTTTAATGGAATACTGATAAAGGAGTACTAATAAAGCTATTAGGAACGTCCCAATCATCTGCACGTTCGTGGACATCAAGATAACATACGACTGCATCATACGACAAATCTCTGTTCAACATCCTAGAAGAACAAGGAATCGACCCCAAAACACTATGATTGATCCAACAGACACTGACCGACACAACCTCTAAAGTGAAATTTATGGGAGAAATTTCCGAACCCTTCCTGATTAAAACCGGAGTACGCTAAGGAGATAGGTTATCCTGACTCCTCCAACCTGGTCCTGGATAAAGTCATAAGGGAATGGAAAAAAAACTGAAAAAACAAGGACCCAATTGGAAACCCCCTGGAAACCAATACGACGATCCAAAAACAACATAGAAATTTTATGCCTAGCCTTCGCAGGCGACTTAGCCATACTCGCAGACAATGTAAAAAGGACAACCAAACAAATAGAAGTCCTCAAGGAATATGCAGAGAAAGGCGGCTTACAAATCTCCTTTCAAAAAACCGAATACTTCTGCTCAAAATTTGATGTCCAAAATTTGAACACCAAAATGGCAAAATAAATAGGGTCACTTACTTCAAATACCTGGGCGAGATCCTCGAACCCATAGGAGGAGAGAAGATAGCACAAAAGGCTTGATTACTGAAGATGAAGAGGGCATACGGCAAGACACACAATATCTACAATAAGAAATCCGTATCCACACACGCAAAAATAAGACACTATAACACAGTAATCAAAACAGAGGTACTATACGCAAGCGAAACACTTACACTTCACACAAAAAGCGGCATAGAAAACATATTAAAAGAAGAACACAAAGTTATGAGGAAAATTCTCGGCCCAAAATTGACAGAGGAAGGATACAGACTATATTCTAGACAGGCCACAGAGAGAATGTCTAACGTAGCGGCGGACATAAGAAAAAGAAGGTTGAAATTCTATGAACATATCAGTAGACTCCCACCGACAAGACTCACCAACAGAATTCTTATATACATACAAAGAGTCAAATCAATAGTTCCATGGATCGTACAAGTCAGAGCTGATCTGGGAAATGCACAAATGGGCCCGACAGAGATTGAGGATAGAAGAACGTACAGAAACAAAATACATATGTGGAACGTTGCATCAGAGAGCGAAGTTTCGAGGAGATCGGGGACAAGGTGGACGAACGAGAGAAAGAGAATCCACGGAGAGAAGATGAGAGAGGTGTGGAGGATCAGAAAGCACCCTATATATATATATATATATATATATATATATATATATATATATATATATATATATATATATATATATATATATATATATATATATATATATATATATATATATATATATATATATATATATATATATATATATATATATATATAATCTTAATCTTTGAAAAGATCTTATCAGAAATCCTAAGGAATGGTCAATATCAACGCAGTATGTTGAAAAATTATCAAAAGTTATCAAGGGAACATTACAATTGGCTTTCCTCGTGAAATTTTGGCCCCAATATCTTGGTAATATGGCAAACATACTGTGCTAAAATAAAAAAGAAATAACTGAAGAATCTTCGAATGTGAAGAAGAAGAAGAAAATTATTTTCATTCACCACCTTTGATTTTTCACGGAAGGTTATTTTATTATGTGTCAGCAAATAAAAAATGCGTTTTTCTAATTAGTTCTATGTGTATTTATGAAGATATTGAAGAGTACACTAGAAATCAGTGATTTTAACGGTATATAATTAAACAAAAGAAGGAGTGGATATTTTCCATTAAGTTTCTTACTCAGCAACTGTTGCACGGAAAACAAAATGAAAAAGTTACAAAAATAAGGTTACAAGATATACCTTTTAAAACAATTATTTCATGTGTTGGTGGAAAGTCGCATGAGAGAATGGACAAATAACAATCGACTGCAATAAAAACTAAGCCAATTCATTCGTGATTATATCGGATATCTTCAGGAATTTAATTGTGGATTGAATTCCATGCATTGTAAAATAAATAACACAAATTCTGAAATAAATTTGAATGACTATCTGTCAAGTAAAATTATGAGTTTTCAGTATGCAATAAAGATAAGATTATAAATACTATAAGACATTTATTAACAAAAACTTAAATCTATTTAGCAAATAATTTTTTTGTAATCAATTATCTGAAAGAAGTAGTCAAAACGATTTTTTGTGACTTACCTGAGGACTGACCGGCGCTCTAGGCAGTTGTAATGTATCTTCTTCCTCTGCGACAACCGTCGCCAGAGTAATGAAATAAGGGATGATGGCGATGATATCGATGAAATTCATGACGTCTCGGAAAAAGTGAAGCTTATTTGGACAGGCCAGAAACCGAACCGATAACTCAAACGTGAACCATACTATACATATTGTTTCAATCAGGAAGAATGGATCCGTAATGTCCGGCACCTGGAATTAAGGAATTATATTTTAGTTTACATGTATTTTCTTTCTTACTATTATCAACAATTTGGTTTCGATTGAAATAAAGTCTTCATTATTTAAAAGAAGTATCGGCATTTCAATGGGTCATATGCTATTATTTGATCTGATAGAAATGTAACAATAATTCGATTAATTTTCAAATGAAATTAAATTGTTTCATTTCGTTCGCCGAAGGGTGAAGAAATTAATCCACTTCTCTATTGTCGATGTTTTTTTTATTATTATTTTTCGGTTTTTCTGATTATGTGACTTCTTTAGTTTTAGATAATTGAAGGTCTATCTATGTTAATTGGTATATGATAATTTGTTTGTCGGAAGTATTACAAAATTTTCTTTAAACAAATCTGTTATATTTGATGAGATGCATAGATTTAACTACAGGAGATTAGAAAAAATCAATTTCCTTTATGAAACTAAAAAGATCGTGAGGAGTATGATT
This sequence comes from Cosmopolites sordidus, assembly GCA_031761425.1. Taxonomy (NCBI): domain Eukaryota; kingdom Metazoa; phylum Arthropoda; class Insecta; order Coleoptera; family Curculionidae; genus Cosmopolites; species Cosmopolites sordidus. The sequence goes on from JARFXV010000296.1 coordinate 237,566, forward strand.
AATAGAACTCGAGAGCCCATACCTAAGACGTAGACTGAAGAATGGAAGACTGGATACCACCAGGTGGAAGACTAATTAGAAAGCGCCACAGAAAACACAATATGGAGGGGTCCTTCCATTTATAAGATGTGAATAGGTGAAGCGGTATTGACAAATCATCTATTTAGCTTAACCTGTTTTGGTTTAGACAGTGGGGTTGATATTGGGGAGAAAGGAACGTCTTTAAAAGGCTCTAGTAATAGCTCTTTCCTTTAATTTGAGCTAGCTACTCAATAAGTTGAAATGTTAAAGGAAAAACGTATCCAAATTGATGTATCATCCCTCGTATAGTTTGGCTTTATCAAATGCTGATTTATTTTTTCTCCCGAATATTTATAAATATTGTGTGGTAGTGAATTTATAACTGCTGAATAGTCTATAACATTAGACACTAGACTATTCAGCAGTTAAAAATTCACTATCACGCAATTTTTATAAATATTCGGGACAAAAAATAGATCAGAATTTGATAAAGCCAATGAATATATAACATTAGACACTAGTCTAAATAGTCTAATCTCTTATGTTATTTTATTGCTATCAGATAAAACGATTTCGAGTTAGCGTCATATTTTTCTTGTGTGGTAAACATGTCAAGTTTCGAGCTAAATAAAGAGCATTTGCTGCAAGTACTGTTTTTCATATTCAATCAAAAGAAAACCGGGAGTGAAAGCCATGGTATGCTTGAGGAAACTTACCGGGACTTACCGGAAACTTACTCGTGGGCGTTGGTTTAGACGATTAAAAAGTGGTGATTTGCAACAACATTTTCAACATTTTCAACATTGCAAGATGAAGAACGCCCGGATCAAATAAATAAATTTGAAGTTGTCGAATTGCAAGCATTACTACAAGAAAACCATATGCAAACTCAACATCAAATGTAAGAGACGTTATATGTTATTCATCGAACCATTTGTAATCGTCTGCATGCGATGTGAAATATTCAGAAGGCAGGAAAATAGGTACCACTTCAACTAAACAGACAGATGGAAAAGCGAAAAACCGTCTCGAAGATTTATTTTCTCGGCATGATAGAAAGACTTTTTTGAATCGAATCGTGACGAGACGAAAAATGGATATATTTCGAGAACCTAAAATACAGAAAATCATGGATTGACCTAGGACAACCATCAAGATCGATCGCAAGATCGAATTGCCTCGGAAAGAAGACAAGGCTATGCCTTTGGTGGGATCAGAAGGGTGTTGTGTACCATGAGGTTCTAAAACCAGGTGAAACAGTTTATACCGTTCGCTACCGTCAACAAATGATCAATTTGAACCATGCATTGATCAAAAAGCGACCAGAATGGACTACAAGACCAGGAAAACTGATTTTGCACACGACAACGTCCAATCACATGCAGCGAAAGCGGTAAGATACACCAATTCTGCCCTTGGCTATCAGACTTGGCCCCTTCCAATTACCACTTGTTTTCATCGATGTTTCAAGCACTTTTCATGAAACAATTACGGAGGTGTCGAAAAATGATTTGATCACTGTACCATTTCAAAATTGTACGTTTTTTCAGGGAGTGCATCCACAAATTGCCTGAGAGTTGGGAAAATCTGCAGCTAGCGATGGCGCAAACCATTTTTTACCTTTCTTCCAAATTAAACGTATTTTTTTTTAAGAAAAAAATAAAAATCATTAACTGCTACACTTGGTAGAAAAATAGTAAGACAAGTTGATATTCATAACATTGTGTTTATTCTTATGATTTCCAGCAACTTTTGTAGTGATCGACGTACACGCAAATTATAAGTCAAACGAAAAATTGTCCCAAAGTTTGGTTAACTTTCAATATACAAAGTATGGTTGTAATTTTCGGTATTTCATTTTTTTCACTTATTTTATTATTTCACTAATAAACAGCAACATTACTTAAGAAGTTTGTTTCGAGTTTAGAAAGTAGAATCTAAAAAATTAATCTCCGTATATTTTGCATTTTCCTTTCCAGAAGGAAGACATAAAATGTAAAGAATCTAGCAAAAACTCCAATTTTAAGTGCGAAACTACAAAGGTGGCTAACTAAATCTCACTAAAATAAGATTTTCTTTAGATTTGTCATTTCTGGATGTTTTATATAAAGCTTAGTCAATTTCATTACTGCAATTACTGTGGCCGAATAAATCATCTTACCTCACGGTAATATTTCGTATAAATAGACAACTCGTTTCTAATCCATTCACTTGGAGAGGCATGATTTCGTTCAGAAGAATTCCCGCTTTTTAGATTGTTTGTGCTGACTCATTGCGATGTTTGTATGATACGCTATTTAATTTTCCGCTCTGATTGGAATATTTTTTATCAATATTATTCGAACGATTGTAATAAATTAATTAATAAAAGATAAACATCGTAGGTCTCTCAGAAAGTGTTCGATTTTTCCCTGGCTGTGGGGTAATGGAGGGGCGATTCCTTATCGAATTATAAACTATTGCCGAAGAAATATTCTTAAACATTTAAACAAAGTGCACTCATTTACTTTGTGAGTAGGATTCGAATTAGATTATTAACTAGGTAAAGATAAATATTTCTGGGATAGAGCAAAGGAGATACATATGGTATCTTATGATATTAATACTTTATTAAGGAGGGCGGCATCTCTCAAAAAAACAAAAAAATGAATATGCGTGTTCCCTTGAAAGAACCGCTTGGATGTCATATGGAAGGGAACTACTATCTTGATGGATATAAACTTAAATGACATATTTTACAGAGAGTGGAGCACAGTATTAGTTACAAGTTGGCGGAGCCTCGCTACGCAGGATACTTTCCAGTTTCTATGGAAAAATCAGCAGTTCCAGCAATACACAGGCGGTGTCAGGTATTATGTCCGCTCAAAGAGGGAGAAAGAAAAGAAAAATTAGGCTTAACCGAATAGAGTTTGTACGTATCATGTAGTAGGTTTCTGTCAAACTAAACCAAGCCTCAGAATTCTAATTCAGCGAGAAAAAAGGTATCCCGAGGATTTAGAAGGTGTATGCTGGCTATTCGAATGAGTTTGGTCAATTCATTACCCTTATTCCCGTATGAGTGAATATCCACATGCATTTAAAAACACGGTATCTCGAACGTAGATACTTTTAAGTGTAAGTAGTATATCAAATAAATGAAGAGGGTGGAAGTAAGCATTATATACAAGGCGTCTGAGAAATTTATGTACATTAACTAGTCAGAATGAGAAAGCGAGAGGGTATATTCAAGGGCATTTATAATAACCGATATATGAACTATCTGGATTCTATTCATAAAATGGAGGATCTATAATGATGAGAATTCGCCATGAATATATGCACAGCAATCATCTGTTAAGAACGTGGAGCCGTCAGTGTATATATTTTAATGAGCAAGGTCTAGGATGATGGGTTAATGGAGGACACTCTTGCCACAAAATATTCTCAAACATTTATACAATAATTTAATAATATTTACCACAGCACTTAAATATAACTTTGGTTTTACAGAGACCCTGAGTAGGACCTTTTAGACCTTTAGTAAGGAAGTAGAATGTGGTTTAAGGAATAGGAATGAATCAACCAGAGACGAAAAGCAAGAGAAGTGAAGGAGCTGTTGCTAGAAAGCGGTATATCAATATCTTGTAAAGAATTTGCTAAAGTACGATATGAGTTATGTAAGCGATAATTCAGAATATAAGACACATAAGAGAATTCACACAATGAAAAATTCATATTTATAAGACACGCATCTCCACTTTGGAAGAGAAAGCCACTTTAACGTAGAAAAGTCACTTTGAAGAAAAGGATAAAGTGTTGCAAATGTGAATTTTTCCTTTTCAAAACTATGTTAATGTTACACTTACTACAGGAATTATTCATTAAAGTTCTTATCTAAAATTTAAACATTTGTGAATAAATGGAAACGCTTCTATTGTTGTGACTTTATAAACATTGAATGAAAAAAGACAGGAGTTGAAGTGCGTGCAGTAATATCAATAAATGCTGTTCCCACAATTTTCTTTCTTCATTTGTCAATCAATGGTTACTATTTATTGCCGTTGGATGATATAATCCAATAACGGTTTTTTAATGTGTGAATATGATGCTTAATGTGTGAATATGATGCTGAATATGATAAAATTGAAGCTGTATTTAATTTGATAATCTATTGTTATTTACCTCGTCTTCTTCAATTTTGGTGCCATTTGTTGTAGTATTAAATACTTTATAGTGTTTGAATTCAGGCAGCGTCTCGAGGCAGAAAATGACGATGGACAGCAGAATGACAAAGACGGAAATAATGGCAACGACGCGTGCCGCCTGAGACGATTCCGGGTACTCGAACAGTAACCACACGTCCCGTTGGAACTCTCTTCCTGGTAAAGGCTTTTCTTCTTCCTGCAATAAAATTAAAACAGTATAGAAATACTATAGAAAATTTAGTGAACAAGAAAATGATATGACAAAAAATGTTACTACTAAAGTTCATGTACAAACTGTAATAGCAAATAATATATATGTTATACTATAATACAGGGTTTCCTAACCTGGGGTGAGCGAATGTATCCAAAGGGTTCCGGGGACAAAATAAAAATAAAAGTAAAAAGTACGAAAACAGATAGAGGCTACTAAAGCATAGATAGAGGCGTGTTCGAGTCATTAGTTTTTATTAATATTAACAGGTCAGTGCAGTGGGCTCGTGGGTTTTTAAAGTGGGAGGGCGTAGAAGAAAATAGTGCTGCTGAAATTTTTTTTTGCTTTCTCCTTCCCCCTTTTTACTTTCCGCGCTATTGAAACCCTATACAGGAGGTCAGCAAAATGAGTTAAATAAAAAAAACTGAACGGAAACAAAATATGGTGTTTTGGTCTGAAAAATTGTTTACTTTGATAAATGCTGGAGGGGCAGCGCCCTCACGCTCTCCCTCACGAGCTGCCACTGCATAGTAGACTCTCTTAGGGGTCCAGCGTTGAAAAGGGTTGCGAAAGGCTGCTATAATATAATAATATGGAAGCTGGTAGATAATGTTTCTAAATGATTCCGGATGTCAATTTGTTCGTTCTGTGACGGGTCATGGCGTTTCGCCAAAATCTCATTTGCATTCTCAAGTATTATTCGCTTCAAGTGAAGAGCTCAACTTGGAGAGTCTAGAGTACAAAACTCCATTTTCACTCTTCACTAAATGAAGCTAAATGAGGTTTTCGAGAAACGTCGTGACTCTTTACATAATGAATATAATTTAAAACATTTAACTCTTATAAATTAAAAAAATAAATAAATATAATATAATAAATATAATAACTATAAATATAGATTTGGTATTAATTCAGTATAGCATAATATAGCATTCTTGTCAGTATTCACCTTAGATTAAAATGTGGAATGAATGCAATGTCTCCAATACTGATTAACATCAATTTTACTATAGATTCGTGAGACAATATTGACTGCTGGTAAATATTATGTTGTTCTGGGAACTTATAAATCACAAAATGGCGACAAAATAACTGATGTGGCAAGTGTTACGATTCCATTTTGTATACACGTAATTTTTGTCGTGATATTTGTGATAGTTTGGGTTTGGCTATTATGTAATGTAGTTATGCAAGACCTATAAAAGAACACAATGAAATTGTTGTAATTTTCATTAAAACAATAATACAATTACAACTTAATGCGAATTTATGCGAAATTATCTTAATCGTCAGGCGCGTGATAAAACGACAATTTATCGTTTATTCAAGCAAATTCAAGAATTTGGAACATTATGGTTAGGTCCCGTATCAGAGGTTCAAGAGCAGTGCGAAATGCTGAAAATATTATATTTGTGGACAAGTATGGAGGAAAGTATGGACAAGTATGGAAGCAAGTGTGGACAAAGTATGGAGGAAACCTCGATTCTATGACATGGTGCAAAATTGGGTATATCTTCTGGCAGTTTACGCCAAATTTTGAGAAGTGACTTGCACATGTTTCTCTATAAGATTCAAATTGTTCAACAACTATTGTCTATAGACAATAATAAGCCATTAGCATACCGTAATGCCATCATAAACCATTTCTATCAAATTAACAATTTTCATGCAAAATTATTAATGAGCAATGAAGCTCATTTTGATCTAAGCGGTCTAGTGAATAACAGACTAGTCATTTCTGGGGAAGAGGGAATCCTGACTATATTCATTAAAGGCCATTACGTTCAGTTAAAGTTACACAGTGATGCAGTGTTCATGCTCAAAACATCATTGCACCAATTTTTTTGAAGATTACAGTTAGAATCAACTCTGAATGCTATAGACACATGATTTAAAACTTTTTGGCATCTCAATTGGAAGAGCGTGGGCTGGAGAATATCTGGATGCTGCAAGATTGCCCAACAATTAATATTTTGAAGAATATTTTCTCTATTGGTTTAATTTCTCTATATGGGGATTTATAGTAGCCATCGAGATCTCCTGATTTGATATCTTCAGATAATTTTTCATGGGTATTTTTGAAAGAAAAAGATTATAATAAATAAGTCCTAAACCATCAAGGACAATATTCGTGCTATAATCGCTGTATTGGTACGAGATATGTTATCAAAAGTTACGGAAATGTGTTAAAAAGGCTACAAATTTGCATTGCTGCTCTGGCTGCTGAAATGGCTTACATTTTATTGTCATAATTTTCAAAAAGCAATCAAAATAATTCACACAAAATTTAAAGATCAAATAAATATATTATAAAAAAAAATTATCTTGTTTCGTTTAAAAAATATATATGCGAATATATGCGGAAACAATTAAAATGGTACCGTCACAATTGCTTCAATTTGTATTTAAACTGTAGCCGGATTTATATACAGGATCTATAAAGGCATAAAACTCATTTCAACAACTAATATTAATTTCAATATTTTAAATATTGCTTGAAATATTTTTGTAAATTTTGGTAATTTTTTTCCTTAGGTTGTTGTTTTATTTCTTGGGTCTAGCAAGCCATGAGAAATCTTGTTGTGGCAGTTTAATAATAAGATATTTAATTTAATTTTATTCAAACATCTGAATATACGGGTAAAAGTTATTCTTTCACGATCAATTTACACATTTGAACAATTTGAATAGCTATATGCATGCTAAAACTAACAAGATATCCTTAGCAAATTTTACATTTTAAGGACATTTAGGGAAAATCATCGAACATGTCATTACCAAAAAACAAATAAATTTCTTCCATGCTCTACGCAAAAATTTTGCCTATTTCTTCAGTCGCCATCAAATGACAGCAAGCATCTTCCGAAACTGGCTTCTGGCCTTATGTCGTAATCAGTTGGGCTTGCTGTCGTTTGATAACGTCTGAAGGAATAAATAAAATTTTTGCCTATAGAACGGAAGAAATTTCCCTTTTTTTGAATATTTTTTATATTCTTCACTACCCCACTATGCAACATTTCATGCTATTATATTTTTAATTTCTATCATGTGTATAAAACACTGTACATGAAAGTTATTAAAAATTATTTTTTCCACTTAACAAAAACCATTTCCAGGAAGGGTGGAAGAAGTTTCTCGGAAATATAATGACAATAAAACGTTTCATGGATTCATAACGCATTTTTTTTGTACAATAAGTTTACAAAACTGATTGATGCGATACTGATTTGTGCGCTACTATTTCGACATTTTTTCCATCTACAATACGGATTGTATTAATTAATCAGTATCCTAGTTAAAATTTTACTAAGACATGGGTAAGAAAGTTTGGCGAATTTGGATTAACTCTAAAAAGGAAAACAACGGTTCTGCGGAGCATTAGAAATGAAAACATGTGAAGTTGGAACTTCTATACGATATAGTTCGAAGTGTCGAAGCGCGGACGCTCGCTTGCTCTGGCAAATACTGTGAACAAGTTTACGACGAATTTTAAAGTTGAACTTTACACTCCACCCTTACATACTGCACCCAGTTGGTGGAAACATTTCATTAACTTGAAACATACTCCCACCTCAACATGCATATTAATAAACCAAATTGGTGGTATAGGAGCAGAAGGAATCTTTGATTGGAATGTCCAACACTAGTTCAGTCGTTGATAGTGATTGCTTGGGTGGCTATGCTAGAAAGTGGCATAATTGGGCCACAAGATTATGAAGATAATAATAAGAAAAATAAAGAAATTCTCATTCTTTTTTCGTTGCTTATAATTATTATTTATTTTCATAGTGTTAAGGTATAAATGCTAATGACCCAACCATTATACTAACTATAATTAGCTACAAATATAATACTTATATAGTAGATGCTATTAAATACAATCATTTGGTGCTTCCTCGTCATAGTCTACACTACTACAGAATACTAGTCCAGTGGGGTTTTGATCCATTGAAGGATATCAAACTAACGCTACGCCGTTGACACTACGCGGTTTCTTAAATGGTTTAGTGAATGATTAGTTTAAATGGATTAGTTCTCAAAGGGAATTTAGTGAAGCAGATTTTAAAATGGTTTAGTGAATGATTAGTTTAAATGGATTAGTTCTCAAAGGGAATTTAGTGAAGCAGATTTTAAAATGGTTTAGTGAATGATTAGTTTAAATGGATTAGTTCTCAAAGGGAATTTAGTGAAGCAGATTTTAAAATGGTTTAGTGAATGATTAGTTTAAATGGATTAGTTCTGAAAGGGAATTTAGTGAAGCAGATTTTAAAATGGTTTAGTGAATGATTAGTTTAAATGGATTAGTTCTCAAAGGGAATTTAGTGAAGCAGATTTTAAAATGGTTTAGTGAATGATTAGTTTAAATGGATTAGTTCTCAAAGGGAATTTAGTGAAGCAGATTTTAAAATGGTTTAGTGAATGATTAGTTTAAATGGATTAGTTCTCAAAGGGAATTTAGTGAAGCAGATTTTAAAATGGTTTAGTGAATGATTAGTTTAAATGGATTAGTTCTCAAAGGGAATTTAGTGAAGCAGATTTTAAAATGAATTATGGAACTCCTTCCTCTAATGGTTGTTGGCAGACTAAAAATTATATTAACAGTTTTCACACAGATATCTGTCATTCCGCCTAAGGTTATCTAATTGGCCTGAGGTTATCTAATTGGATGCATGCAATGACGGAGATTGCGAAGTAAAAAGATCGGGATGGAAAATTAGTATGACCAAATCTGCATTAGCAGGATTTACTAATATGATCATTACTTGGAATATACAAAATATAATATTTCGATCATTTTTTAGGAAACAAATCGGACTTTTTGAATCGAAAAATGTATGTACGGGGTTTATTTATTACAGACCAAAATCAAACGGTGGATATTATACTAAAATGGACTGTGGGTTTAACAATGAAAAGTAAATAACAGGTATTTCGTTATTTTTTCCCAGAAAAGTAATTTCATTCAATAATGATATAGTAGGGAAAACCTATTTTTTATATTATGATAATCTCTTCGCAAAATTGCTTTAAAATTGCAATTTAAAACATATATAAATTATATTCTTTCAATACCATTACTCTTCAATATCTAAACTCTTCCTGTTCATTGTGGTAAATTCGTTCCTGTTCATTCCGAGACAACAATAAATATTTAACATTACATCATTCCTCTGCCAAACATCTAAATAGTTCAAAGTAGTGTAAAGAAGGTCGTTATTTAGATCTAAAATAGAGTATATGTAATGCGTGAGGCAAGTGTCACGTTCCAATTTTAATTACCTTTAAAAAAACAAGACAATTTTTTTTCTATAATATGTTTAACTAAACTCGAAGAAATTTATCACTAAACACCAAATCACTTTTTTAAAACTTTTCGACGCACGTTTCGCTAACAATGTTAGCATCATCAGGAGTGATTTATTCTTAGAGGATAGATGATCTTAGAGATCTCCTGATGATGCTAACATTAGCATTGTTGTTGGTTAGCGTGCGAGCGCATGCATAGCGAAACGTGCGTCGAGAATTTTTAAAAAAGCAATTTGGTGTTTAGTTGTAAATCTCTTCGAGTTCAGTATTTCACACCGAAGGATCCAATACAAGAATTGATGTATAATATGTTTATTTCGTCTTTAAATTTTGCGTAAAATTATTATTGGAAATTATGTCAACCAAATGTGAGCTATTAGCATTAATACAACTTTGTGCCCTTTTTAACATATTTTCCATAAGTTTTGTTAACATATATGTTATTAATGCAGCGAGTTCAGCACGGATGGTTTGAAGCTTATTTATGTAATTTCCTTTTCCTTTCCTTTTGATTCCAAAATCCCTATTATTATTAATAATTTTGCATTAAATGGACCATTTTGACGGAAATAGTTTATGATAGCATTACAGTATTCTGATCGTTTCTTATTATTTTTATTTATTATTATTATTTTAAATTTCACCTCAACGAGCTAGCGTTTTTGTGACTATTTAATCAATAGGTTTACACGTGCTCTATTATAGTCAGGTAGACTATATAAAAATCCATACCCGAGCCAGGATTTGAATCCGGGATCATTGAATTTCCTGGCGAGTGACAAGGTCATTTATTGTTGTTTGTAGATTACAGTCTTGAACAATTTGAATCTTATAAGGAAATATGTGCAAGTCACTTCTCAAAATTCGGAGTAAACTGCGTGGGGAAATTCGAAATTATGCACTACGCCGTCGAATTATACTAAAACGTTTCTGAAGACTCTTCGATACGTGAAATATTTTCCAGGTATATGTATGTCTGCAGGAGTATGCATGTCTGCACTACACAACAGCCAAACCTAAATTGCCATAAATATTATGAAAAACAAAGTGGTGCTAAAACAAAATGGTACTCTGATACTTGCCCCACCTGATATATGTTTTGGAAATGAGATATATAAAAATATTCGCTCACTTTAATAAATACGGCCATCTCTGAATTTTATGAATACGTTAATAACAATTCAGTAAGCGAAATTATTTAGAGAAGTATATTAAATTGCTAATGGAGTCAGTCAGCGGTAAGATCTAGAACGGACAGAGTAAGAAATGAAAAAATTCGAGAAATTATGGATTGCAAACATATAATAACGGAATTCAAATTCAAGTTGTTACGATCCAAAAGTTAAAACTGTTTTATTGTAAAACTATAATTATTTACATTTTTGGTTCGTAAATCTCTAGTTGTCTCCAACTCTCGGTGAGGTATATAAAGGGGAAAAGGGAAGTTGGATGATCTCTTTTACTCCGTTTGAAGTTTGATTTTGACTGGGCGTTAGCAAAATACATAGGATTAGAGTTTGTTATGAATATTAAACATATTTTTCAGCTAAGTACTCATTTCTACATTTTGAACGAAAATTGTAGTATTTTTTCTGTGGTATTTTATCTATCCTGTAAATATTTTTCTGCGTGGAATATATATTATATATATATATATATATATATATATATATATATATATATATATATATATATATATATATATATATATATATATATAGTTCCATTTCTAGTCTTCTTTTTTTTTATTGAGCAATAACATAATGGGTGATAAAATTACCGAACAAAACCTTGATTGGGAAACCACAAAACATCACTAGCTGATGTCAAATTTCTCTATTTTAGGGCCACTAATCGATCGTCAATTTTGTAGATTAGAAACTTCAAAGAGGTAATTTTGTACCGAACTGTTTAGAATCTAATAAATGAGTAGTACTACTTTGTATTAACATATAATCATTTATGTTTGGAATTTTTGTTTAATGTTCAAATAATATGATTGAAATAATATTTACATTTCATCGTGGCCAAGAAAATTAGATATGGTGTCAGATATTTTTCATATTTATACGCAATAATATGTGGGTGTTTGTAAATGAAAGCCACGTATTCCACATGGAAATGTAAACATACAAAGCAAGTCGTCATATTAGTATACGTTTTTAATGAAAATAAATTGAAACGAACGACCATACATTTTGGACATAAACACGACTTCAGATTGGCTGCTGTAGAATAAAAATGTTTATACAGTCCAAATGTTTATTTATTTTATTTTTGAATTATCCATATTTTTACTTGATAGTCATAGGTTTTCAAATGGAATGGAAACAAAAGTTTCAAATATAAGTATCACCATTTGGAAATGTTTTATCTTTATTCTAATATATTATTTTACTGTTATAATATAAAAAATAGTCAGAATAAAGAAATGCACATTTCACGATAAAATTGATATCAGTCAATTTATTCTTTTCTGTGGCGCTATGCTCCCCAAGCTTTCTTAATATTAACGAAAAGCTTCAACAAGCTACTTAATTTGGCAAAATAATTTTATGTATTGTCAAATTTTTGTGATAACATGTATATTATGAACTGCTGAAAAAAATCAGCAGAAAATGGACCTGGAAAAGTCCAACTGATCTCACAAGTGAAATTGACTACATCATGTCAAACGATAAAACAATATTTTGTAATTGTACTGTCCTTAACCGTTTTAATGTCGGAAGCGAGCCATAAAATGGTTCGAGCAGAGGTTAGGATAAACTGTCGAAGAGAACGTACAAGAATGATAAGATCGAAGAAAGGCAAAGTAGATTCTGGAAAGCTGCTTCAGAGGGGCGGCGATTTTGAGATTGCTTTGTCGAACAGCTTTGATGTGTTGCAATACCCAGAGGAGATGGAAATAACAGAGCAGTATGAAAAAAGAATCGACAATGTGCTTGAAACGGCTGCAGCTATAACACCAGCAAAAAAAAGTTTGAAACAGTCAAAAATCTCCAATGAGAAAATTATTTTAATAAAAAAATGGCGTACAATGAGGAATGTAGGGAGTCTTTTTGGCAGAGTCGAGTACGTTGAACTTTGCAAAACTATAAGACAACGTATTCGAAAAGAAACCTGTCGGTTCAACATACAGCTAGGGCAAAATATACTAGAAGAAAACAAAGCAAAACACAAGCTGAGAAATAAGATGACACAAATGTATGCATTAATGCGTTAGGATAGCACAGTTTGCAGAGAACGTACTGAATGGTAGAGGTTATCAGAAGATTTTATTCCAAGTTATATGAAGATCAGAACCAGTTAAAGAGAGCAAAACCCACGGAAGGGCAAATCCCAGATATCCTGTTGGCTGAAGTGACAAATGCTATAGAAGCGATAAAGAATGGAAAGGCTCCAGGAAAGCACAGTTGAGATGTTGAAAGCTGGCGGTCAAACTTTACATAAAATACTGGCAAAATTGTACTCAAAATGCCCCAGGGCACAAAAAATACCCAACCTATGGAAAAGTGCTGAAGTGATTCTTCTTCATAAAAAAGTAATCGAGGAAGATTTGAAAAACTACCGCCCAATAAGCCCCCTGTCAGTATTATACAAGATTTTCACCAAGATAATATGTAAAATAATACTGAAAACACTGAATAACGCACAACCAAGAGAACAGGTAGAATTCAGAAGGGGATTCAGTACAATGGATCATATCCAGGTTGTCTAACAGGCCATAGAAAGGCACAATGAATACACCATGCTACTGTGTTTGGCTTTTATTAACTATGAAAAGGCATTTGACTCAGTATGAAAGCAAGCCATAATGGATGCATTGCTTAACCAAGGGATAGACAGAGCCTAGGTAAACCTACTGAGATTCATGTATGATGAAGCTACAGCGACAGTTCACATGAATGATCTTGAAATAAAAATCAATATAGAACGGGCTGTACGGCAGTGTGACTTTATATCCCCTGTCCTTTTCTCAGCCTGCCTTGAAGAGGTATTCCGTCATCTGGATTGGGAACAGGATAGAATAAAAATACATGTTGCATACTAAGTGACCTTAGGTTTGCAGATGATATCGTTCTCTTGTCACAAAATCCAGATGAACTACAAAAACACATACAAGAGCTGCAAAAGGAGGGCGAACTATTTGGCTTGAAAATAAACCTGAAAAAGAGTCGTTTTGTTCAACAAATTTACTGAAAACAGAAGAATATCTATTTTAAGAAGCGACTTAGAGGTGGTGGATCACTACATATATCTTGTGCAAATGATTTTAATAGAGGGTGATACCGCCCGGGAAGTGAAACGGTGAGTTAAGTGTAGCTGGTAGTTATTTGGCAGGTTCAACATGGTGTTTAAGAACAAAATCCCACTTTGTTTGAAGAGAAATTTTTTGGATCAGTGCGTGCTGCCTGTTCTGACATACGGAAAAGAAACATGGACACTCACATCACAATCAATTCAGAGACTTCGGGTAGCACAGAGGGGAATGGAAAGGTGCATGCTTGGCATTATAAACATAAACACCTGCACATGGATTAGAGAACAGACGAAGGCATCATTGCAAAGGTGGAGGAATTGAAATGGAGGTGGGCAGGCCAGATAGCGAGGCGATGTGATGACAGATGGACTAAAGCAATCCTGGTATGGATACCGCTTGATCATAAGCATCTACGAAGAAGACCTAAAATACGATGGATCGAAGTTCAGGACCGCGCAAGTTGGAAGCATGCTAGGGAGGCCTTCATCTTGCAGTGGATCGATAATGGTTGAATGATGATGATGATGATGATGAATTTTATGTAGATGGCTATTTATTGTGTACATGGGCTAAGGACTCACGTTATCATTTTAATGATTTATAACTTTTAAGGGAAATAAAACAGAATTATTTTTCTATATGTCGTCTTTAATTTTTGCTTGAATGAATTTTTGAAAATTAGGTCAATCAAATGTGATCCATTAGGAGTAATGCAACTTTATGCGGTGACATTGCAGCCCATACAGTGATTTTAGGATGAAAATGATCCTCATCTGAAAATAATATGTTGTTGAATGTTGCCTTTGACCTGCATCTTAGGGTTTTCACTCTTGCACCAGTTAAATTTTGTATGGGTGCAGTTTCATGTCTTTGCGCAGAATGCAGTGCAATGATGATCGAGGCATATTTAAATCATGCACTCGCTTACGAACCGAAGAGTCCGGATTGTCACGAATGGACTGATTTAACATTTCCACATTTTCGTCAACTCGTGATGATCTTGGTCGACGGAATTTACGTTTATTCATAGTTGAACCGGTTTCTTCACTTGTTAACCCATTTCATGATGAGGAAAACACTTGGCGCATCTTTAATGTTTGCAAACCACGATGACTGCAGAACTTTCTCTGCGCTACAGTCGCTCAATCAATGTTTTTGTAAAATTTTTGCACACGCAACACACGATCTGCTGCCGAGAAACGCTCCATATCGACTAAATTCCTAAAACGCGGGGTTACCGATTGCCATGCGCCCCGTATGAAATAGAAACTTTGAATTTCTTGGAACAGTTCAAATTTTATAGCTCAAAGGAACTTGAGTTTACACGACATTTCAACGCGATCGCACGCGTCATATTCAAGTGTTCAGTTTGCAAGTTCAAAAGAGAATCTCTCGATAAAAGTGTGTTGCAGTGCATCACGGGTGTAGCCAGGATTTAGTTTGGGAGGGGGGGGGGGTTAGTTTGAAGTAAATGAAACAACAAAAATATACTACTCGACAAGAGATGGCGTTACTGTGCGCAACGTCCACTAGTTCGGATATATATTCAATTCAAATGTAATAATTTAACTCTCTTCACTCCTCGTATTTTTTCGGTATAATATTAGGTAATATTTGGCTTATTTCGGGGGGGGGGGGGGGGGTTGAACCTCCAAAACCCACCCCTTGGCTACGCCCGTGCAGTGCATATAGTAGTATTAACTGAGCGTCTTGCATTATGAGTTGCTTCACTCTGGTTAAAAGGTTACTGCTGACCATTATCAACAGCAATTGATTCGTGTTAGTGATGCTTTACAGGAAAATAGACTTATAATGGCAAGAGCAGAAAGGAAATCATTTTGCTTTAGGACAACCCACTGTCACATATAGTAAAAATGATTTTGGAAGCGATCGCAGAGTCGGGTTGGAAGATTTTATTGGCTTCAGCGTATTCTTCGGACTTGGCTTCTTCGGAGTTTCATTTCTTCCGATCTCTGCAACCGATCACCTGATTGATGGTCGCTTTAAACATCTTGAAAAACGGAAAAAGCCTCACTGGCTTTGTCACATCAAATCTACTGAGTTTATTAATTCAATTATTAATTAATTCAATTTTCTGATTGAGATGATATTTTCAAGCCTCTGAACAACACAAATAGCGTCCGTATGATAACGTTCTTAGTACGTATACAGTCAACAATGACAAAATTTACGATGTATATATCAGATGGCGCCTAACAACACCATTGTTGCCAATTCCGGATATATAAATAGCAACCCTCGTAGGATAGTTTAGTCTGTAATGTGCGAGGGCTCTTAGACGGTTCCGGATAATCGATCGATATGTCACTGATCCCTTGCAAGGCCAAATTTTATTCCTATTACACTGAGGATTCCAGATCAATTGCATCACGTTCCGTATCATATCAGGGGTTGCTATTACACGTTTTCTTGGACTAAAAGTAAGAGACATGGTAGTAGCTCTCGATTATCAGGAATTTTGGTTTTACCAGAGGATAATATTTTGGTACTTTTGCCAAGTACATATAACCAAAATGTACTTCCTTAAGCAATATTTTTGTATAACAGTGCTTAAGGAAGATGGATATTGCTGCACGATTATTTACCTTCATACATGAGCAATGCTGTTAATAATCTTTTGATGCAAAAATGAATTTGGCACGATTTTTTTACTGTTCCAAGGAAGTACAGTTTTTTTCCATCTAAGCTGTTTTACACCGACCTACATAAATAGTAGTCGTAGGGCGCAAGGTCGAGAGAGTACGTGGATGGACCAAAACATGGACCATCTCAGTCAAGTTGTAAAAGTTTGTGTTGGCTGGCCAAAGACATGTGTGATGTAGTATTGTTTTAATGGAACACATGTCCTTTGTGTTGGCTAATTTAGGCTGCTTTTGTTTGATTGCTCCTTTTAATTCATTAGTTATTAATAGTATTTCTAGGAATGGTAAAATGGCTTTTGCACTGGTGATGCACTTACACCATAACCTCTAACGTTTAACATTATTATGCATCCGCTTTAAAAAAATGATCGATTTTGTTGTTCTTCAATAGAAAATCGCAAGCAGAAATTCGCTTTATCCATTTTATGTTTTTTAAATCATGCGGTACCCATACATCGACCTTGCTAACCATTTTAAATATACATAATCGCCTTAACACTCTTTACTGGTTGAGTGCAAGAACTGCTCCGGTCTGTGGAGTTGTTCTATGATGATCCCTTTCAATAAGTGCCAATATTTCATTCGACCACCCTCAGCTGATAGTCCAGAACATAGTGCATTGTTAAGATTAAAACTGTTTTCACGAAAAACCACTTATGGCACGTGGAATCTTCGACCTCACCGTATACAGCGCTTATCTTCTTACGTATGTTCTTCTAAAATAATTTTGTTAATGCTTAACAAAATTTAAAAAATAATGAAATTACGCAGTTTTTCTGAAAGTATTCGCTGAAATTCCTTCTGTGAAATAATATAAAAACTTTACACATATGAAGTAGATGTGAGTGTGAACTTTAGCATCAGCATAATAACAGACAATACTATTAAATGAATGTATACCTTGATGAAACCTTCATCTTCTCTAAATTTGCTGATGGCCGGCTCTCCCAGTTCGTAAAACTTAATTTCCTCGCTAAAGACATCGAGAGGCACGTTGACGGGTCTGCGCAGTCGACCGCCCGACTGGTAGTAGTAGAGGATCGCATCGAAAGAGGGTCGGTTCCTATCGAAGAAGTATTCATTGCGCAGCGGATCGAAGTAGCGGATGCGCCTGGCCGGATCGCCCAATAACGTGTCGGGGAATTGGTTCAGCGTGCGCAGCTGGGTCTCGAAACGTAGACCACTCACCTGCAACAGAAAGTAATCATATGTTAGATCTGCATCTGTACATTCATAAATGCTCAAGTTTATAATAAGTAACTATGTCGATTCAAATTAAATATGGAATTTAATGATTTAAAATTGCATTATATTTATGGTTTGTCAGAAAAACAAATCGTACGCTCGTAGTTATTCCACAAAGAAAGAATCTATACTTTACCACTATGGCTTGTGTAAAACGTAGAAGTAAATAGACTGCCATTAATATTGTTAGGTACTTTAAATATAGTTTAATATGTAAATAAACTCGAAGAATTATTCAAAAATTATTGGGCGCATGTTGCGTTGATGTTGAAGCTGATATGTAAATAATAGAGATTTCTCATGCGTACTCTACGTGCGTGTTCTCTTCGCCTCCATTCAGCTGCCACTACAACGTCAGTAAGTGTCTCCCGGAACCGGTTTCTGGCCTTACAGCGTTCATCAGATGTCAGGCTTCAGCTGAAAAGAGAGCTGAGAAAGAAAACGAACAAGCCATGTCAACCAGCCATGCTGATGGCGGGCTGCAATCTCATACAACTTATTTCATCCTATGGCTGACGTTCGTAACAACACTGCACGTCCTGCAACTTTGGATATGGTCTTAGGTAGGGTAAAAATATGACATAGAGGGCCCGGCCCGTTGAGGGAGATGCTAATAACTAGGAGCTTTTACCCATACTCCACGTGGGTGACATGTCCGGTTCCATTCATCTGTCACCAAAGAGTCAGTAAGCGTCTCCAGGGATCGGTTTCTAGTCTTGTAGCCGTCATCAGTCGGGCTCGAGCTGATCGCAAGGAAAGCGTATGAAGAGAAATGGCCAAGGCCAGGTCATGTCAACTGATCATATACAGTGCGGCTGTACATGCTTCCTTAATTATTATTTTAACAAGATAATCTGTGGCCGCAAATTACTAAGGTTTCTCTGAACTTTTTGAAAAGTTGTATCTCAATCTGATGCCATGGCTACCCCGATCTCTCGATCTTTCGCCTATTAAGAATGTTTTAGCTTGATGATTAGAATGCCATGAAATTTATCTCTCACAAATCTTAGACTAAGGCGTGAAGTATAGGTCTCATTCGGTGGATGCCAAGACGTTAAATACACTTTATTTAGAATATGTACGAATAATAACAAGATAAGGATAATATATAACGTATATATATATATATATATATATATATATATATATATATATATATATATATATATATATATATATATATATACATGTTTCTAAATCATTCCGGGCGATCCGTTGATTGTGTGAAGAGTCATGACGTTTCGCCAAAATCTCATTTGGCATTTTCAAGTGTCCGCTTCGACTGAAGAGTCCAACTGACAACAGTTGGACTTTTCACAGAATCAACGGAACGGCACCCGGAATGATTTAGAAACATTATCTACCATCATTACATTATCTACTATCCGAAAATATTAGATGTAACATCGGAGATTAGATGTAAGGCGGAGACGCAGGTGGTGTTGTGTGTTCCACATAAGATTGTGGAACCCAACGGTTAAGTGTATGATGACACTCAGCTACTGTTGCATCATTGGACGCAGTCCAACAAACCCTAACAATATACATATATACACACACACACACATATATATATATATATATATATATATATATATATATATATATATATATATATATATATATATATATATATATATATATATATATATATATATATATATATATATATATATATATATATATATATATATATATATATTTATATATATATATATATATATATATATATATATATATATATATATATATATATATATATATATATATATATATATATATATTATTATTATTATTGTTCACGTATGAGCCCTGGTGAACCACGCGAAGTACAATTAGAGGCGTTTGTTGTTGTTAGCCTTCCTTTGAGCCCATACTAATTTCATTCTTTCGCTATGAGCTTTTTTCCTTTCGTCAGACCAAGTTGTTCCAGTCTTCCTACATTTTTCTCTCTGGCCAACCTTCCAAACGTTAACCTTGTGTCTGAAACAACCTCTATCCTGAATTTCACTTTGTGTAATATTTGCTGATCTTAGGTCCTCTTTAATTGCCGCAATCCATTTAATTATTTCTACTTTAGCTCTACTCCTATTTTCATAAAATTCGACTATTTGTCTAGTTAGCCTACTCGGATTCATCCGTTTGATGTGTCCGTAAAACTTAAGTCTTCTTTTTCTCATATCGCTATGTATATCTGTATCTGTATGTATATGTATATCATATATATATATATATATATATATATATATATATATATATATATATATATATATATATACAGGGTTTGTCCAATAAATATTGGGGCTGGTTTATTCCTGCCAAGGGGAAGGGGTGGACGATTGTTTTTATAAGTGATATTGTAATAGGTGGCTAATGTAGGGTAACCTAGGAAACCTGGTTTAGTTGATTCCGAAAGTTTGGAGTGCGTAGATCGTACAAGAAGTGAACGTGTGTTTTAAGTTCGCCTCGAGAGTCAAGATCCAAGAAAAAATCGAGCAGTAATGTATCATCAAATTGCGTAAAATTCAGCTACGGAGACTTTTCTTGATCTCTGAGGCTTACAAGGACGAATCCATGTCCAGAATATGTGTTTTTGCGTGGCATAAAATATTCAAAGGAGGCCCGGAAACCGTTGGAGACGAATAATGCGTTGGGCGCCCGATCTCGGCCCAAACGGATGAAAATGTGGCTAAAATACTAGAATTTCTGAACTCTGATTGTCGTTCATAGAAACTTTTATAGAAGCCTTATAATCAAAACCATAGTTTTTTATAAAAAAATACAAAAGGGTTAAAATGTACAACATTATTTAAAAGAAATATCGTTGATATTACGCTATTAATAAGTAACAAGCTTTTCTCTAATGCTCTTTTAAATCTAATATTTATTGGCACATAAGTTCTTTAAGGAAATACTTAAGTTAGGCATCAAAAAGCAGAAATAAAATTTAACAATATAAATCAGATTCTAGATGAATATTTTACAGGAATCTTTGACATCCTGTTGGTAGTTTTTGATGGTAGGGTGATACATTCAGAATTCCATTCAACTCAACTTGAGAGACTAATCGTTGTTCTGGTCGAAAAATATCCAGCTTTGGTCAACCGTAAAAGTATTCTCTTGCACAACACAAGACCACATATTTCACATCTGACTATCTTAAAATTAACTAATTGGATTTTGAACTTCTTCCTCACCCAGTATACGCTCTGGCATCGCTCC
Source organism: Cosmopolites sordidus (assembly GCA_031761425.1). NCBI lineage: Eukaryota > Metazoa > Arthropoda > Insecta > Coleoptera > Curculionidae > Cosmopolites > Cosmopolites sordidus. The sequence continues at coordinate 258,680 of JARFXV010000296.1, forward strand.
GTCTGATTACCTCTTGTTCCGGTCCATTGTGCACTTTTCGCGAGGAAAAAAATCAGGACAGTATTTATCACAGTAAACAATTTTTCAGAGCAAAACACCATATTTTATTTCCGTTCAGTTTCTTTCCTTTAACTTATTTTCCTGGTTCACCTCCTGTATAGGATTTCAATAGCAGGAAAAGTAAAAAGGAGGAAGGGGAAAGCAACAAAAAATCTTCAGCAACACTATTTTCTTCTACGCCCTCCTATTTTAAAAACCCACGAGCTGACACTGTTGTCTATATGATGTAATATAAAACACAACGGAATACAATGCAACAATTAAAATTCAAGACTTAAATAGACACAAAAAAACTTTCAGAACACAATCTTCAACTATTCCGATGGATTTTCTGAATTATTTGTTTTGTTGTCAAATACAGTATGCCACTATTTAGAAATAATGGCTGATGATATTCTTAATATTAATTACTAGAGAGACAATGAAAACCTTACAATACATCAGCAAAAAAAATTGGGCACAAATAATTTTATAAGTAGGATTTCCATTTCAGATCAACTGAAAACATCAAATGTAAGGGAAAGTATTCGGAAAGCTCTAGGACCACCTGCTTGGAGATGCTCTGCCCATAATTGGAAATCACATAGAGGTCCCTACAGTGTATTTTTAAAACCATCATCTCCATATATATCCATACAAAATCCAACTCGTGCAAGAGGTTTAACCTCGTTTTTTTCCGGCTCATTAGAATTTAGTTGTGCGTTCTTAAATCTTGCGGATACACATAAATATTTTTAAAAAAATTGTGTATATGTGACTAGGCTTATTTTCGCCTAAATGCATCTGTTAATAAACAAAGTTCATATTACTACGGCACAGAAAAGCTACAATTAATTCATTTAAGAAACATCTCTTCATAGTGGGAAAGTGACAGTGTCGTGTGCAGATTTCGTAAAAAGAATTATTCAACCTTTTATTTTTGAAAAAGGACGAGCAACACCATATATGCCGAGCGTTATAGGCATATAATTGAAAATTACGCCAGGGTTGAAAATTGATTACCTTAAAGAGGGAGTTTACATTAGTAAGTTTCAAACACTAGGTCAGCCCAAAGACAATACTTGGAGAGAAATTGGGGGAATATGCCAAAAAGTCAAGAAACAATAACTAAAGTGATAGAAGACGTTTTAAAACGAGCATCAATTTATGAACACGAAGATGGCCACCATTTAACACACATTATTATCTAAAAGTAATTGATTATATACTCGGATACTGTGCTTTAGTTGTTTGAAAATAAATTTTTATTTCTATTTTGTCATACTTTTTTAAACCTTAAATGGGATACCTATTATGTTGATTGAAAAGTATTGAAATATTATAATTTTGACTTAATCAACTTCATAATCATGAATATTTTAAGTTAAATATACTAACGTTAATAACTACTCGTTCACAAAAGTCGTGATCATGCGGGATGGGCTCGAAGTGGGCTACTCCAGTGAACTGGGAGTGGGGGGTGTGCCCGTCCTCGTCCTGGCTGCTGAGCTTGGGCAGCGACCTGAAACAAGTTAGAATGAATTATGATTTTTATAAATTTAAATACGTATAAATATAAAAATGGTTTTATAACATCTAAGACCACATGTATAAGTTCATAGTTGAAGAGAGAATATATTACGATACTGGTAGCAATTTCAACACTGCTTCAATATTAAATTATGCTCAAACAGTTTTTAAATGATCACCTCTTATGTTGATATATATCATCAAATATCTAGTTTTCAAATTTTCGGTTAGCATCGCATTTTAACCATTGACATTTATAATAAACTTCTCATGCAACGCTTTAGACCATCGTTTCTCAACCTTTTTAGCGTCGTGACCCACCAATTAGCCAAAACGTTTAGTAAAAAAGCGTTGACATCGGCCGATTAACGATTCTTCGTTAACTATTCGTCATTTTTCCAATACCGTGATTTATGAAGAATCGTTTTTATTTGTAAATGGCTCATAAATTTCTATGAGTGTGTTCATACGCTTACGAATCGTGAAAAAAACGAATCATCTATTATCTTTGTATATATATATATATATATATATATATATATATATATATATATATATATATATATATATATATATCTTTGTATTGTCTTTGTATAAAATGACGAATAGTCAATGACGGATGAAGCGGAGAGTGGGGTAAGGGCGAACGGCTAAGGAAAAACTGAAATAGCAGTGCAGGTAGAAATGTTTTTAATGCTTAATCAGTCGGCCCATTTAACCTATTAACTTAAACTTAATTCAACATTACTATATTATTTGAAACAAAAACAAATCTAAAGGAAATAAAACCCTTGGTGTTCGGCATTACCCGACACGCGACGGGTAATACCGAACAGTGAGTGGGGTAATTACGAACTAATTCTAATTGCTAATTGTAATTGGTGGCACTTACAACACATAATCCAATCTTCAAGAAATAGTCAGTATTTTCATTGTTCATCCTATCAGTCTTCTTCTTTTTTCCTCTTTTTTGGTTAGAATCTTGAAAATCCTCTATATCTTTAAATTTTCTTACCGCTTTTCTCATCCTTTTATTACCTAGCTTAATAATTTCGATTTTTTTCTATCTTCATTTCTTTTTCCCCAAAATCTTCTCGTTTTTCTCCTTTTCTGATTTCTTGTTCTGCTTTTGTTCTAGTTCTTCTTTCAAAGGTGTACTAGTTAAAGTGATTGAATGCTTGTTCTTTATATTGGGTTTCGATGTCTTAGTAGAAATCACAGGTATATTTACTATATCAGAGAGTCGAATAACTTTATTAGAGTCATTTTTTGGTGTTATAGTAGAATTTAAACCATCGAACATTGCGGAGGAGTGTGTTTATCACTAAGAACATTAGAACCATGGGACTCAGCAGTAACTAAGGGAACAATAGTTTTGGCATTGGAAGCTGAAACCTCAAGAGCTTGTGTTTTAAGAGCAAGTACGCCCGAAGTTAATATCTCCATTTCGATACACGAATAAACATATTCTTAAAATTAATCACTAAATTTCGCAATTTATTTTAGTAATTTTAACGTTTATATTAAAAACCGTCGGCTGAATACAATATTTTGCAGTAGAATCACTGTAATATTGAAGAAGGATTGTTTATTTGTTGGAGTAAATAGTTGAAATTAGATTAAACATCTGCGAAGTTATACATAATCTATTATTTATAAATAAAGGGAAAACGTTAATACTTTTGTTACACGCTCCTAACTGACACACAAAGGACAAGTAGAATCCATAAGGGAATATTTAATTACTACTCTAAATGCCACTGTTTGATATGCTTTATAAAGGACCACGATATTGTAAAATAATTATCATTTTTCCGTGGTCGGAAGATTGGGCATACGAATCTTGTAATATAACGATTTAGACTATTATCTTTGGATTTATGTTAAAGAAAAAGTGTTTAGAAGAAAAATCCCCAAAAGATTAATGAATTAAAACCTAACATTTGACGTGTCATCGATGCGGTAAAACTACAATTTGTTACATAACTGTTAAAGGCCCAAGACATTTAAGTGATAATATTTTGAAAACATATATGGCAACTACTCAACTTTTAATTTAATTAAAGGAGAAAAAAAACCAAACATTTTGATTAATTCTAAATACAAAAGAAATGTTAAAGACCTTATATGTACGGTTGGCTAATATGTTATTAATATTAAGCTTCTAGACATCAATCGATTTGAGGACAATTGTGATTATTTTTGATAAAAGCTTTAATTATAGTACGCTTTTCATTTATTGCTATTTATATGTTTTAAGTTAAATTTAAAAATTAACTGTCATAAATAATCTTACTAATGTTATAAATGTGAAAGTATGTTTGTTTGGATGTTTGTCCTTCAATCACGCTCAAACGGATGGAAGGATTCTAATGACATTATGGATAGGATTATCGTGGATAGGACATGATGTAGGATACTTTTTATAACGTTATGAAGTTCCGGCGAGGGTTTACATCTATACGTATGTATAGGACATACTATTTTTGACTTATTTTATAATTTTTTTACCTTTAAATTTATATGTATATATATATATATATATATATATATATATATATATATATATATATATATATATATATATATATATATATATATATATATATATGCGTCGTAGATTTTTGCTAAGGAGGAGAGTTCGTAAAAATAAACTTCTAAGGGGGGTTGCGAGGGCGTAATAGATAAATATACTCCGAAATTTGAAATTTGGTAAAAAATTGTATAGTTGAGAACGCAATTTTCTTCGTGAAATTTATTGAAAAAAATTGTCATATAATTGTTAATCATAAAAAAATCAATTAATACTATATTTAATTTACACCCAGCGAAGCGAGCAGGTAACATCTACTAGGGCAGAGTGGGGCTAGTAGAGCAACTTTTCGCTTGATCTTCCATAACTTTAAGAATATGCATCGGATTTAATTGATTCTTACTCTGTTAGGTTCGTAATTTGCTCTTCTCCAAAACCTCTAGCAGTTTAAAAACGGCCCGACTACAAGTTTAAAAGTTATTGTCGGAAATGCGAGAGAGCTCCAAGTTGATAAAAGTGCCTCACTAGTGGGTCTAGTTGAGCATGGGTATGGAGTTAGTTGAGCAATGGCTAAAATGGACTTGATGATTGTATAGAATGATCTGTATACAAAATAATTGTAATCAACAAGCAAATATTTATTTATTATGATTATTACATCCTCATGTTGTTATTCTATCTATGGAAAAATAAAATTAAAATCAAACTAAATTAAATCTTTCCAATCTTTAAATTATTATTACAATTTTTATATTTAAAATTATATATTTAAGAATATTTATAAGGCAAACAAATATTAAATTAAAGTAGTAACTAATTATGAGATCAAGAATATTGTTAGATGATAAATAATCCCAAATTATTAATCATCTTTGTCTCTATCACAATTAATACAAACATATCTCTTTAAAGTCATTCTGTTAATATTAAATTGTTTGGCTGCAGCATTTACACTTATTTTTTCCTCCTCTATAGCTTTTGTTGCATCACTCAATTGTTGACTAGTAGCTAAACCTTTTGAGGTCTTTCTTTTATATGTACGCATCCTAAAATGTAATAATACTCATTAATAAAATTATCGATATAAATAATATTAATTAGTAAACTTTGTGCAGAAACATTACATGCACGAATTAATTGATAGTTATTAATTTATTAAAGAAACATTTGATTTTCTACAATGAAGATCTAGTGGGGCTAGTTGAGCAAGTATCGAACGCGCGTTGCTCAACTAGCCCCAGTTGAGGCAACAAAATAAAAATTAGGTTATAAAAAATCATAAGAGGTAAAAATTAATAACCACCTATAATCGAAAGAACAAAGTAATCTTTAAACACTTGCGTGGTCCTTATACCACGAGTATAGTAGAAAAAATATGATGACCTGTTTTTTTATACCGAAAAAAAAACAAAGCGTTCTCTTATTTTATCGGAGCACCGGACAGCAATTAATAGTCGCGCTCTATATTCCCCTCCGATAACCCCTTCTTTTCGCCATTTACACTTTTGTTGTAGGTTGCATAGTTTTCGAAATATTTCGATTGGACAACTTGCGCCTATGATCAACTAGCCCCGCTATGCCTTCGTATATAAAATTAAATTTTTTATGTGATGTAAACAAATTACCATTTGCTAAGTATTCTTTATTTAACATTACGGTTAACATTAAATATATTTAAACTGAATATTAACAATTATACTAATAACTCTGACATATATGAGATAAAATTAATAAAATTCTTGAAATGTGCTAACCAAAAATATTGAATTATTTCTAAACCATTCTGTTAGCCTAATGCATTTTCTAAACATGTCACTTATATTAGAACGCATTTAAAAGTGCTCTGTTGCACGGTATTGGTGGAAATAATTTTCATTTCATTGGATCATTAAATATTTTAGTACCTTTTTACTGTATAGTTATTTATTGTCCATAAAATATAATTAATTCGCAACGGTTTCGGCCATCGATTTGTACGATCGATTTGTTAAATTATTATTTCGTAAATTTAACCAACGATTTTTTACATCATTTGAATGAAAAAAGTTCCTTACAACAATAGTTAAAAACCTAAGGATTTTCAAGAAAATAATTGTAAAGTTTTAAAAATCACCAATCGATAAGCTATTATAAGAATTACTATTTTAAGCAAATATGTGTGAAACCATATTTGGCAAAAAATAATTGATTATTGTTTAACGAATTAATTACAAATAAACTAATGAACATATTAAAATTTTTTTTTATTAAGATTCACGCTAAAAATCACGCATCAACTAAAATGGAAGTGACGACTCCACATTGACTAATTGAGATGATCCTTACGACAAAGGGTGTTGGAGACAACAATTATTTCTGAGTGTGTATTTAAATTTCGTTTTAAAACAAATATTGTATTCTGTACGCGAATATCATATGTTTCTTCTTTACGGTGAAGCTGCTGCCAACCAGATTGAAAATATACCAGGACTTTTTCAATGCGTTCAAGAAAATAAGTTATAATGGTGCCCGACTTGCAAGGACTCAAAAGGTTGACATTTTGAACATATAATTTAATAAAACAATTAATCATGTGTTTCTTAATCTAACGTGAATTGTTTAAAACATGTTATGGCGGGACTAACACGTAGCAGTAGCAATTTCAACTTTGATATTAAACAACAATAATGAGTAAGTTTTCATTTTTTTATAATAAAACAAACCAAATTTTTGCTGAAACGTATAGAATAATTGATAATAAAAAAAATAATCATAAAATAATCATTCAGCCATTGCCGATCCACTGAAGGATGAAGGCCTCCCTAGCATGCTTCCAATTCGCACGATACTGAGCTTTCCTCTGCCACTCGGGTCCAATATACTTGATGATGTCATCCGTACATCGTGTTTTCGGCCTTCGTCGCGGGCGTTTATGATCAAGTGGTATCCATTCCAGAATTGCTTTGGTCCATCTGTCGTCGCATCGTCTCGCTATATGACCTGCCCACTTCCATTTCAATTATTTCGCCTTTCCAATGATGTCACAAATCTTCGTTTGTTCTCTGATCCATATGCAGGTCTTCTGTCCGGCTTTGTAATGTCAAGCATACATCTTTCCATTCCCCTCTGTGCAACCCGAAGCTTTTGCACTGATTGTGATGTGAGTGTTTATGTTTCATTTCCATATTTCAAAACAGGCAGCACGCACTGATTAAAAACCTTTCTCTTCAGACAAAGTGGGAGTGCTCTTAAAAACTATATCGAGCCGGCCAAATGCCTGCCAGCCAGACTTAACCAGCCGTTCCACTTCCCGGGCGGTATTACCCTCCATTGAAATCCTTTGGCCAATATATATGTAGTGGTCCACAACCTCTAAATCACTTCCTAAAATAGAAATTCTTCTGTTGACAGCAAATTTTTGTTTAACACATAACCTGACTCTTTTTTAGGTTCATTTTCAAACCATATTGTTCTCCCGCCCTTTGCAGCTTTCGTATGTGTTCTTGTAGCTCATCTGGGTCTTGTGAAAGGAGAACGATATCATCCGCGAATATAAGATGGCTTAGATATGCACAATTGATTTTTATTCCCTGCTGTTCCCAATCCAGATTACGAAATACCTCTTCAAGGCAGGCTGAGAAAAGAACAGACGATATTGAGTCACCCTGCCGTACACCACGTTCTAGGTTGATTTTAACTTCAAAGTCATCCATGTGAACTGTAGTTGTAGCTTCCTCATACATGGATCTCAGTAGGATCACATAGGTTCTGTCTGTCCCTTGGTTAAGCAATGCATCCATTTTGGCCTGTGTTGATACTGAAACAAATGCCTTTTCATAGTCAATAAAAGCCAAGCACAGTGGACAACCTGTATTGGTCCATTGTACTGAATCCACTTCTGAATCCTGCCTGCTCTCTTGATTGTGCATCATTCAGTGTTCTTAATATTATTTTATATAACTGATAGGAGGCTTATTGGGCGGTAGTTTTTTAAATCTTCCTGTTCTCCTTTCTTATGAAGAAGAATCACTTTAGCATTTTTCCAAAGATTGGGTATTTTTTTGGTCTTTGAGGCATTTTGGGTACAATTTTGACAGTATTTTATGTAGAGTCTGACCACCAGCCTTCAACATTTCAACCGTTACATTGTTCTTTCCTGGAGTCTTTCCATTCTTCATCGCTTCTATGGCATTTGTCACTTCTTCCAACAGGACATCTAGCATTTGCTCTTCCGTGGGCATTGCTGTCTTTAACTGATTCTGATTTTCATATAACTTTGAATAAAATCTTCTGATAACCTTTAACATTTCCGTACGCTCCCTACACACTGTGCCATCCTCACGCATTAAGGCAAACATTTGTGTCCTTTTATTTATCAGCTTATGTTTGGCTTTGTTTATTCCTTTGTTTTCTTCTAGTGTTTTTTGCACTAGCTGCATGTTGAACCGACGCGTTTCCTCTCGAATACGTTTTCTTATAGTTTTGCAAAGCTCAACGTACTCGACCCTGTCAAAGGGAGTGTCTGAATTCTGCATTGTCCTCCGTTTTTTCATTAAATCGATGGTCTCATTGGAGATTTTTGACTGTTTAAAACATTTTTCTGCTGGTGCTATTGCAGCAGCAGTTTCAACCACATTTTCGATGATTTTTTCATACTGATCAGTTATTTTCATCTCTTCTGGGTCTTGCAATACAGCAAAGCAGTTCGACAAAGCAATCTCAAAATCGTTGCCCCTCTGCAGCAGCTTCTTAGAATTCACTTTGCCCTTCTTCGATCTTACCATTCGTGTACGTTCTCTTCGACAGTTTATCTTAACGTTTGCTCATACTATTCTCGGGTCACTTCCAACATTAAAAAGGACAGTACAGTTACAAAATAACATTTGACATGATCAATGATCAATAATACATGGTTTTATCATTTGACATGATGTAGTCAATTTCACTTGTGAGACCAGATGGACTTTTCCATGTCCATTTTCTACTGATTTTTTTCTTATAGAACGAGTTCATAATGTACAATTCTTGTCCTTCAGCAAAATCAACCAATCTGTCACCTCTATTGTCCCGCTCGCCATTTCCATATGGGCCAATTACAGTTTCACTAGTTCTTGCTTTTCCAATTCCAGTATTAAAGTCACCCATCAGGATTTTGTACCTGCATTTCTCGCTGTCTAGAAGCTGGGCCACATCATCATAAAATACCTCAATTTCCTCATCGCCATGGGTTATAGTTGGTGCATAAGCTTGGACGATTTGAAGTTTACACTTTTTATTCAACTGAATGACGCATTGGGCTAGTCGGTCAGATATACTTTCAAAGTTTACGACACTATTCTTCAACTTTTGGTTGAAGGAATCCAATTCCACCATATCGCCCATTCCCGAGTGTAGAGTACGTGACCAGTTGTTTCCAATTTGATTAGCTCTTCGCCTTTTCTTCGTGTTTCACAAAGCCCTATAACATCCCAATGTATGTTGTCAAGGTCGATCAACAGTTCTTGCAGTCGTTCATCCGTTTTCACTGTCCGAATATTTAGAGTTGCAATGTCCAAAGTCCAATGGCAGCCTGATCTAACCCGGCGATTTTTAGCACCCTCTGCCTTGTGGTAGGTCTTCCCGCTGCTGTAGGTAGTTGCCCTTTGGCCTCCGGGGAATGAGGGCCGTGTTTGAAATTGTAAAAACATAGGGGGGGGGGGGGGTTGGGCCTTAATCTGCCACGCTGGTCCAATGCGGGTTGGCAGATTATAGATCAACTTAGTCTGAAGTCTCCGCTTTGACTTGTCCGAAGTCAAAGCTTCATTGACTTACGGAAGCCCCTTTACCACGCCATATATATATATATATATATATATATATATATATATATATATATATATATTGTTTCCAACTTTCACGGTTTTGAGCTTTCCTCTGCCACTCTGGTCCAATATACTTAACGATGTCATCAATCCATCGTGCTTTCGGTCTTCTTCGCGAACGTTTGTGATCAAGCGCACATCGCCTCGCTATATGGCTTGTCCATCTCCATTTCAATTGCTTTACTCTTCCAATGATGTCACATACTTTCGTTTATTCCCTGATCCATGCATAGGACTTTCTGTCTCTTCTTGTAATGCCAAGCACCCCAAGTTTTTGAATTGATTGCGATGTGAGTGTCCAGGTTTCACTTCCGTGTGCCATAAGGGGTAGAGCGCAGTGATCGAATACTTTTCTTGTTAGGCAAAGTGGGAGTCTGCTCTTAAACACAATGTTAAGCCTGCCAAATGCCTGCCAGCCACATTTAACACGCCGTTCCACCTCCAGGGCGGTATTCCCCTCCATTGAAATCCGTTGCCCAAGATATGCTTTGCCCCTTAAAACTGAAATTCTTCTGTCCTGAGCAAAGTTATTAAACATAACTTGTCTCTTTTTCAGGTTTATTTTCAAGCCAAATGGTTCGCCAGCTTTTTGCAGTTCTTGTAGGCGTCTTTGCAGCTCCTCTGGGTCTTGTGAAAGGAGAACGATATCACCTGCAAATCTAAAATGGTTTAAGTTTGCACCATTGATCTTGACACCATGCTGTTCCCAATCCAGTTTACGGAATACTTCTTCAAGGCCAGCCGAGAAAAGAATAGGCCAAATTGCGACACCCTGCCGTACACCTCCTTCTACATTAATTCCCACTGCAAGATCATCAAGGTGAATTGTGGCTGTAGCTTCATCGTATATCGATCCTAAGAGGTTTACATATGCTTTATCTACCCCTTGGCACATCAGTGCATCCATTATCGCATGCTTTGAGATGGAGTCAAATGTTTTTTCGTAGTCGATAAAAGCCAAGCACAGTGGCAAGGTGTATTCGTTGTGCGTTTCTATGGCCTGCTGTGCAACCTGGATGTGATCCATTGTACTGAATCTACTTCTGAATTCTGCTTGTTCTCTTGGTTGTGCGTCATTTAGTTTTTTTAATATTCTTTTAGAAATTATCTTAATGAAAACTTTGTACATTACTGATAGGAGGCTTATTGGACGGTAGTTCTTTAAACCACTCTGTGCTCCCTTTTTATTTAAAATGATCACTTCTGCATTTTTCCACTTACTTTTGATATTTGAGGCATTTTGAGTATAATTTTGCCAGTATTTTATGTAACGTTCGACCACCAGCTTTTAGCATTTCGACAGTTATACTGTCCTTTCCTGGAGCCTTGCCGTTTTTCATCCATTCTATATTATTTGTTACTTGCTCCACTAGGATATCTGGCATTTGTTCTTCCATGGGTATTGTTGTCTTTAATTGGTTCTGATCTTCATATAACTGGAAATAAAATTTTTTGATAACGTCTAACATTTGCGTATGCGTGGGATGAAGTTTGCGAGCAAGCAGTATTAAGCCGAAGTAAAGCATTTAAAGAGTGGAACAGTAAAAAAACAGCAATAAACTATAACATCTTTTTGGAAGTAAGAAAAGAAACATCGAAGCTAATTAGACAAACTAAAAGAAAATATGAAAACAATCAACGTAATGAAATAGAAAATGGTTTCCAGAAAAATAACACCCAAAATGTTTACAAAACATTTAAAACTAAAGTAACAGGCTATTAACCCCAAAGTATTTGCTTCCAAAAGGAAAACGGACGATTAGCTCTAAATAACCAAGACAATTACAAAGAACTTACGAAATATCTTGAACAACTTCTGTCCGGAGCCCTTAAACAGATTACAAACACTAAACTCTGGACAAATAAACTGAGATTCATTACCACCGAATGAAGATGAAATAATTAGTTAAATCAAGCAACTTAAAAATAATAAAGCTTTTGGTGAAAATGGAATCAAGTTTGGTGAACCGAACGGCTTCCGGAAGATTGGAAAGAGACTCTAATCCTTCTACTACATAAGAAATGAGATAGAACGGATGTAAACAACCACAGAGGGATATCTCTTCTCCCAGTTTGTTACAAGATTAAATCTCAATATCTATTAGACACAGCACAGTGACAGTTAGAACTTAAAATTGGTGAATATCAAGCAGGTTTACGACCAGGCAGATCCTGCCCTGAACAGATCCTGAATCTAAAGTTGATCCTAAGACATCAAAAACTATACCGTAAAACAAAAACATTAATGCAAACATTTCCTGCCTTTCTCCTGTCTTGTATTTCTTCCCTTATGCTTGGTTTCCTACTAAATGATATGCTCAGATATGTGAAATGTCCGACTTTTTCAAATTTATGTTTTACCGCTTTGCTGTAACACCTGTTCTAATCACGTCTTTCATGGCCATATCAGATATTTAGTTTTTTCCTGGTTTATTAGTAATCCGTATAGACGTGTTATTTTCTGTAAACTTGTATAGATTGCGTTATAATTACAATACTTACTCGTTATAATTGCAATGTCATCTGAAAACGATAAACATTGCTGTCATCTATACTGCATTAGTCCAGATCTATTGACAGCCGCATCTCTGATGTTATATTGGTATTGGTGACAGTGGATATCCTTGTCTAAGACCGTATATAACTTCAAATTTTTATGACAGGTTTCCTTGAGTCAAAACACTATTTTCTATTCTCTCCAGAATAAGTTTTGTGTTGTTATTTTTTCTTTATTATTTTTTCTATTATGTTATTTAATTTCTTTAGTGCTTTATACAGCTGAAGACTTCTTGTTCCATCGTATGCTTGTTTAAAGTCAATAAATATTATCATTGTATTCTTACTATATTCATAACATTCAGTTTGGATTTTTCTCAAATTATATATATGGTCTATAACTTCCTGGTCTATATCTATATCTTCCCTTCCTGAACCTATTTTGATATTATTCGGTCATCTGTTCCACAGCTGCCCAGATTAACTTGCCCTTAATATAAATCGCAAGTAGATACATAGTGTACTACTTTCAATACACACACCTTGTTCCACCCAAATTTTTTTCAGCGGTATTAGTAAATATGGCTAGCTGGGTTAGTTTTTCTCCTACAACTTAAGTATGATATAAACCAACTTAACACTCCTCCAAACTTAATGAAGTATATCATATTCTTTGTAACTAATATCATGAGGCAGTCGGTTAAAAAAGGCTTAAGTATTATGTTAAGTTGGGTAAAAATGTTACAGAAACTGTTGAAATGATTCAAACTGTTTAAAGTAGTAAAAAAAGAATCTAATATTCGTCCATAAGTAGTTTGAAAGATTTTGCGATGGTAGGTAATGCAGTCATAGATCCATTTATAACAATGTGACGTGAAGAAACCACAAAAAATGTATACCATCGAATTTAGTATACTATCGAAACATATATTCATATATTTAAGTTAGGGAGGAGTCAACCGAACTACGGTCAAAAGCAACCGGCTAACTACCGTCAGTCCCACTCTTGGGTTATCAACTCTTGGTTTATACTTACCTTAATTTGGTATCGCGAGAAGCTCACCGACTGGCGAATGACTAAAATAGCATACCTCTTAGGTGGTCTCAATCTACTCGCGTAATTGAGTGCCGATTCCTTGTCAGATTATTGAATGTTAGTTGTCAAAATTCACTGCAAAAGCTTGGTTTTTCCTAGAACCGTTATTCATACAACTACCAACGGCAACAAGCATTTTGACCTCTGAGTCATCAGATTGCAGAAGATGCCACGTCTTGGTGGACATATTGAAATATAATCGCTTTACACATATTACTAGCGACACCACATCTTTAAATTTTATAGATATGCTTAAAATGTTAACATGAATAACATGAATATGAATAACAAAATATATAGTTTTTAATAAATAACTATATTTTATATACAAAAAAAAATCTCCCTGTGTTGTTCCCTGAGAATGGAGATATACCATTATTAGTATCGATATGATTCTGATGGGTCAATATATAAATTATCGAAGGAGTTTATTTAAAAGAAACTGTATGCTCTAAGAGTATTAGACTGGACAATCCTGCAGACTAAACATGAATACTGATAACAGCCTATTGTAGGAATAATAATAACTGAATCGAGTATATGGTAAAGCAATTTATTGTAGAACTTCATCAGTCCTGAAGGAATACTAGAGGTGGAGAAAGTAGAACTAGCTGTAGGGCACTTGTGATAAAGCCATATTAGTTACTTCAGCTGTTACAGTCAATCAAAATCTAACATTTTATAGGGTATAAAAACAAAAATTGGGTATTTCAAAATTGCATTTTTTTTGTTATTTATTATATTTTATTAGTAATATTTATTACTGTTAATTGTTCAAATTTTAGCAATTTATTAATTTAAGCTTGAAAAATTTCAACAAATCAAACTGTAAATCTCATAGCTGTTTCTTTGTTACATAGTATATTTTTAAATTTTATTTCATCGGTTGATATAGTGAAATACATAGAAATTAAATTTATGGTAATTCATCCAACTATAATTCTTTCGATATATAAATATACAGTACCCGCTAAAGTCCCCCTCCCATCTTTTGAACTGAAAATCATAAAATAACAAAAGTTGTCATACATAAATTAAAGCGTAAAAAATGTTTTAGTTTGTCATATAATTGTCAAACAGTGTGTTAATAATACCTCATTTCAAAGCTGTTTCAAATATCTATTGAAACGTTTTTCCTTTGATATCTGTCATTTGATTTTTGACATTTTACACAGGGTCTTCCCGTAAAAGACTTCCCGTTGCGACGGATTCATCGCAAAAAGAAATTGTTTTTGAATATTCAGGTTCTTGGGCTATTGTTTCAGATATCTCTTCACAAAATTCAAGTCGGCGATCGGGATCATTTTCTGTGAAGATTTACTGTGAGCTGGTGAGTTATTTGTAAGTCACAGGCAACTGCAGTTTGAGATGTAGATTTTGTAGGATTAACGACTGTTTCAGCAACAATATCTATTTGTTGATTGTCTGAAATTCCTGGGCGACTAGTTCTTTTTATATAATAAATACTACCCGTTCTTTCAACTGCATGTATATTTCTTCCAGCCTCGCCAATAATTAGAATCGCATTAAATTATTCTTATAATGTTTACAGTTATTCTTATACATGTACAGTTTGGCCCTTGTATAATGTAGACATACAAGTTTTATTATTGATAAATACACAATACACAAAATAAAAATCATCCGATCTCGCCCTGGTGGACTATTTTTGTCGGGCTATGTTAAATCTTTGTTTTACAGAAATCAACCCATTCTTGACCTTAAGCGAAATATTGAACATTCGAATTAAATAAACACCATTGAAAAGATTCTACGCGATATGTGTGAAAGAGTAATTGAAAATTGGGTCTTGAAAATGCATTCCATCAGAGGAAGTCGAAATGGACATTTGAACGATATGATAAAATGATAAAATAAAATATAAATGTGATATTTGTGACAGTTTGGGTTTGGCTGTTGGATAAACACAAAATAATTATTGCAATTTTAAGCTAAATTTAGGCGATAATATTTTAGTCGCCTGCCGCCTCCTAAAATGACAATTTATCGTTTATTCACACAGTTCTAAGAATTCGGAGCAATTGGGCATCAGAGACCCCCACGTATCGGTGGTCCAAGAACAATACGAATCGCTGAAAATATTGCAACTGCGGAGTAAAGTATGGAGGAGTCTCCAGAAACGTCGATTTGACGACGTGGTGCACAGCTGGGAATTTCTCCACGCAGTTTACGCAGAATTTTGAGAACTGACTTGCACATGTTTTCCGATAAGATTCAAATTCTTCAAGACCTTTTGCCTACAGACAATAATAAGTGACTAAAATACTGTAATGCCATCAGATCTCCTGATCTGATGGATCCGTATTATTATTTTTATGGGAATTGGAACATGTGTTAAAAAGGGCACAAAATTGGAATTGTTGCTAGTAGCTAACATTTGCTTGATATAATTTCCCAAAAATTATTACCACCAAATACATATTATAGAAAAATAATCTGCGATGTTTCTTTTAAAAAATATAAATAATTAAAATGATAGCATGATACCTTGCCTCATCCGTTGCTTCTATTTTAGTAATACCAAATTAGGAATTTTACAACCCATCAAAATATAAGAGTATATTGATTGAATAAATTTAAAAAATTAAATTAAGACAACCTCAAAATTGGAACAACAATTTTCAGGTCGGAAAGTGCTAATTCTTGATATGGTTAGCGACAAGAGGCAGCACATTCGAATTGCAGTTGTTCATTTAAAATGATTCAGTATTTAAGAAAATCATAATGCTGAGTGCCTTTAAACATCAATATATGTGTCTGGGATTTAATACTTCCTGTATTATTTATTGTCTACTATTGACACGGATTCATCTAGTATAATTAATCTGAAATCAATTAGCCAAGAAATTTATTAGTTTGACCTGGAATTGAATTAGGTAAAAAAAATATAATAATCATTTTTTTTTGTGAATACATAATTTACTTTAAGATAACAATTATATGATGTACAGAGTGAGTTATATATTAAGATCATCCTGAAAAGTCCAAGGAATGAACATAAAATCAGTACTTGGCGGTTTGAAAGTACCTTATTTTTAAACATAACTTTCAGATATTTCGATTCAAAAAGCCTCTGTCCTTTGATAACATCCAGAAATGTAAATCAAGTTATTCAAAATACATATTTACAACAGCTTTAAAATCAGCATGCTCGACTATTGAAAGTATCTTTCAAATTATTCTTCATTTTATTATGGAAATCGATTGTTGAAAAGTTTTTCAAAAAGAGATACTTAATGATTGAAAAAAAAGTAATGATGCTTTCGAAAAGTAACATGATGAACACAGATGTCTGAAATTTAACACTTGATAGTTTGAAGAGGTGAAGCTGTTATTAGGCTTTGAAAACTTCAAAACTGTGCTATTTTGAATAGCCCGCCATTGCTTAAATGTACATGTGACTCAGACTGCTGTCCAACAGCGTATGGGGAAAACAACTTTGGGGATGTTTTTTTTCGACAAAGCGCATTTTTGGCTTAATGGGTTTGTGAAGAGACATAACTACAGGATTTGTGTTGATGTTACCTCTTCAGTCCGTAGAAAATTACTGTTTGGTGCGGTGTTTGGACTAAATGAGTTATACGAGCTTATTATTTTGAAGACGATGATGAAAATTATGTTAATATTAATGGTAACCGCTATAGAAATATGCTAATAGAATATAATTAGCTTGAAATGATAAATGTGGATTTAAACAATGTTTTTTTGCAAGAAAGATTTCCTAGACACGTTATTTCACGAAATGGTAATGTCAACTGACCACCAAGATCATGCGATCTTACGCCGATAGATTATTTTTGTCGGGTTAGGCTAAATCTTTGTTATACATAAATAACCCAGAACAATTCTTGACCTTAACCCACTAGAACCTACCGTCTAAATATTCATACGCATTTTCAAATTAATTTAATTAAGGGTGCGAATAAAATGTGGCGTTAGTATATATTGTTCCAGTTAAAATATCGATAACAAAGATATTTTCTTCATACTGTCAAAAGCTGGTCGTGTTTTGCTTACAAACATGGCGTCCACGTCAGGAGAAGTTGAAGTGAAGCAAAAAACCTTTCAAAATGGAACATGACGTAAGTTTTTATACCAACAGATATATTAAATATTATTATTTTATTTAGTTTTATATTTAAGTATATTATAATAAACTTGATGATATTTGAGAAGCAAAATATTTACATAACTTTAGAATTATGTTTTATACGGTAGCAAAGTCGACCGTATAAAAATTCAATGTTAGGCTTCTTAGGATGCCTAAAATAATGCTTGAAAAATGTTATTTTTTCAAATGAAAACTTATATGCCGCGTTGAGCAATTTTCGGTAGGGGCAAAACTTATGAGTTCGCGTCACCGACATGCTAGTGACGTATTGCGCCAGATTGGCGACGCCAATTGTGTTTTAAATATGTTTTAATGTGTTATAAATTAAATTGTGTTTTAGATAATCATTATTTTTATTGTTTAATTGTAGAATCACTGTGCAGTACAAAAGTGAGTGCTTTATATGCTAATATTTTTATGTAGAAAAATGAATGTTTCCAGTATTGGTATCAATATTTGCGTTGATAAATTTGATATTATTTATTTTTCTAATATTTAATCTCTGCAATATATCGTGCAATGGATATTTCATAGTGGTTTATGAGTAATCTTACTAGAGTGGTAAAACAGATTTCTAGTTGTTCGATAGTATTTTTTCGCGGATTTTAAAATTAAAAATTCTATAAAATTTTATAATAAATTTAATTTGTAAAAATTATTGTTTATTGTTTTAAATTGTCAGAAATAAAATACGTGTTTTGTTATTTTTTGCAAAATGATTATTTATAAACTTATATCACTCAATTTAACCATTAGAACTTTGCAAAAAGTATTGTAATATAATTAGTTTTTGTAAATGTGCATTTTCTATATTTGTTTAGATCCTCGTGAAAAAAAATTATACATTTATAAATTATACATTTAAAGAATAATTCATTTTAAAATTAAAAAAAAACACAGTTATTAAAAAGTTTAAAGTTTTCACTTCTGTCGGCAGTGCCCATGACTGCTTACCTTTTTTTTTATTATTTTTAGAAGACCTCTTACAACAGAAGAATTGTTGCTTGTTTGGAAGAATCTGATATGGAAGAGGATGTCGCCGGTACAGAATCCATCGATATCACCTTATTTCCACCTGAAGGGGACGGAGATAGAGACATCGACGAGGTCGCCGAAGATGAAAATATAGTAAATGTTGACAGTGTGAATTTGTTGGGTTTTAGCCTCCTAGCAGTGTTCGCAAATTGAACTAGTTTCGCGTAATAATGAAAGAAAAAAGTTTTATTTCCGAAATCCAATAAAAAGTCAAAGAAGTGTTTTTCAAAAGACAAATTTGGATCAAAACAAAAAGCCAAGGTTTGAGAAAAAAACGTCTTTGGAAACGTTTTTAATTTGAAGTAGAGCAAGAAGAGCATTTTGATTTAAGAAGTAAAAATAAAATTGGAGACCGGCCGCGCATCACAGAAGAAATGGTGGAATTAGGAATACATTCTATTGGCTTTTTCAAGTTGTTTTGGCCATTAGAATTTGTGCAAGATATATACAATTAATCATATACGGTATCACCAAAGGATTTTTACAAGTTTTTGGCCATCTTGCTTTTGTCTGGATATGTAAAACTGCTAAATAAAAGAATGTACTGGGAAAAATCATCGGATACTTATGATAATGATATTTCTAATGCCATGTGTCGAGATAGATTCCTACAAATTTTTAAATATCTTCATTTTAGTGATAACAACACCACTGATCCAGATGATAAATGCAAAAATGTAAGCAGCAATATGCTGATCCATTGGAGCTATGGAACCATATTATGGTCGACATAATATCCAGAGGTTCATTAGGGGAAAACCGATACGTTTCAGATTTAAGTTTTAGTGTTTGAATAATCCAAATGGTTACTGCGTGAAATTTGAGCTTTACGAAGGAAAAAGCCAAAAAGATTCAAATATGATCTTGGGAAGTTCAGTTATAAAGAGAATGGCATTAGGACTTGTCCCTGAGGGAACTGAAATATTTTTGGATAACTATTTTAATTCTTTGCCCTTGTTCGAAGAACTGAAAGCCCATAACATAACAGTTACAGGAACAATTCGAGCTGATTGCCTAGAAAACGCCCCTTTAAAGGATTTAAAAAAGAGCCCCGAAGATCCACAAATAGCTTTCTGACACAGCCACCAATGTTACTTTGATCCGCTGGTTGATAATAGCCAAGTTACACTAGCTACCAAAAGAATCGATGAAATTGTTAACAAAACTACAACATGCAAACGTTAGAGCCATACACTAAAACAAAGAATATCAAAGAATATAAATTTTTCAACCTTCCTTCAAGTTCATGAATATAACCACGGCATGTGTAGTGTCGATTTATTCGATCAATTGCGTGGTCGCCAAACAATAAACATAAGAAGTCGAAAATGGTATTGGCCCATCGTTCACTTCTGGCTAAACGCATTCATCATTAATTCGTGGATTTTGTTCCGAAATATAGAACCATGCGGGTTCTTGTGCCACAGAGAACCTTAAATGTTCCTGAAGAAGTGAGGTATGATCACCTGGATCCTTGGCCGATAAAAAATCGTACTCAGCGACGATGTGCAAGATGGTATAAGTGTGTGACTTTTATATGCAGCAAATGCAATGTTGAACTTCATATCGATTGTTTTAAAGCTTATTATATACTCTAAAAGAGGTTTTAATTTTGTATTTTGCTTATAATTAGGTTCCTATTACTGTTAATATACTAAACAATGTATATTCAATAAAAGTTTTGTTAGAATCTTGAGTATGAATATTTAGACATGCCCTATATTCACCCTATATACATATTTTTCGTAGGAACAACTTTTTTTTATTATTTTGGTATGTTTTCTAGCTTATCACTTATAGTTATGATTGTGATTAATTTTAAAGTACTGGCACTCTTATTGGAGATTCCTTTGTATTGAGTGATGTAATATATTTTCGTTAGTATGATTTTTTAATGAAAAAAACAATACAATCGTATTGGAGAATCTTTCAGAATTTCATTAAATACCACTGTATGCTTGTTAAGTAACAATTTGATGCCCAGTTTGGTTTCGAGCAATATTTTTTTCTGAATTTTTGAGAACGGTATAACCAAATTTTTCTCAACCCACAACTGCTTCAAGATATGGTGATTTCACATATGCTGCGAGCAACCTACCATATAGCTGAAGACATTGTATATTCTTAGAGGCATATTTACAGGAAGATTAATTTATCAATTTAGCGACATAATTGGCCCACCTTCCTAGAATTCCTATAGTTACATAATTTTTAACCTCTCATGAAACATTCAGAAAAATTTTGAATTTTATTTCATTAAATCTAAAATTAATATCAGTCATATATCAGTTATCAATACCATATTGTCGACTATTGTCATATTAATTAGATATATTTCTATTCTAACATAAGGAATAAAGATTCTGAATGATTCATCGAATATTGTTTTTACTTAAGGTCAACGACCAATGATCTACATTAAAATGTCATATATTTATTTCGTTGTTATACACTTATGCGTTATGTATCGACCCTAACATAGTAGTAGCTTTTGACCCACAAGTGAAAATAAAATATTAGTTGCCATTCATTACTAAGACTGCAAACAAAATTTCAAGTTTGCGTTTGCATTGTTTAGTTCAAGATATATTAATATTAATCTGTATTTTTTTTTTCGTAGTCATCACAAAGTTTATCTGCTAAAAATGGTTTATTTGCAACGATACATTTTTGATGACATTGTCTATGCATTAGGCGAAATGTATTTTCATGCATCTTCCATTTGAGTTTGAACTTCATAGAGTCACTTGGTGGTCCGCAGCAATTCTTTTCATGAACTGGACTTTTCTAGTGCGTTCTGAAAACGAGTAACCAATTTCGAGTGCACAATTTCAAACAACCATGCGCTATCAAGTTTGTATTGGATTTGGGCACATTGCGACGAAAACTTTTGCAAAACTTCAAAAGCCCTATGGAAACAGTACTATGTCAAGGACCTAGGTTTCCAGGTGGTTTAAAGAATTCTTGGCAAGCCGAAACTTGATTGAATGTGAACCTCGCAGCGGAAGGCCTTCAACCGGAAGATGCGTCCCCAGAGTCCGAAATCTTGAGCGTTATGATCTTTTGACGAATGATCGAGGATCGAGGAATGTGACTCATAAATTTAATGAGTCAGATTTTGACTATGAATTGGGGATAAATAAATTACCTACTCATCAGGTATCATTGAGAAAAATTTGTCGGTAATTAATATAGAATCGAAAAAGATATTGGGAATATAACGATAATACGATATATAGATAACGATAGAAGCAGAAACGTCCAATCGTTTCGCTATTACAGAAAAACTTAAACTTGGTTCTTTCATATCAATAGTTCATTTCTTTTCAAATTCGGATAATAGCCGGAAACGATGTGGTATACGAACTCTTGCGTTTAATCAGTTTTGCAAAACTGCAGGAATACTGCTAGCTTCCCAACATACTAAAACTATCTCATAACTTGATACTTGATAGAAACAAGTTTTTTTAAGCTAACGGTTAAATCACCGAATACAGAAACGTAACAGTACAGAAAAAATGTATGAATATATATGTTCAAGCTAGGCTATACCACCGAGTATATTTGATTCAAATATATATATATATATATATATATATATATATATATATATATATATATATATATATATATATATATATATATATATATATATATATGTATATATATATATATATATATATATATATATATATATATATATATATATATATATATATATATATATATATATATATGTATATATATATATACATATGTATATATATATATATATATATATATATATATATATATATATATATATATATATATATATATATATATACAAAATTTACAAAAATTTGCTCTCGATTAGGGCCAAATAATGACGTATAACCAAGGCAGCAAGCAGAATTCAGAAATAGATTTAGTACAATTGATCACATTTAGGTTATAGAAAGGCATAGTGCCACTGTGCTTGGCTTTTATTGGCTATAAAAATATATTTGATCAATATCAAAGCAATTGATATATTACTTAACTAAAGTGTAAGCAAATGTAAATCTATATAAACTTGATGGGATCCATATATGATCAAACTCAGGTGATAATTCACATGGAAGATTTTGAAGTTAAAACTAATGTGGAACACAGTGTACGGCAGGGTGGCGCAATATCACCTGTTTGTTTCTCAGCCTGCCTTAAAGAGGTATTCCATACTGTGTATTGGGACTAGGATGAAACAAAGAAGGTGGATATTTAGGCTATCTAGGAATCGAATTTAAGATGGCCACCATAAAGGCGGACATCTTAGATTCGCAGGTAATATATTTCTCCTTTCATAAAACCAAGATGAGTTACAAAAACATATGTAAAAGCTGCAAAAGGTTGGAGAACCATTTGGCTTGAGAGTGAAATTCAACAAGAGTCAGGTCATATTCAATAAATTTGACAGAAGAACTGTTTTGGGACGGGTTTGGATATTGTTGATCACTACATATATCTTGGGCAGCTAATTTTAGTGGGTGGTGATATCGCCTAGGAGATGGAACGGCTTGTTAAATGTGGCTGGCAAGTATTTGGCAGGTTCAACATAGTGTTTAAGAATAAACTCCCGCTTTATCTGCGAAAATAGTCTTTGATCAGTACATCCTGTCAGTAATTAAATACGGAGGTGAAACCTGAACACTCATATCAAAATCAATTCAAAAACTTCGGATAGCATATAGGAGATTGTGTATGCTTGGTATTACGAACCCGGAGAAAAAAAGCTGCACATTGATCAGAGAACAAACGAGGGTGTACGACATTGGAAGAATAATATATTATATGGAAGAGAACATATAAGTTGTTGCCACTCATTAGTTGACCTTGGATTGATTTCTTAAGAGGGTTAACGGTACATTGTTATTCTAAATTACTCACAGTAAGACTGACGTTAATGTTATCTGGTGTGGTGTGCCCATATCAGTTTTCAGCAATATTAACAGAACATTAAAAAATATATGAACAAAACTAGACAAGACTACTACTTCACAAACTATGTCTTTTTAGCTCGCAGTCGAAAAATTAACCATATTTGAATCAATGTAATCATAAAACAATTGTGGATCTTATCAGCAAATAAATTATATTCGTGATTTAATACGTAGTTTTCTTTACTTCTATCTTTAGAAACGTACTAGGATGGTTTTTGTTCAATTAATGTTGTCGTAAATTAATTCAACATTTGATTAATATATATCAAGTACAGTGTAAGTGCATTGAGTATACCAAAATGTTAACTAAATGGCCTTCTTTTTAGTAGTGATACTGGTCCTTATATTTAGGCCGTATTTTAAAACACTTATATACACGTGATCCAAATTTTCCGGGTATTTTAAAACACTTATATACACGTGATCCAAATTTTCCGGATATTTTTATATGCTGGCTTCCAACAAACAGTGGAAATTTATTACTCAGCATCATAAACCGTGCGGTTGGTTGTTGAGGAAATGTAGTTATTGATAAATTTGAAAGAAATGATGCAAGAAAGTAAAGGTAAGTAAACAGTAAAGTGACAGTACAAAAAAGTACAGCGTACAGTATAAAAAACTAAAAGTAAGTTTTAGGGTCATGAGCCACCGACAACCCAGGCCAGCACCCCCATCAGGCTATCAACCCTTGGTTATGTGCTTACCCATAAGTCTATCAGGAAGCCTACCGGCTGGCGAGTGACCAACGTAGAACAGTTCTTAGAAGGCATCCAGCCTTACCCAGCCTTTAACTAGCGTGACTGAGGGGTAATTCGTTGTCGAATTTTACACTCTTGCCTAGAAACAATTACAGATATTTAAGTGTAGATATGTGTGTGTGTGTGTGTGTGTGTGTGTGTGTGTGTGTGTGTGTGTGTGTGTGTGTGTGTGTGTGTGTGTGTGTGTGTGTGTGTGTGTGTGTGTGTGTGTGTGTGTGTGTGTGTGTGTGTGTGTGTGTGTGTGTGTGTGTGTGTGTGTGTGTGTGTGTGTGTGTGTGTGTGTGTGTGTGTGTGTGTGTGTGTGTGTGTGTGTGTGTGTGTGTGTGTGTGTGTGTGTGTGTGTGTGTGTGTGTGTGTGTGTGTGTGTGTGTGTGTGTGTGTGTGTGTGTGTGTGTGTGTGTGTGTGTGTGTGTGTGTGTGTGTGTGTGTGTGTGTGTGTGTGTGTGTGTGTGTGTGTGTGTGTGTGTGTGTGTGTGTGTGTGTGTGTGTGTGTGTGTGTGTGTGTGTGTGTGTGTGTGTGTGTGTGTGTGTGTGTGTGTGTGTGTGTGTGTGTGTGTGTGTGTGTGTGTGTGTGTGTGTGTGTGTGTGTGTGTGTGTGTGTGTGTGTGTGTGTGTGTGTGTGTGTGTGTGTGTGTGTGTGTGTGTGTGTGTGTGTGTGTGTGTGTGTGTGTGTGTGTGTGTGTGTGTGTGTGTGTGTGTGTGTGTGTGTGTGTGTGTGTGTGTGTGTGTGTGTGTGTGTGTGTGTGTGTGTGTGTGTGTGTGTGTGTGTGTGTGTGTGTGTGTGTGTGTGTGTGTGTGTGTGTGTGTGTGTGTGTGTGTGTGTGTGTGTGTGTGTGTGTGTGTGTGTGTGTGTGTGTGTGTGTGTGTGTGTGTGTGTGTGTGTGTGTGTGTGTGTGTGTGTGTGTGTGTGTGTGTGTGTGTGTGTGTGTGTGTGTGTGTGTGTGTGTGTGTGTGTGTGTGTGTGTGTGTGTGTGTGTGTGTGTGTGTGTGTGTGTGTGTGTGTGTGTGTGTGTGTGTGTGTGTGTGTGTGTGTGTGTGTGTGTGTGTGTGTGTGTGTGTGTGTGTGTGTGTGTGTGTGTGTGTGTGTGTGTGTGTGTGTGTGTGTGTGTGTGTGTGTGTGTGTGTGTGTGTGTGTGTGTGTGTGTGTGTGTGTGTGTGTGTGTGTGTGTGTGTGTGTGTGTGTGTGTGTGTGTGTGTGTGTGTGTGTGTGTGTGTGTGTGTGTGTGTGTGTGTGTGTGTGTGTGTGTGTGTGTGTGTGTGTGTGTGTGTGTGTGTGTGTGTGTGTGTGTGTGTGTGTGTGTGTGTGTGTGTGTGTGTGTGTGTGTGTGTGTGTGTGTGTGTGTGTGTGTGTGTGTGTGTGTGTGTGTGTGTGTGTGTGTGTGTGTGTGTGTGTGTGTGTGTGTGTGTGTGTGTGTGTGTGTGTGTGTGTGTGTGTGTGTGTGTGTGTGTGTGTGTGTGTGTGTGTGTGTGTGTGTGTGTGTGTGTGTGTGTGTGTGTGTGTGTGTGTGTGTGTGTGTGTGTGTGTGTGTGTGTGTGTGTGTGTGTGTGTGTGTGTGTGTGTGTGTGTGTGTGTGTGTGTGTGTGTGTGTGTGTGTGTGTGTGTGTGTGTGTGTGTGTGTGTGTGTGTGTGTGTGTGTGTGTGTGTGTGTGTGTGTGTGTGTGTGTGTGTGTGTGTGTGTGTGTGTGTGTGTGTGTGTGTGTGTGTGTGTGTGTGTGTGTGTGTGTGTGTGTGTGTGTGTGTGTGTGTGTGTGTGTGTGTGTGTGTGTGTGTGTGTGTGTGTGTGTGTGTGTGTGTGTGTGTGTGTGTGTGTGTGTGTGTGTGTGTGTGTGTGTGTGTGTGTGTGTGTGTGTGTGTGTGTGTGTGTGTGTGTGTGTGTGTGTGTGTGTGTGTGTGTGTGTGTGTGTGTGTGTGTGTGTGTGTGTGTGTGTGTGTGTGTGTGTGTGTGTGTGTGTGTGTGTGTGTGTGTGTGTGTGTGTGTGTGTGTGTGTGTGTGTGTGTGTGTGTGTGTGTGTGTGTGTGTGTGTGTGTGTGTGTGTGTGTGTGTGTGTGTGTGTGTGTGTGTGGATTAGGAAGTAATACAAAAAGAATAAAGAAAGAAAAATAGCCACAGCGGCGACAAGCCACCGCCTTACCGTCGCAGCCAACGCGACCGGATGATGCGACCAAGAAATGAAGCTTGGTAACTTCTTTAACTGTATATTCGTTTTATAATATGTCATATGTTTTGTTCTTACGACTGTTACCAAATAGTTTACATAAATAAGTCATAAAACCTTTTTGTTAATTGAAAATGACTCATATTTTGAAAGAGACTGTTTGGAAATCATGAGCATTTACTTTATTACGGGAAGAAGATTCGCAGATATATAAATAAGCTAATTTCAATTCGTAAAGGATAAAAGCAGTTCAAAAACTATTATGAATTTTATGTTGCAGATCAGCCTCATTCAGTCTGAGAAGTTATAATGGATTCTTATCACTCAGCATTCACGAAAAGTGTTACACGGTTTACTAGAACTTATAAATCAAAAATGTATTGACTCAAAAAGCTTCAGGATGAACGTTTCGTGCTTTAAATTATAATACAGAGGATATAATTTACATTGCACTGGCTTCAAAACTATCAATCAAGACGTTGGCATAAACTTCTGTGTAATTATTATTTAGGAGCAAAAACTGTTACTGACGCGTGTAATAGAATACCGATTTGATACCGAAAATTGATATCGTTAGTGGTTGTCAAATTTATGTTAGACATTTTAATATAGAGTGAAACTTAAGGATCATATCTTTCGCATTATATTCCATTCTCTTACCAACGAGAATAACATAATGTAAAAATCCTATATTAAGTTTTAAAGATAAGCCATTTACATGTAACACATATTACTATTGTTGTTATTGCGTGGGATTAAAGTATTTTATTTAGTTGACTTACGCTTCCGCTTTTTTAATTTTTTCAAGTAATGCCTCTGGTATGATAAGCTTTTTCATTTCCATTATCTCCATTTCGCGTTGTTGTCTGAACATGATCGTTTTAATCCTCTATTCGCGAATAAATGACAAATAAAACGTCACGCGGACTCGACAATACGAAAACACGCGAAAGAGAGAGCTCATACTGGCCATTCAATGGACAGTAATCGAACTGTTTATGGTATCGTTACTTTACATTATTTAAGCGTGACAAAATTTTATAGCCAACGTAAAACGATTGTGTTGGGAAGTAGCTCCAGTGATTTCAATTCGGTTCAATAATTTCTTGAATGTGGTAAATACATACGCATATTGGAAACGAAAATAGTAATGCTAATTCATATGCAGGCGCACTGGTAAAATTGCTACCGATAATATATCTTTGATTGGCATTATCAACTATAACCATATGAGGCGACAGTAATAATTAGTTGACCTTATTTATCTTTGTTATGCAAATGTTAGTATATGAATTATTCCTATGGCATTGATTTTATTATGGAAGTGTTTGTACGTTGTTTATTTATTCCAATTTTTAAATAAAGTAGATATTTATAAATACTGACGAATATAGTACTTTAATTTAAAACTATCAGCACTAATCGAAAAAAAATGTAAAACGGAAACGGTACATTTTTGGGTGATGAATAAAATATATGTATGCGTTGAGGGTACCTGACTGTGGATCTCATCATTACATGGTTCATACCAAGCTGCGACTGCACTTAAACAGGAAGACTTAAACAGGCCAAATATAAAACACCACTAGTTACCAAATGGAATTGGATATGTCTAAGAGAACCCGCGGTTCGACAATTTTAAATTTGCCTATTAAACAGATTTACAATGTTGAACCATTCAGATGATATTAACACTGAAGAAAAATAATGATCACAGTCGATTGTAGAATGTGCTACATCACTATTTTCACCCATTAGCAATTGAACGCAACCATGGATTTCAGATGAATTTTGACAGGTGCCTGCACTTTGTAGAGAAGAGAAAACCGATGAAACGAGTAAACTTCGCACATATACTAAACAAGGAGGTTAGAGTAAAATTGAAGGTAGAAAGTGAAATATACTGGAATAAAATAGCCTCTGAAATGTAGTAAGCAGCATCTGACAAGAGTAACTATAACAAACCGTTAGATGACTAAGTGGCAAGGCCAAGTCAAGCAATCACAATATCAAGAAAGTTGATGGAACTTTTCTGAGATCTCTAGAACATCTGCAAAAATGGAAATTATTCTTTCACTAGCTAAATAATAGCATATTAAACTAGAATAAATTTGCCACAAAATTCCAAATTGCTTATTCAAACTTTTCAACGTGCGTTTGGCTACCCATGTTAGCATTGTCCAATTTGACTGAATGGAATATGTCATTTATCCCGGTTGATATTTTTTTGACATTTTTCTATTTGAATGGTTTAATAAGTATTCAAAATCCAATTCTTATTTACATTTTTAACAAGTCTTAAATTACTAATCTCTATCTATCTATTTATTCTCTCTCATGTTAATTGGGCATCAAACGGTATTACCATGAATTTATTTTTGATATTTTTTCCTTTTGAAATGAAGGTTGTTTAAATAATTGTCTAAACTTATGTTCTCTAATTTGGTACCTGAGAACCAAAGTTCAGTACCTTAGCCCATTTTTTCAATTTTGAGTTAAAAGTCGATCTATAAGAAATCCAGTGTGCTGAATCGCTGAAAACTATATCGATACTGTTACAGGTTTCGAGATATCGAAATACAAAACGTACTAAGGCCATAATAATCTCGCTTTGTTGTAACCATCAGTGCTGTTGTTGCAAATGTTTTATTGCAAATGTTAATGTGTATTTTAATTCTTAAAAGTTTGATTGTAATAGTATAATAGTAAAGTTATTTTTTTATATTGATTAATCCTAAAAATCAGCATGGTGCATGGTAAAAGAATAGTTAATGTGATATTAGCCCAGCTTAAAAAATATATACTAGATACAATTATTAGAACTACTACTGCTTCAACATATCCTAAGTACTGAAAATTTTAATAAAATATCAACAATTTTAATCAGTAGGTTATTTTTACCAGCCATTTTCTAGAAATAAGTATCTTATTGGAACTTTGTTAACACTGATGCAGAATTTATTTTAGTGTTAAAAATACCTTAGGTAATTAGGCAAAATTTAATTTAATATAATGAATTTTTTAAATACTTTTAAAACTTCTTTTTCAAAATGTTTTGTCTGTTTGTTTTAGAAAACGTTTTAGAGAAAATTGACACTTGACAATGTTAAATTTATTTTGGTTGATTTTGAAGGAAACGACACTGATTCCGTTGCATATGAATATGAAACGTCCCGGAAACAGCAGTGGAAACCATGACGTTGCTTTTATTTCTGATGAGGGTGAAATAATTGATAATTTAAATAGCAGTAGAAACCATGACATTGATTTTACTTCTGATGAGTGTGAAACGCCTAGGAATTTAAACCGCAGTGACAAGTTTTTGGTTTTACACTTCTCAACAGATGACTCATATCAAGAAGAGCCGAGGATTACTAAATAAACCAAAACAAAAAAAATGACAACGAAGGTGCATCTTCTGAAAGAAATATTCTAGGACCCTGGCAAATCTTGCTGGAAGTCATCATATCTCTTCTTCCACTTCAGGTAAAATTAGACAAGCTCGTAATTTAAAACTACCGTACTCTGAACGGTATAGACTGAAATGGTTTACCATTCTGGAAAACTCTCGACAGTTAATTTTTGATGATTTCTGGAATAAAAAAAAACGCTGGAATTGGAATCGGCAATTCTTGACAAATTCTAAAATGGTGTGGCTTCAACTGCGAAAGAGAAGTTATTCACTGTACTTCAAACTTTCCTTCACAGAAGAAAAAGAGTGTAGTAACGCTGCCTGGTATGGATCATGTCATTAGTAGTTCATTTAGGCCAATCAGCAGTGAAAAACACAGAGACATACTAAAGTTGATAAAATGGATGGATCTCTTTAGGATATCAAGATTTTTATAAAAGATTGGAGAAAAGAATCGATGAAGATAATAAAATTCTATCTATTCTTTCTATGAGTAAAATTGGTACATTATGAAAAATGATATTGCACTATATATTTTTTTCTTTCACAATATTTTAATGTTTTTTTTCAATTTTTTTGTACTAAAGTTATTGAAAATTATAACAAAAATTATTTTATTTTGTGGCTTTTATTGGATTCCTTTATTAAATCGGCAGAGTGCTCTATTTTTTAGTAAAAAAAATTCTGGAACAGTAAGGACCAGAATGTAGTAAGTCCTAACTTAAAAGACCAAATCTAAAAGACTAAATTAAAAGACTAAAGGCTTATCTTTAAAAGACTATTTCAAGATTAAACTATACTATATAAATAGTAGTATGAAACACGAAAACTTCAGTAATACTACTAACTTCGTTAGTAAATAACTTTAACGGGTTCGTGAATGGTTCATAAACCATCGAAACAGGTCGCACAAAAGGTACGGTCTGTTTTTCTGCTTTAAACTATTTTTGTCATTTTTTGCACTGCACTGAGATATAAAAGTTGCCAACTTGCCATTAATCACACTGTAGTACTTCTTCTATAGAATTATATTTTGAATGTTGAATTTTCCGTTCTCAGCTGTTCTGTCATTAAATTATGGATTTAAAATGATTTCATTTACTTCTGAACATTTAAGAAGGGATTTAACAATACATGACCGAAATATACAATTTATAAGAACGTTCTGGTAGTACAAAAATATTCCGATAAGTGCTTTGTTAAACAATAATATATATGTTTAATTCATTTAAACTAGACAGAGCCTTAAGCTATTAAATTTGCCTTTCATATTAACATTCATATACAAATTCGTGAATAACTTTATTAGCAGATTATTTTAAAAAGTATTGCAACATTACATAAATTATTATTTGTTTTAATAAATCAAAATAACATTTAACTTTCTCTGTATTAAACTATGGTTTGTAGGGTATGCAACAGATATCTTATGAATCTTACAAAATAATTTGTTTGTTTTTTAATCTATTTACATTATAAGCGTACTATTATACTTAATGTATGCTTAATATTATATAAATATTTTAAATTTTATTTTTATTTAATTATATAAAAAATTGATGAATTATTTTTAACATACCTTTAACTGTGACTTTAAATGTTTTTACATGTACGTTCGATCTCATTGATTTTCTGCAGATATGGTTATTTTATTCTACTGATTTATTAAATGTCTACTTATTTATACCTTCTGTTGTGTCTAAAATGTTTTCTCTTCTATTCATTGCAATATTTTCATAGGGGGAACTCCTGACTGTTGTCTCATTGGACGCAGTCCAAAGAAGTCAAAAATTCCATGTATAAGCGATCCGACGAGAAGTCGGTGAAAATATGGGTTGTTTGATTGTGGAGAGGGACTCCCTATTCTTGGCAAGAGAGCATATGTCGGTACCCTGATGAGTCTACCCACCAACAGACGAAACATGCGCCCTCCAATGTAAGGAATGGGTGGGGCTTCCACCCGGTCAAGCAACTAACCAATGCTCATTATGGCGGAGACGCAGGTTGTTGTGCGTTCCACATGAAATTTATTTCTTGTCGTATATTCCAAATCTAACTTATTTTTTTTTAATGACAACAGTACTTGAAGTTGGTATTGTTGGAAAAAATATATTGTGTATGATATTGTGTCGTTTTTTTTTCAATAGATTTAAAAAACTGGCTAAAAGCTATTTCGGCCTTTTTTGTTAATATCAGAAATTATACTAGATCAGAAAAAAAAACCAGATCAACCAGATCAGAACAGCGATCGACGTTGCTTAACTTAAAGCTTAACAGCTATCGAGAACTGATGTTCCACGCGATGCGACTTGCCCTTGAGCATCTTGAGCATATATATATATATATATATATATATATATATATATATATATATATATATATATATATATATATATATATTTATATATATATATATATATATATATATATATATATATATATATATATATATATATATATATATATATATAGATATGGAGTATATGTAAAACTAATAACTAAAGAAGCCCTAATAACTCAATGCTATTAAATTTGTACTATATTCAGCATACAAAGCAGACTTTACGCCATCCGACTTCACTTAAGTATTCATTGAAGTTGTCACCATCAGCGTCGAAATGGTTTTCTGGGCCAGCTAAAGGAACACGTACTCCCAACTAGAAAAAACAGTTAAAACAAAAGAGCATATATAATTAAAAGAATAGAATAGAAATATTTTATAAGTTTTTTTAATGTAGTTAGTTTAGTTTAAGTTTCCTCAATAGTATATAAGTCAGGCTTCACTCAACCTTCAAATAAAATCAATTAATTACCTGAACATGCTAATAAGTTGTCCGTAGTAGTTATTTGTTGGTAAGTTTTATCTCGAATGGCGAACAATAAATGTAATAACTGTATTATAGTAAAACGTACAAATTGGACAAACAAAACAAAAATATGGATCATTCAACATACATAATGTTTCTTATGATCAAACCTGTCTATTCAAAATAAAGAATATTAAGGCACAAATTGATTAAACTTCAAACATTGGATGGGCCAATACTTTTTGCACTTTTTCACATTTTGTTAAAATAAAACAGCTAGCTACGTGAAAATAAATTTGTACTAAAGGTAGAAAATGGGAATTGTTTTCTTTTATAATATTATCAATCTACCTTCCCATTGTTGTCGCAGTTCAAATCTAGCCGTTGAGCTACGGATGACTTCACTGAAACGTTGTCTATACAAATCAGATGGCGTTGGTTTCCTAGAGAGCGTAAGTTGTGAGCGTAACGTCAAATAATGGTGCTGCCATTTAAGCTACGGTTTCCTAAAAAAGCGGTGCCGTGATTTAACGCAGTGATAAGTTGTGATACGGCGGATATAAGAAAACGGCCGTAAGAACGGTGAGAAGATATGTCAACTTAAAAAACAAACGGCCAAGTGAGCGTATTGCGGTGAGAATTGACGATCTGGACATCCCATTATTACTATGGTTGGAAGATATTTAGTCATCGGAAGTCAAAAACTACCGTTTGGATGATAGTGGGATATTTAGAAATCGTGCTACACAGGGTGAATTTAACATTTTTTGTTTTAAGTGGGCATTTTTTAAAGTATTTGCTCGTCACATTATATAACGTTTCATTATTTCTTATAAAATCAATCAATATTTCGTCATCTTTTACAAGAAAAAACGTTCCAAGGCTGTTTGTTCCGCTATGACGGTCGTCATCCAAATGGCGGCATCGCTATTCGACGTAACGGTTGCAGCCAATGCTCTCTAAGAAACCAACGCCATCTGGTTTGTATAGGCAACGTTTTAGTGACGTCATCAACCGCTACATTAAGGCTGCTAGATAACGGCACCGCTTTGTTATAAAACTGTTGCTTTACATGACGGCCATCATAGCGGTAACAAACAGTCGTTTTTCGGAAATCGGAACCTTTTTTCCCGTGTAGCGGTGACCATTTTAAAATATAACATGAGTGCAAACGTGATTTGCACAAGCGAAGATAACGCAATATTGATTGATTTGAGCTTGAAAAGCCCACTTAAAACAAAAAATTTGAAATGCACCCTCTGTAGCACGATTTCTAAATACCTCAATCTCCTCCAAACGATAGTTTTCTTCTTATAATTATCTTCTAAATATAGTAATAATGTTATGTCTAGTTCGTCCATTCTCCACCGCACTACTCTCACTGTCCATTGGCGGTCTTTTTTTAAGTCGACATCTCTTGTTACCGTTCTTAGGGTCTTTTTTTACGGCCGTCGCATCACAACTTATCACGGCAGGTTTCTTAGGAAACTGTAGTTTTACTTATCATACCACTCGCTAACACAACCACCTCAGTCACTGTAGGGTGCTTCAACTGATATGTCAATAAACAAAATTTTTGCTTCTGGAGCAGAAGAAACCTCCAATTGAGGCTGACCTATTTGGTGATGCACTCCATTCACCGAAAGTGACAGTTTGGGTGGCGATGTCAGCGAGTCGCATAATAATTAGCTGCTAGTTTAGAATATACCAGCGATATTAAGAGTCACATTATGATGATGATTTTTTACTTATAATAAACATTTTTTTCATAAGTAGTTTTATTTTGATCGGACTCAATGTTATGAAGTGAATGACGTTCTAAAATTGACTAACTTTGTAACTAAATACGTCTAGTCTCTACGTCTCTACGTTGTTGGGTCATGTAAAACAAAATAAAACAGATATTAATAATTATAAAAATAGCTGTTTATATCCATAAATGATAAATCACAATATCGCAAAATGTATAATTAGTCATAATACATAAGGATCTAATCAGTCAGTACATTTAACATCTCTTATCTGCAATAAAATGTAATTTAAAAGAAAATCAAAAATGTATTTTGACTTAGTTTAGATTGCACTCTCTTTATCTGCACTGTTTATGTTATAATTTGGTGGTATTGCTAAAAAAATAAAATATACAGTGGCGCACACTGGGGATAGTGGTGTCGGTTTCAATAATAAAAAAATGCAAATGATGTTTTTTTGAAACACCTTATAAAATTTTTGGATTAACATTTTTAATAGGAGATACAATTTTTGAAATAATTACAATTCTCGATAACTTTATACTTCACTCGCCAAACATCAGTGTACACATTTATTTTTGACTTTGTATATTGGATATGACAAATAGTGTCAAAAATGACAGGTAAGCCATTTTTTAAAATTCCTCTACCAAACTCACCCTAAAAACATGAATAACTTCAAGTTGATGAATTAACTGATATGCATTTATGTTGGGATTAAATTGAAAGAAATGTTAAAGAAGCACGAAAAGAACACGTGTTAATTTTAAAAAATATCCCAATAGTTGCAAATTGAATAGATACACATTTTCCCGAGTGGGTCGGAGTTATTAGGGATGGGAATATTATCGAATCGGAAGGGATCGGAATAATTATTCGAATCAATTAATGATGATAATGTTTTTCAAAAGGTTTAAAGGTTTAAAAGTTTTGGGGTTAGAGGCGCATCAGCAACTAAGGCTATTTAGCGACTGGACCTACTGCTTAACGTGTAGGCCCTCAGGCTATAAACCCTTAGTTATATGCTTACCCATAGGTCAATCGAGAAGCCTACTGACTGGCGAGTGACCAACGTTGAACATTTCTCAGAAAATATCCCGCCTTACCCAGCCTTTAACTGGCATGACTGAGGGATAATTCGTTGACCGAATTTACACTCTTGCCTAGAAACAATAACAGATATTTAGGTGTAGATATGTGTGTGCGTGGGTGTATATATATATATATATATATATATATATATATATATATATATATATATATATATATATATATATATATATATATATATATATATATATATATATATATATATATATATATATATATAATATATATATATATATATATATATATATATATATATATATATATATATATATATATATATATATATATATATATATGTATGTGTGTGTAGGAAGTAAAACGAACAGAATAATTAAAGAAAAACAACCTTCCGAGTGCTGGAATCGAACTAACTACAGCGCCAATGCGGTTTCGACACGCAGCGGCAGACCGCTGCTCTACCGTCAGCGCCAACGCGACCGGCGATTTTTTTTTCAAAATCATAAAAATTTTGTACTATTAAACTAATTACAGAATAAATATGACCAATGTTTCAAAATGCTACTTAGATAATTAGCCTAACAATTACCAACAAAAAATTGAAGCCAACATTTGTATTATTTTTATATAAACATTTTATGTGTTTTTTTAATAAAAAGTTTCATATTAGTTTTGAAAAGTTTGTTTTTCAAATCAAAATAGTTTAATCTTTTTTAAATTTTTTAATTTTACATAACAAAATTCTATCTTAATTCTTCAATTTACTGTTTTTTACAACGCTTATTAATTCTTTAGACAAAAAAGAGTTTTTAAATGTTATTTTTAAATCGGTTTTTATATATAATTTTAAATTAAAATTGCATAAGAAAAATTTAAACTGCATATAAAAAATTGATGAAAATTGCAAATAAAATAAAAAATTGAAGTTTAATTTATGTAACCTAAACTCTAAGAGATTTACCATTAAACAATAAGTCACTTTTTTTAATTTTTCGACGCACGTTTCGCTAATCACGTTAGCATCATCCGGTGATGATTTAATCAAAAACTAAACTATGTTGTTTAGATATGACAACTATACCTAAAGAAAAAATCATGAACCGTGGAGTTAAATGATGATTACATTAATATTAGAAAAAAGTGACTGAGTGGAATAGGTTCTTTATCCCGGTTCATAGATTTTTCTATTTGAATTATATATACATTTAGCAAATCTTATTTTATATATATATATATATATATATATATATATATATATATATATATATATATATATATATATAAATATATATATATATATATATATATATATATATATATATATATATATATATATATATATATATATAATAACCACCATTAAAAAAAAAAACGGCTTAAAGAATGATTATTAAATTTATATAGTATTTCAGCAATAGTTTAAAAAATAATTATTGCGTAAGTGTCACGCTTCACAAGAGATAACGCAAATGACCAGCACGCTATTGTACACTATCATTTTATTTTTATGAATATTAGTGGCGTATTTCTAATTATATCAAATGTCTCTACAACCAAACCATCTTGTTACCATAAAGTTTTTCGCATATCTCCAAATACAAAAGTCTATGGAATTTTAGCGAGTCAGCGAATAAGGTTGTGATTTCCTATCCAACAAAT
This sequence comes from Cosmopolites sordidus, assembly GCA_031761425.1. NCBI lineage: Eukaryota > Metazoa > Arthropoda > Insecta > Coleoptera > Curculionidae > Cosmopolites > Cosmopolites sordidus. The sequence goes on from JARFXV010000296.1 coordinate 295,951, forward strand.
CTAATAGCAAATACCACATTTGTAATCTAATATTTAATGAAAAATTTAAACAAAATTGTTATAAGTATTCTTCAAGGAACTTTTCACATGCATTTACTCAATTGAGTAATTGAACGGGTCCCAATAAATAATTGTCCACAACACCAGCCGACACATGTATAAAAATCAATGTTGATGGTGTACTTGTACAAATGAATGTGCATTTTCTTTTGTTCGTCATACTCATTTTACATATTAAATGCCACACATAAGTTCGTCTGTTGATTAAACTGTGTTCGCATTTTTGAAAAAACTATGTACAGAATTAGAATCTCATAAAGGGTCTCCTTTATATAGTGCCTGCACTGGTTGAATATGACATAGTCGTAGCTGTTGTATATGTAATAATCGTAAAATACATTGACACGATATTTGACCCACAATTCAGCGTTGTGAAAAATTTATTTCGAATACCGAATAAAATTTCGAATATATGATTTTTTTTTGTTATTTGCGAATAACGAATTAATTTTTCGTTCGTTCTTCGAAATGAGGTAAATAGAATAATTTATTCGTTATTCGATCTGAATTTATTCGAATTTTATCTTTCAAATATTTTTTTTAATTGAAGTTGAAAAATAAATTAATGAAATTCTGAACATTATAAAAATATATAAATAACCTGATCCATAATTTAATTAAATAAACTGCTAAACTGCAATGTGTTCTTTCTTTCTGCATAATATCGATCTTTTAGTTTGCTCACTATACCTTCGATAACAATACTGACAATTTCATAAATTCCAGATCTTTCATGTTGATCTACTTTATCCTTTGGGTTACCCAGGAGTTCTCTTAATTTTTGATATTGTAGACTATTTTCATGGCTACTTCTTTCTAAATCTTGTCTAGTACAGTGTTATATCTCCTTCTCTGAAAAAATAATCTACATATTTCAAATCCAAAAGTGCCAAGATTATATACTTTACCAAAAATGCATAAAACAGGAAAACTAATGAGGCCAATTGTACCAGCCACTGATTTTCCAAGATATAACCTGGCAAAATGGCTTGCAAAGGAAATTCTAATCTAATCTACCTAACTTACGAAATCTACCAAACCAACTACTTTTCTGTACTGTGATAAACTCAATAGAATTCATAAAAAGTGTCAAAAACACACAAGGATGAATTCAGTTAAATGAAAACATAAAATAGTTTGTCAAAGACTTAAATTGTAAACCCAAAACTAAAGCATTCACGTATAAAGTTAAAAACAACGATATATTACTATTTTTTTGGATGTTTTTAGTAAGAACAATAAAAATAGGTTGGAATTTGACATTTTTAAAAGAAACACCAGCACTTCGAGAAACATATAACGATTTGAATCATAGCTCCACAATAAAATGGCTAGTTTAAATTTTATGGTAAATAGATTAGTCAATTTTTCTTTAAATAAAGATAATTATAACAAAGGATCAAAATTAATTTGGGAGATGTCCGAAGTTAATGGCTATAATAGGAATATTACGATAGATTAATTAGAAAACATAAGTTCAGACAATTATTGAATGAATCTTCGACTTTTTAAAAGGAACAGAACAAAAATAGATTCAAGGTAATACGGTTGGATGCCCAATTAACACGAGAGCCAGACAAGATTTTGAAAAAAGTCAACCTGAAGGTGTTCTACAAACCATATAATAAATTAAGAGAATTCTTGGGTAATCCAAAAGATTAAGTAGATCAACATAAAAAGTCGGGGATTTATAACATTTATTTTCAGATTTTTAAAATTAATTGTTAATATTGTGATCGATTATATATTGGGCAAACTAAAAGATTCATATTAACCAGCTATATAGAGCACATTGCCCACAGAATACCTTCACGTCGACTTTTTTTAAAATCTTGTCTAGTCCTCCTGTTAATTGGGCATCCAACCGTATTACCTTGAATCTATTTTTGCTCTGTTCCTTTTGTAAAGTCCAAGATTCTTTCAATAATTGTCTGAACTTATGTTTTCTAATTAATCTATTATAATATTCTTATTATAGCCATTAATTTCGGACACCTCCCAAATTAATTTTAATCCTTTGTTATAATTATCTTTATTTAAAGAAAAATTGACTAATCTATTTACCATAAAATTTAAACAAGGCATCTTGTTGTAGAGCTATGATTCAAATCGTTATATGTTTCTCGAAGTGGTGGTGTTTCTTTTAAAAATATCAAAATCCAACTTATTTTTATTGTTCTTACTAAAATATCCAAAAAATAGTAATAAATCGCTGTTTTTAGCTATATACTTTGCACAATTTTTAACAATTGCTTTGGTTTTGGGTTTGCCATTTAAGTCCTTGACAAACTCTTTTAAGTTTTCATTTATCACAGTACAGGAAAGTAGTTGGTTTAGTAGATTTCGTAAGTTACGTAGATTAGTTTAAAAATTCCTTTGCAAGCGATTTTGCCAAGTTGTATCTAGGAAAATCAATGGCTGGTACAATTGGCCTCATTGTTTTTCTTGGTTTATGCATTTTGGGTAAAGCATATAATCTTGGCACTTTTAGATTTGAAATATGTAGATTGTTTTTCAAGAGAAGGAGAAATAAGGCCGTACTAGAGAAGATTTTGAGAGAAGTAGATATGAAAATAGACTACAATATAAAATAAGAGAACTCCTGGGTAACCCAAAGGATAAAGTAGTTCAACATGAAACATCCGGGATTTTTGAAATTGTCAGTATTGTTATCGAAGGTATAGTGGGCAAACTAAAAGATTCATGTTATGTAGATATAAAGAACACATTGTACATGTTAGATATGGGAGAAATGAAAAATCATGGGTTACCCAACATGAACTCGAACGTGACCATGATATAGACATTAATAATTTAAGTCTTGTTGAAAGTGTAAATAATAATAGGGCTTTGGATGCATATAAAATCGTTCAAAGAGAAAAATGTAAGAAAACCATGAAGCGGGAAAAAGCACCTATTCCATACAGTCAAATTTTCCAATTATTAATGTAACCCTTAGTTAACTTCACGGTTCAAGATTTTTCATTAGATACGTTGTCATATAAATAGAACATAGTTTAGTTTTTAAATTAGATTAAATCATCTTCTGATTATTATAATATGGTTAACAAAACCCTCGTGCGCCAAGAAGTTTAAAAAGATGATTTGGTCTTTAGTGCTAAATCTCTTCGGGGTTTAAACTAGAGTTTCACACCAAATGTTTCCGTAAATGAATTAATTTAATTGATGTGGTTTAACAGTTTTTTTAAATTATGGATCAGGTTATTTATATATTTTTATAATGTTTAAAAATTCATTAATTTATTTTCAATTTCAATTTAAAAGAAAATATTCGAAAGAAAAAATGGCACTACATCTCTCATAAAGGGTCTCCTTCCTTTATGAGATTCTAATTCTGTACATGGTTTTTTCAAAAATGCGAACACAGTTTTATCAACAGACAAACTTACGTTTACATAGTGGCATTTAATATGCAAAATGAGTATGAGGAACAGAAGAAAATGCACATTCGTTTATACAAGTACACCATCAACATTTATTTTTAATCCATGTGTCGGCTGATATTGTGGGCAATTATTTATTGGGACCCGTTCAATTACTCAATTGTGTAAATGCATATGAAAAGTTTCTTGAAAAAATACTTATAACAACTTTTTTAAAATGTTTCATTAAATATTAGATTATAAATGTCGTATTTGCTATTAGATTTGTTGGATAGGAAATCACAACCTTATTCGCTGACTGGCTAAAATTCCATACACTTTTGTATTTGGAGATATGCGAAAAACTTTATGGTAACAAGATGGTTTGGTTGTAGAGACATTTGATATAATTAGAAATACGCTACTAATATTCATAAAAATAAGATGATATTGCAGAAGGACAGAAGCTAGTGTACAATAGCGTGTTGGTCATTTGCGTTATCTCTTGTGAAGCGTGACGCTTTCGCAATAATTATTTTTTAAATTATTGCTGAAATACTATATAAATTTAATAATCTTTAATTCTTTAAGCCGTTTATTTTAATGATGGTGATTTCTATATGTAAATACATATAGAAATATTTCTTCTTATATATTAAATACTTCTTAGTTTTATGAAATTTATTTTATTTATCATTGTTTATCCTGGAAACGGTAAAAGAACCGTGAACAGTACCTTTAAAAAAAGTTATTAACATGATGTGTCATGTCCAGTATCCAAAACCTACTAATGAACTTGTGAACTAATGTTTTAATAGTGTTCTGCAGAATTATCGAAAATTGTAATTATCTTGAAAATAGTGATATTTCCAAAAATGTTACAGGATGCTTCAAAACCGATTTATTATTTTTTTATTTATTAAACTGGCACGAATACCCCCTGTCCACGTCACTGTTTATTATATTGTTCCCGAAATACCACCAAATTATGCCTCGTGGTGACTTATGCTACACTTGCAAGTTTCAAGTTTTTATTATGAACCATTTCAAAATTATTAAGATATTATAACAAATTTTATTTTAGAATTTTAAAAGGCCGTGTCTCTATAATAAGACCCTACTGATTAAAAGTTGATTAAGAAGGTTTTCATAATTTTCAATGCTTGTTACTTTAGTAGGTTTTGCAATGTTTCAGTCGATTGATTGAAGTAACGATGTACTTGTTAGAATGTCTGTCTAATTAAAAACCTTTCAAACAACCCTCGTATTACAAAATTCGTTGATAAAATTTGAGAATGAATTTTATTAACTAAATCAGTAATATACGTGATACAATGTAGGCAGTCTTCAGGATTTTCGTAATTACATTGTATCGGTAAGGGTTTTTGTAATTTATAACTATAATTGATACGTCGCTTAATAGCAAATTTTCAACGAAGGCTATGGTCTTGTGTTTGATATATAGCATAAGGTTTAAAATATTGAAACCCATTAGTTGTAACTAAATGACGTGATTATATTTATTTAATTTATTTACAGAACAAACGTTCGGTTTCGTTTTAGACCATCAGTTAAATCTCTTTCCTTTATCTATCTATAATTTAGAAATATACCAGAACTTCAAAAGCGAATAGTTAAATATCATCGTCATGCTGTATATATTGATGCTATAAGTACTGATTTATCAGATTCAATATAACTAATTCTTGAATTAACAATTCTGAAAAGCGAAATGTACAACAAAGAAAATATTATTGAGCCTTCCTAAAATGTGCTTGATTCACTAAAAAGAAAACGAATTCTTCACTTTTTTAAATAATTTTAGTTCTCTAACATATCGTTTGAAAATATTCTCACGTTATGTGAGGATATTTTCAAACGATTTTTGCAAACGATGTTAACATCAACGAGATATGATTTCATATTAATGTTGTCTTTCGCTTTTATTTAAGTCGATTAGACATAGTCCAGCAACCTGGACTAATAGTGTGCAAAAAAGTGATATTATGTTTAATGGAAAATCTAGATTCAGTTTTCATACCATAGATTCTAATATTAGAATTGATAATATTCTTCATCTTCAATGTTCAATATTATCCTAAATCTGCAATGAATTTTTGGTTCTATGAAAATTTGGATTTCTTTGATTTTGATTTCACATATATTTTTTGAGCACTAGTTAAATGTCTGTTTAGACATAAATCTGAAGTGCGTTTCTGGTGATGATAATGTTGTCAGGGAGATTCAGAAGAAACTTGAATCTAAGTTTAGTGCCGGGCGAATATCTCGATTTTATATAGAGTTGTCACGAGTTGCAAGGGAGATAAAAATCCCACAAAGATCAGCCCTAGAGTACCAAGAGAAAGCCCATTACTACCCGAGGGCTCTCGGTATCTACACTCTTAAGCTTAAGCTGTTCTAAACGATATATTCCAATTAGGACTTAGGGGACATTTTATTTCAGAGATTTACTCCAGTTAGAAAGGTGAAAGTACTACTAAAGGACTATTCACTCTTTGCATAAAAAATATATATGTTCAATATCGAGTCCTAACCTATTGATATAGCATCAATTTTATTCATACTATGCTTACCAAACAATTGCATTAAATCATGTGCATATTCGTGTAAAATGCACATGATTGTTTCTAATATTTTTGCATAACTAGATAATATTGATATAAGCATATAATTTATTACCTAAAAGCTATTCTGTGATTTATGCATAGGTAAAGCACTAGCCTCCATCTTGCAAGTTTAAAAAATTACAAGTCCGAAAGAACAAGTTCAAGTTCGAGTACAGTTTCGAAAAACGGATGTATGAAGTCTCTATTCTCACATTTTTATTAATTGATAAGAAAGTTGACTCCATATTGTTAAAATTAATTATACCAAAACTGGATTCCAAGGCGCTTTTTTCCAAAATGTACTTTCAGGGTTGTCAAATCCATTCTGTTGGAAAGTTAGACCATGTGCCGGTGGTAATTTCATCAGGTACATTTCAACGCAATCCGAGTTTTAAGAAGAAGACAGACTGCAAGAGTCTGCAGATTAAAATATCAAGGAGCGTTCAAAATGGCCACCTCTTGCAGCTCCACAGACGTCCATTCTTTTGTCAAAATGTTGGATGATATTTTGGCATAAATGTGTAACAATGACAATACTTTCATCCTTTAGTTCAGGAATTGAGTGTGGATTGTTCTGATAAACCTGGCTTTTCACGTAACCCCAAAGAAAATAGTTCAAAGGTGTCAAACCACATGATCTTGGTGGCCAATTAACATCACCGTCTATTGCAATAACTCGCCCAGGATATTTTTCTCTCAATAATTCAATTCAGCCCACAAAAATCCAGTTATCATCTCACGATATCGAACACCATTCACAGTTACAGCTTCACCAATAGCATTCTGAAAGAAATAAGGCTTAATTACATCTCCTACCACAATTCACACCAAATAGTGACTCGTTTGGGATGTAAAGGTTTATCATAAATCAATCGTGGATTTTCCTCGCCTCAAATGCGGTAATTTTGTTTATTAATATAGCCAGCAATGATAAAATGTACTTAATTAATTTTTTGAGAAAAATCATCGGTTTCTGTCACGACCTTTTGAATGATCCAGTGGCATTAGTTCCTATGTTATTTGAACTTTATATGCCTTCAAAGTTAAACCCTTAGACTAATAGTGCTTTCAGGTGGATGATTGTGCAAACCGTAAATATCACGAATTTTCTAAAAACATTTTTCACTGAACACCCATTTTTATAAAATTAGTTTTTTTTTTAAATTAGTTTTATAAAAACAGTTTTAATGCGTTGTTGTATGTATTGTGTACGACCCCATTTTATAAATGTCATACATTATACTTCTGAAATGAGACTAGATCTAGTGAAATTTACAATGCGATCTGTTTTATTCAAGCATTAAAAAAAGCCGCTTCTTAGTTCGAAAGACCCGTTATAAAATAGCAAATTAAATTACGTATATGCTTTAGTATAAAGTATTTTTTCTATAGACGATATGGCCGAATTTTCTCTGTTAAGACTAAAGTTTGCCATTTATAATAAGACAACGAACAAAATGCTTTATTTCAATAATAGTTGGGATGAATTTAGAATATTTAAGAAGAAAATTTTAAATTAAAACGAATTGTAAAATATTTAAAATATTAAACTGGAAGTTCTCTGTTCTTGGGCAAAGTTGTTAACAGTTCGAAAATGCAATGTACCATCGCCAAGCCTAAAATTGATATTAATATTCAAAACCGATCGTGACCGATGTATTAGGTAATATTTGTGTTGTCATAAGGTAACTTACAAGTGGCTTCGACGGTTAACATTCGAAAACGGTCTTATGAAAATGCACCATGTAATCGGATCTGAGTATACTGTAATCGTAATGAATGATCGTAATGAATGATGAATGAAAAAATATAGATAAAACACTGTTTTTCAAAGGCAATGTTGGACACCCAGAACATTAATGGCTATTCAAAAACGCATCTTGCAAATCACTGCTGTGACAATTACTAACATATGTTTCTAGAATCAAAATCGAATTTTTTAGAAAGATCTGTGATGGTGAAATTAAAAGTCAAGAATGCAGATTACATCAACTTAAGGTTTTGTCGCCTGCAGAATAAATCAAGTGTCTGTTCACGAGAAGATCAGAGGGACAATTAGGGTTTTAAAGAGGTTCCTTCAATGATGGAACTGTATTTGTCTGTCTCGGACGTTTTGCATCATTATAAATAAGTTTATTTAATCGCTAGTTGTAACAAAAACTTGTAATGTCGTAAAATTAATAATGCCGATTTTGAGAGAGAGGTAGCGTTACTAATACATTTGTTGGTAGAGAGTAATGGCGTTTTGTAGGGTAAGGCATTTTGCAGGGTAAATATATTTCATCAAACGCTAATTCGTTATTAATTATCATTGTGCAAAAACATAGTTTATTATAGCTTTGAAGGTGTCGAATTATGTACCAGAAAAAGACGTTTTGCGGGGTTGAAGACATTTGAGGAAAACGGTTGCAAAAAGTTATCGATTTTTGGTTGAAGCTTATGGTGAACATAACAATTTTAAAAGCTGTTTTAAAGCGTTTTCTTTATATAAAAGACAAGGAGCGTCCAGGACAGCTAAAAAAGTTTGAAGATGCAGATTTGCAAGCATTACTGGATGAACACTCATCTCATATGAGTCGTTGAAACGATTGGCAGAAGCATTGAATGTTGCCCAATCCACCATTTTTCGAATGCCCATAAGCATTGGGAAAGATACAGAAGGAAGGAAAATACCTATATACCTATATGAATTGAAGGAAAGAGACATTGAGCTGTGTATTAGAACTGCTGAAATCTAATGAAATGATTACTGGCGATCGATATCAGTTGATAAAATTGATCCGAGCATTGAAAGAAAAACGACCAGATAACGCCCAAAGACAGGATACAGTCATTTTTTAATATGACAATGCGCGGCCCCATATTGCACGTTCTACCCGACCCGCTATATTCACCGGACTTGGTCTCTTCGGACTGTTCGGTCTATTTCGATCAATGCAGCATGGGCTTTCAGAACATTTACATTTTTACGAAAAAGTGAAAATTTGGCTTGATGAATGGTTGGCCTCAAAAAACAAAATATTCTTTCGGCACGGAATATATTCTTTGACAGAAATTGGAAAAAAGTATTAACTAAAGATGGCAAATACTTTGATTATTAGGGTAATTTATTTGATTATGGAAATAAATGCACAAAATCTGCGAAAAAATCAACATTATTAACCGAAACATCTATAATTATATCAATATATTTCTAACTTAATGAATGGCCCTTATTTGGTAGGAATAATGCTTGTTATTCAAATTATTTCATTAACTGAACATCCAATATTATCTATACGAAGAAGCTGATGTTCAATCATGCATTGCATGTAATCATACATGCTTTGGCTGCGACTCAAGAGTAAACAATTACAACCTAAATTTGTACGAGGTAGTGTTTAAACAATCTGAAATTGGTAGTTGCGTTGTGGTATCTGGTGTGAGATTAATTTAATTATTAAATTCGGAAAGTTCCTTTGGACATTATTCTTAACATTACAACTTTAATAGATATTTTAATGATACGAAAATTTATTTTTCATAAAATACCAATTTAAACTTTTTTAAATTTCTTGCCCTGTGTTTAGTTAACATATTTTTTTTCTGAATATGTTTTTTATCATGCTTTGATGATGCTAAAATGATTACAGAAACGGGTGTCAAAAGACTATAAACTGGTTGATATCTTGCGATAATTTTCTTGAATTATAATATCAATAATACTTCTGACTTCTGTCAATCTATTTGAATTGTATATTTCATAGATACTCCCTATAAAATTGGGAAATAGGGGTGAAGAGCTACATTATCAGAGAACGTGTACAAATTTCATTTCGAAAATTCACAGTAAGTTACTAATACAGTTCGCAAAATTCGTACAGTTTTTTCACATAACCGTGAACTAAGTGGGATGATTCCCAGTCTAATTATAAAATTCAAAGAGACTGGTTCATTACAATACACCTACATTTAACACCTACATAGAAACCTGGCATTTAAAATATGGTGATTCGGTTGTTCAGCACATTTTATGGCTTCAGTAAGTCAATGTATGTCTACTATTCCGTTAACATATTTGTATTAACATCATTTCATTAGAGTGCTCACTAATTCGTTCATGGATTTAATTGAGTCAGGGACTAAATCCGACCGACCACAAATACTTACATTTACACACTGAATCTTAGTTAGGATGTATATTTTATCTTGGCAGCTATGTCACTAAGCAACGCTGTCGAAATATCCACGAAATATCCATATCTTTATCGACATGAAAGAAGAAAAGCTAACATCTATAGATTAGGGAAATGTATCATGCAACTCTAAACAGTCAAGACTTAAAGTACAAATCGGCCTATCTATACCAATATCGACATGAGAGAAAGAAACCCACCCCGAGTGGGAAGATATCGGGATATATCGTGTGGGTTTCGGGCAAAATGGATTATCTTTGAATATTTTTGAAAATGAAAATGAAAAGACAGTTTTAGTCAATGGGCTGCGATATAGAGATATTTTTTTTATTTATGTCCTATGAGTACAGCAATCTGCCTAAAAGCAATAAGCATTTGTTATGTTAATTATACTTAATGGCAAGTAGATAATCACTCCAATGAGCGATATCTTTAAGAGTTAAACTTAATAATAAAGTTTTTAAGTTCTGGTAATGTGAATTAAGTTATATAAACCACATAGGAGTTCACTTATCTTATATCTAATATTAGATCTGATGGCTGAAGGCATTTCAAATTTCGTACTTGTTATGTTAATGATATTATCTCTGAATATTTTTGAAAATGAGAATGAAAAGACAGTTTTAGTCAATGGGCTGCGATATAGAGATATTTGTTTTATTTATGTCCTATGAGTACAGCAATCTGCCTAAAAGCAATAAGCATTTGTTATGTTAATGATACTTAATGGCAAGTAGAGAATCACTCCAATGAGCGATATCTTTAAGAGTTAAACTTAATAATAAAGTTTTTAAGTTCTGGTAATGTGAATTAAGTTATATAAACCACATAGGAGTTCACTTATCGTACATCTAATATTAGATCTGATGGCTGAAGGCGTTTCAAATTTCGTACTTATTATGTTAATGATACTTGACAGGTAGATAATCACTCCAATGGGCGATCTCTTTGAGAGTTAAACTTCATAATAAAGTTTGTAAGTTCTGGCAATGTGAATTAAGTTATATAAACCCCACAGGATTTTACTATCTGGTACCCAATATTAGATCTGATGGCTGAAGGCATTTCACTTTTTGGTATTTGGGATGCACTGATACTCTATTACTGTACTTCACACAATATTGGTGAATGACTTTAGTGGACCACAGTAGGATCACGCTGGATGATGTTAATGGAGACATAATAGGGAGTATCAACAATGACGCACAGAGTCCAATTTTGGAACTTCTAGAGTATAGATATATTGGAACTACTGGCAGTTCCCCACAGTTAGATTCAAATCCAGAAGCTCAGATAGGTTTCAGAATGGTTTTGTAGAGTAATATATTTTATATTTGTTTAGAGAGAGCTTCTATTTGCGATCTATGAGCCAATACAATCGACTAAATTTTAGACCGAGTTATGTCCGTTTAGTGAATATATGTTTATGTCACGATAATCGGCAATCAAGGTGTATACCGATATATTTGGAATTCTCGGCTTGTGGAATCTGTATGCTGCTAATCTTCACTGGTAGTCAGGTATCTCTACGCAAGGCGAATGTAACATTCATTGACTTGAAAGTGACTTTCATGCACCATTTTCTTCATTCAGTTTTGGATCTTTTTAAGGTTTGTTAAGTCTCTCGAGGCCCGCGATGGGTCAACATGTGATGCTAGCAACGCTGTATCGTCAGCAAAGGTCGTAACATCGGTTGATCTGGTTCTGGTAGGTCTGCGGTATAAAGTAAATATAAGATGGTATATTAAACTTGGTATATTCGCTATCCCGTTTGACGAATAGGATTTCAGTATCAAGAAGTGTTGGTATGAGAAGCGCGATTTTAATTTGACCAGCAGACAAGTATGCCATACCTTATCAAAGGCCTGGAACATGTCAAGGAAACCAGCCGAACAATTTATCTTAGACTATATTGATTGTTTTAACTAACCTGTTCAATTCTTCTATTGGAACCTTCGTTGTAAAACACTAAACTCGAAGAGATTTACCACTAAACACCAAATCACTTTTTGAAACTTCTCGACGTTCGTTTCGCTAACCATATTAGCTTCATTATGAAATCATCTCTTGATGATGCTAATGTGGTTAGCGAAACGTATGTCAAGTTTCAAAAAATTATTTTATGTTTAGTGGCAAATCTCTTCGAGTTTAGTAACTAACCTGTTATCTAGCTTTTCTATTGTACTGTGCTTATTGAGAAAACCGAATTGGTGGACCGGAATTAGTTTTTCTTCTTCTATTAGTGACTTCAATCTTTTGCTGTACATTTTTTCGAAAACCTTGGAGAGCACCGGTAACAAACTTATTGGTCTATATGAAGCCGGTTCCTCTGTTTTTTACTAGGCTTTAAGATCCTAATAATTTATGTAACTTTCCAGCTCCTTAGAAAGAGATTTATGTGTAGTATTACATTAAATATGCATGTTATTAATTTTATGCATTTTTGTGAAAGTTCTTGTATAATCTTCCCATTTATAGGATCGAATCGCCTTCTTTATGTCTTTCTTTTTCTTTATGTAATTTGTTTCAAAATGACTCTTTTCATTTATTTTGATTTGATTTTCAGGTGTGAAAAATCCATTTGGAAAGGTGCCTCTAATGACTCTGTTGTTTTGTTTTCTTCTCTATATAGAGATATGATATATAAACTATTTGTGATCTGAAACGAAAAGTTTAGACGTGACCAATTGTTAGCAAGGCGACATAACATGTCATGCTAGTTTACATGTTAAAGAATTTCAAAAAATGGTGACACGAATTGGCCCCCAAATTTATGGGTTTTGGCAACTTTAGATTTTTTCTTTGGAGCTTCGTTAAAGGAAAAGTTTATACTAGTCATCTAAACACGAGTTATAAACTGTAAGAAAAGCCGAGGTGTTCATTTGAACAATGTGCTTTCATGCCTATCTCTGAGGTTTATAGATTATAAATCAACAAAAAGTCCGGGTTTGATTAAATTGTTTCGTTTTATTAAAAAACACATAACAGTTCAACTTAAATACCGACTCTAATAAAGTAGTTGTAAAAGTAAGTAATTTTCCATTTCGTATTGCTGGGAAATAGAAATTGAACACACATGTCTTGAAATACGCTGGTCTATCAACAACTGGGTAAAGAATAAACAGTTCTGCACTATCAGTTATTTTGATCCAATTTATCCAGTGTTAGAATCTTTTACTACGTATTTGTAGTAGACAATTCATCAGATATAGGAATATAACATAGGAATAAGTGTATTAAGATGGAAACATTCAATATTCGACTGATAATCGACATAATATCAATCTAACTGGAAAAATTTTGATTTTGGAAGTCTGCGTATCCTATAACTAAAACATTAGATTTATGTCTAAATGTACTGTTTATAGTGAGATTACCATGCAAGCATTGTTTCGAATTCGTTTGGAAAACATATTTTGAAAATAGCATAATTTTTTACGTAATTCTTCCAAGCATGTCTGATATATTTGGTATTTGTTAAGAGTATGGACATAGCTTTTTAATATTGTTTTGTATTATAAATTAAATTAATGTAAAATAACATGAGGGTAATTTAAGCATTCCAAGATTTTTTTACGCACACTCTTTAAAGACAATGGGAGAAACTATTTTTTACATAGAGAACAGAAATGCGCATACCTCTGACAGCTGTTGCTGTACTGTTAAACGAAGAAAATAAGAACTTACGTTCCATTGTTGATACTTTATGACCATAGTTTTGAGTTTGTTTCGAAAACATGTTATGAAAATAACGAGTTATTTTTCCAAGCGTATATTTAAAACCTGATGAGTATAGCTGTTTTTTTAAAGATAATTTGTACTATAAATTTAAGAAATGTAAAATAATATAATGGGAGTAATCTAAGTATTTCAAGAATATTATACGCACAGTTTTAAAATATAATGAGAAAACATATTACAAACAAGAGAACGGATGTACTGATACAAACAAAATAAGAGTTCCATGGACGCCATACATAAAAATACCTGTTCCAAAGTTTCCTCTATTCTAATTGTACATCAAAATATAAGATTCAAAGTAAACGAACCCTCTTCATCAACAATGTATATTGCTGAACAACATTTTTGTTATCTATAAAAAAGTTATACGTTCACATTTAAATTAGTATAAAAATAGAATTATTTGCGCCAGAATATTAATTATTACTCCAGTTTAATAGGAAATAAATCTCTAAATATTATAGAATAGTAATTTTATTAGCAATTAAAAATACACCATTATGTAGAAATATATTAGTACCTGAATTATTAAAAATTCTTAAAATAGAATCGTTTACTATTTCTATTTAAAAAGCATCTAGTAACTTTCATGACATATATTTTATGTTAGCACTATTTATATTATATATACTAAACAATTCCCGTAAAAATACTTAAATATTTATTAAATTATAATACAACTGAAATGTGATAAAATATTTACTAAAAATATTTATTTTCAACATAATATTCTTAAATTTGCAAATATTTTATACAATTTTATTATAATTAGAAAAATGAAAAATATTTGATATTTTTGAATATGAAACAGAAAATATTAAACAAATGAGTTAATTATCAGATAACTGAATAAATTAAAATGAGTATATTACCAGCTAACTGAGTTCTGCGATTTTTTAGTGCTAATAACAAAATCACAACACTTTGACATTTTCAATCTATGTCAAGCACAATTACATATATTAAAAGCAACCCAAAACAGTTTTGATTCATAACGAAACGATTTAAGAAAACTAAATTGCGGAGCATTTCATGAAGTTAGTGTTTACTGTACTAAACAATTTTGACCTCTAATCGCATGTAAAATATTTATATATTTTTTGTACTACGATCGAAGAAAATATTTATTTCTATATATATGGACTATGGACACAATCATTTTAAATATATCTAGTAACGACATGATGAGCTAGAAGGAACCATGTTTTATACAGGGTGTTTTCAAAGTTTAGTCATTTATTCTAACATGTTGTAAAATTTGCAAAATAAAGAAGTTATTAACAGTTACAACATTTGAAAAGAGACCTGATTTTTTTATATTTTCGACCACTGCGTTATAAATACATAAAATATTTGTCTACTGCTGATACTGGGAATGACTAGTTTTTTGTATTCTTGTACGATATTTTTTTTTTTAGTGCGATGTTCAATTTGACTGATAATAATCGATTTGAGTTATAATAATTCTTTAATTGTGCGTGTTTAATTTCTGAGTACTTTCTGTGATTAAAATGCTGCACGTTTATGAAAACAATGAACTAGTTGGCATAACTTTAACTTACGGGGAGTGCCAACAAAATGCAGCCGCAGCATGTCGTTTGTGCGCGGAAAGGTTTCCTTTAAGAAATCATCCGGCTTCACGGATGTTTGTAAATTTAGTTACAAGACTTCTCGACACAGGGTACTTAAAGGCACAACGAGGAGGTCACGCTGGAAGACCTCCTCCCCGCGAAATGGTAGAGATTGAGGGGAGAACTTTTAGAACTATAAATACTGTGGAAGAACTACAACAGTGCAAACCACTTCATGAACAGTCGGACCTCCGTCCTTCGGGACCAAAACATTCCGACATTTCCTGGGTCAACTAGAGACCCTCAAAATAATTAGAAACCCATTCTGGGTCAATCTCATGCTATATAAGTAAGGGCCGAAAAGGCTAACTTAAAAACCAGGCTAATAAAATAGAAATAGAAATACAACAGTGCATCGAAAACGTTTGTGATGTTATTCCTGGACACCGGGATTTTATTTTTGACGCGTGTAGTGACGGATGGGTACGCCAAGCAAGATTTTGTGCTAATCGAACAAATGATGACAATTTTGAACAATTTTTGTAACATGTAACATTTTTGTTTTTGTTATTCTGCAACTTTTATATAAATAATTTTTGCTAACAAATAAATGCTGCTGTTAAAATAAATTACTCAACTTTGAAAACACCCTGTATATTATTAACAATATCAAGTATGAATAATGAAAGAGGAAAACTGGTTGTTCTTTTAATTGTTGAAAAATGTGGTTTAATAAAAACTACATTATTTGAATTGTGTTAAACTATTTGTTGTTTACGTATATTTAGCATCTATAAACTAGAGAAATGTATCATGTCAAAACAATCTAAGGCCTCTATAAATTGTAAATTTTCATACCGATAATACGAGGATAGAATGAAAAGTCAGATTCATTTCCGATAGTTGGGATCGCAAAAGCAATGACTGTAAAAGACTGCAGACGAAGCGGTTAATAAAATTCATGATATCGTGTTAGCCGATCGCAGAGTAAAGGTTATAAAAGGGAAGGTTGAAATGATGAACATTTCAAACGAATGCGTATGGAATATCGGATATGAACATTTGGGCATGAGAAAGATAAAGCCCGATTTGCTCACTACATATCAATAACGGAATCTAATGACAATTGCATAGCGGTACTTAGATATGTATAAATGCAATGCGAAGCAGTTTCTGGAGGGATTGCTCACTGTTAGTGAAACCTAGATTCATCACTATGCACGAGAAATGAAGGAATAATCAAAACAGTGGGTTTTAGTTGGCGAATGGGCTCTGAATAAGACAAAGGCGCTTCCACCTATCAGAAAGGTATTGGACATTGTATTCTGAGTTTCGTAGCGCATTGTCTTCATAGACTATTTGGAAAAGGGCAAGAAAGGGAGAAGGATTACAGGGTAGTATCATGCTGCATTATTGGTTAAATTTCACGAAGAGTTGCTAAAAAAACGTCCTCGTTAGCGAATAAAAAACTGCTGTTTTACCACGACAATATACCCTCTCCCCATTCGTCCGCCCTTGTAACCGCGCAATTTGTCAATTTGTATTATGATTTGATACCGCATCTACTTTATTCTCTGGATTTGGCCCCCACCGACTTATTTATTTTTCCAAATATGAAGAAATTACTAGCCGGAAAGAAATTCACGTGAAATAAATAAATCATCATTGAAAAAGAGGACTATTTTGCTCTGCGACAAGTCGTACTTTTTCGAAGGCATAAAAAGTTATTGAGCGGAGGCTATTAGGCTACTTTGAAAACTAAATCGACTTTTCATCAAAAAACCAATACTGAAAGATATGTGACTTTTTCTTCTACTCTCGTATAATACACGTTCAATTACGAATACGATTTATAAAATCAGTGTAATTTTTCCACATAATTGAGAGTCACGTATGAATGATTCATATAAGTGATTGAGAATATTATTTTTAGCCAAATTAAAAAAAATCAGACTAGTTAACAATCCTAAAGTTCCAAAAATTATGATTAGTGACAAGACACATTTTCATCATTTCATTCATTTCATCGTGGCTATATCTATAAGCAAATCTGTATATGTTGCTCGATAAATCTGTGGATTTACCGTTCTGTTGTTGGGGCATTCATTATATCAGCACTCCAAAGTTAAAGGTCCTAACACAAATTTGTATTCGAGTTAGGACTCCAAGATTTCGAAAATTTAGTTACTGACATATTACGATTTTTTGTATTGTATATTTATATAAGGCAAATGAAGGTATCTAAATGGTGATTTTTTTAGTGTTTTTGCGTCTTACGTTCGGTGGACTGAAAATCAATTGCAAGTTGACCCAGAATTTAATCACAACATTTTGTGCAGTGACGAAGCTAATTTTTAGCTAAATGGTTACCTTAATAAACAAAATTGCCATACTTGGAGTGAAAATAATCCACAAATGATACAACAATTACCGTTGTTTTCAGAAAAATATATCATATGGAGCGTATTGTATTCCGGTGGCATTATTGGGCCGAATTTCTTTACAAATTAAGCTGGAAAGCATGTTACTGTTAATGGAGATCATTACAGAGCGATGCTCAATGATTATTTAATTCCGAATTTGAATACGATTGACCTAGATGAAATGTGGTTCCAACAGGACGGCTATACAACCCATACAGTCAATGCAACAATCGATTTATTGAGGGAAGAACTCCTTTAGATTATTTTCTTTGAGGTTATGTTAAATCTTTGGTCTATGCCGATAAATCAGCGGCTAGTGACACCTTACAAGTCAACATAACTCCCAACTAATACCCCAATTGCTTGAAAAAGTGGTTAGAAATTGGATTTATAGAATGCGCTTTGTCAGAAGTAGACATTTTTCCTAAATTGTTTTCAAATATTAATGCTATTGAATGTTATTTCACATAAAATAAATGGTTGCGAGGCATCTATTTTGGTTGTTGTTTTATATGATTTTAAAGTTCAGATGCACTAAAAAAAAATACCCTATATAATATGAGTTACCAAAATAAGACAATATTCAGAAATCAATCCAATTTGGTTAGGGGTAAAGTTATACTCGTAAATTTAAGTTAAATAGTTATAATCGATCGGGAAATTACATATGTTTTATTAAAATTAGTTGATCTAACATTAGAGAGATTATGGATGTTGAAAATGTAGATAAATGGATTGTGAAAGGTGGTTGTAGTTTTTCGATATATACTGATATTTTTTATAAATTGAAAACAATTAATATACATTTTTATATCGACTTGATTTTGATACTTTCAAAGCAGATCACCTGAATACACTTGGTATGTATGTGATCTGATTAAACAGTTTCTAATCTGACGTATAGCTGTTACATAGACGCTAGTATTAAGCTGAAAAAAACTGGACAAAATATTCCATACTTCTTATGATCATATGTGAATGTTCATTTTCTTATGTCAATTTAGGCATGTTTCAACATCTGTTCAAAGTAGATGTGTGTTGTGTTTTTATAAAAATAGAAAAAAAGAGCATGTAATAGGCGCATATTTATATAAAAAAGGTGTATTGGCTACATATAAGGCCAAACATTCCTTTTATCAAAGGTATACAAACAATAGTGTTGCCAGATCGAACGCTACGCTACCAGTCTTATTACTTTATTTGCAAACTTCCATCCATTGTAAATTGGTTACTCAGTGGTCTAAAAAGTGGCGCAAGACCGTACATTTTTAATAAGGTGTTGTTTATGGTTTTAGAGGACAAACGAGGTTACTGAGCCGATTGATATTGCTGCATGCTGCATACGTACTCAGAATGTTTTGTCATATGGACACAATTTGTGTTGTTTGATGACTTGAAAATTTTATCTCGGTCAAAAAATGGAACTCGTGAGAATTTTCGTGCGATGATTTGTTACAACTTTTAATGTGGATTATCTCAATAACAGTGCATCGATCAATCCACTTCGACTTTCGGTGATAAAGTACCATCTAAAACCACTGTATATTACTGGTTTAGTTAATTCATTTGTGGCCGTCGTTCGGTCACGGACGAATTTAAAGGAAGTTGTTCAAAATCCGTTGTTGTACGAGAAAACTTCGATACTGTGATAGAACCTGCTAAAGTAAGACCGTCATGTGACATACCATGAGATTGAGGCATCCCTGGGCAATTAGTATGACAAGCATATACAAGATTTTACATGAACATTTAGTTGTGAAAATGATTTGTGCGCGTTGGATTCCGCATAATTTGACAATCGCTTAAATGCTCAAAAAATATAATTGTGGTATGTCAAAAGCCATGATTTATATTTGTTCCGTCCGTTAAAAATAAACTACATGGTCAACTATTTTCAACCCCAGAAGAAGCGGTTTGTGCGTTCAAAATACATGTTTTGGACATACCTCATTCGCAATGAAAAAAGTGCTATGAAAATCGGTTCAAACTTACGCAAAAGTGTAACGATCATCGCGGATAATATTTAGAAAAGCAACAAAACCATTTTCAATGATAAATATTTGGTTTTATTTATTATTCCGGATACATAAATAGCAACCCTCGTAGCATCGACCTTAGAATTTTTAACTAAGGAATTATGTATAGGTGTAAAAAAGTCTATGCAAGATGAGTTCCCATTTGCTTTCAATGCAATAAAAAAGGTGTTTGAATGGAAAATTTTCAGGACCGTTTTAACAAAAATAAAATTCATCCATTTTGTATGTCGTTTTGTAACTATGGATAAGGTTTGAATGATCACTAGTGCGCGGGAAGTCCTAAGAGAAATCTTCATCCACGCATTTAGAGATAATATTAAGATAATAATAATCAAGTAATAACTAATTTTCCCAAAAGGCTTACTGATTTGCAAAAATAATTCTAATTGTCAATTAGGAGGCAGAAAAGGGAAAATTAAGGTCACTTGTGTTTTGTTAAGGTTTTTTTTGTGTTAAGGAGACATGCTCTCTTTACTTAACGATGCGCCTTCTCGGCTTGTTCCGCAAACCCTGTTTTTTTAAAAAACATCCTTGTGTTTTACAGTTGCTGAAAATATGCTTTCTTTGGATGATGATATACTGAAATGCAGTAATAATAATAATAAACTTACGAGTGACTATATCAAACAAATAAAAGTAACTTTGAAATGACAATTAATCTTAGGTGTTACTGTAAATATATTAGAATTATTTGAGGGTAAATATTATGGTTATTCAAGATGTTGGAAAGAAAGGCAAAAGAATAACTAACAAACCTAACAGTTAATCAAAACAAGAATAAATATATGGTAATAAAAGATGGTATCCTAGGACTGTCCAGCAATTTAGTAATTAATTGTGCAGAAAATAAGATACATATGATAAGTAAGCAAGTTCAATAAATTGAGCATTTACAAGTATCACTAACATGTAAAGGGGATGAAGAGAAAGAAGTAGAGAAACGACTAGCGAAAGGAAGCAAAGCAGCAGAAATGTTTTCAATGATTTTAAGAACAAATAATATAACAAGAGTAGCAACAGTAGGAGTGTACCAAATAATACTAAGGCACACGGTTACCTATGCATACTAGACAGGAACAATGACGAAGAACTAAGCTCGAAGCCTGGGAACGGAAAATATCAAGGATAATTTTTGGGGGAATTAAAATTCAGAACGAATTTAGAAGAAGAACAAATAGAGAAACAAAAGAACTGTACAACAATCCAACATTGTTCAGGTGGTGAGAGCGCAGAGAGCTAGATGGCTGGGGAATATAGCGAGCATGCCTGGGAGATAGGAATACTTATGAGAGGTGATGAGTTAAAGAAATACTTATGAGAGGTGAAGAGGATGAAGGCTGAATAAAGTGATAAAGGATTTAAGAAAAGAAGGAGTCAAGGATTGGAAGAATGAAGCTTTGGACCGAAAAAGATGGAAAAGAAGAGTGAAATAACTCGAAGCCACTAGGCCTGGAAAACTGAACATAACTAGTTAATTAATTAATAATTAATAATAATATTAATTTTATTTATATATTTTAGTATAATAATTAGACAATATTACTCAAATACATTTTTTTTAATAATTAATAAACAAAGGTAATAATAAGAACCCAAACACAAGCATTATTTTAATTACTTTCATGGAAACTAACTTAGGATCATAATCAAAAAAAAGCTTGTGTCGATTGGTGTAAAGAAATGCTTATAAAATAAACAATAAATAAATAAATAAATATATAGTAACACTGGTAGCATAGAAATTTTAACCAAGAAATTATATATAGATGTAAAAAGGGTATTGCAAGATGAGTCTCCATTTGCTTTCACGACAATAAAAAAAACGTTCGAATGGGACATTTTCAGGACCTTTTTAACAAAAATAAAATCGATCCATTTCATATGTCGTTTTGTAACTATGGATGAGGCATGAATGACCACTAATGTGCGGGAAGTCCTAAGGGAAATCCTCAACCGCCCATTTAGAGATAATATTAAGATAATAATAATTAGCTAATAACTAACTTTCCCATAAGGCTCATTGCAAAAAGTATTCTAAATTGTCAATTAGGAGGCAGAAGTTGTTAATACTACTATGGTCAAAAATTAAGGTGACTTGTATTTTATTGAATGAAAGATTTGAGGAAAGTAGGAATCAGGGATCGGAAAAATGAAGCTTTGAACCGAAAAAGGTGGAAAAGAAGCGTGAAAGAACTCGAAGCCAAGGGCCACTAGGCTTGTAGAGCTGAACATTATTATAAATAGTATGATATATTTTATTGTCAAGGTTTTCGGTACCGTGAAATGGGGTGACTTTTCCTTTTGGGGCGACTTTGCCCAATTACGCCCGAAAATACGTTAAATGTATCCGTAGCCACTACTTGAACGCAACGTGGTATGTGTCAATTGGAAATTATTGTGGGGGGTATACCGCGTCTCTAACGTCGCCTGAGTGCTTGTCGTCAGTTGCAAGTGGCAATTACAGTGTCTTTAAGCCAAGCCTATTTTTTACGCCTATTTTGTGTGTTTCAAACTTCCACTTGGCTCCAACAGTTAACTACGATATACTGAGGTAAGTACTTAGTAAAAGTTCATTATACTATTTAGGATAATGATGGTATATAATATATCTGAAAAAAAAACAATTTTTGAGGTTAAAAATGCGTTGATTACAGATAGTAGCTTTGCCCGACCAATTGTTCGCATTTATAAAATGCATTAAAGCTAGACATTTTGTTTCAGAAAGATGCCCAGGATTTATAAGAAGAAATTAGGAGTACGCCAGAACCGGAATTATTCTGACGATGTGCTCGCTCAAGCAGTAGCAGACATACAGAATGGTAAAATGTCAGCAAGGCAGGCTTCGCTTCACTACAAAATTCGTAGGAAAACACTGGACAATAAGATAGCACAGCGACATTCAAAAATTTTTGGTGGACAAACGATATTTTCGATAGAAGAAGAAAAAACTATTTTGCATCAGATCTTAACGTGCCCAGATTGGGATATGCCGCTGGATTCCTTTGATATCAGATTAATTGTAAAAGAATATCTTGGTACCCTGGGACGTTTTGTATAACAATTTAAAGATAATCTTCCTGGGGACATGTGGTATAGGAATTTTTTAAACCGACATCTAGACGAACTCACCGTTAGGAAATGTCAGAATGTAAAAAGAGCAAGAGCAGTGGTTGGAAGAGGACATATATCATCTTATTTTGATAATATGGAGAGGTCTTTAGAAAATATTCCAACGCAGAACATTCTTAACTTTGATGTCACCAACTTCTCAGATGATCCCGGATCGAAGAAGATTGTCTTTAGAAGAGGTGTTAAGTACCCTGAAAGGAACATCAACTCCACCAAAGGCTGCATATCAGTAATGTTTGCGGTGTCTGCTATTGGAGAAGTGCTACCTGTTTACGTCGTATATAAGGCGGAGCACTTATGGAGAACATGGATTGAAGCCGGCCCCAGCGACACAAGGTACGGGAGAACCAAGTCAGGGTGGTTTGATGGGCCAAATTTTGAGGAATGGTTCTTACAAATTATTGTCCCGTGGGCAAGAAAATTGGAAGTTTCTAAATGTATTATTGGAAATAATCTGAGTTCCCACCTTAGCACAAAAGTTATACAGCCTTGTAGGCGCTAGATATAAAATTTGTATTTCTGCCTGCGAATGCCACCCATCTTTGTCAGCCCTTAGATGTGGCTTGTTTCGCTCCTATCAAAAGAATTTGGAGAACCATTTTAACAGATTACAAAATGAAAAATCCACACAGTGTAAGCTTGGAAAAGTCGGTTTTCCCAAGACTACTAAAAATATTATTAGAAGAGATGAAGCCCAGAATTGCTGAAAGCATCAAGTCAGGCTTTAAGACGTGTGGCATTGTTCCAGTGAACCGCCAAGAGGTGTTCAAAATACCGGGTGCGCCTTCGCAAGCTCATGATGAAACTCCAAGGGTAGTGAGCGAAACACTCTTCAATTATCTGCAAGCTTGCAGAAAAGGAGATAAGGATTTTCCTACCAAAGGCCGCCAAAAGAAAATTGCTATTCCCGCAGGAAAATCTGTTTCCTTAATTGATTTGCAACTTTCTGAAAGTAAGCAAGAAAAAAAAATGTATCTATAGAATATCCTGAACCTACAGCTGGTTGCAGCAAGGATATTTCACATTCTGGGTCCCAGAAGAGAAAGACACAGTATCTTGAAATAGACTTTGACGACAGCAGCGACTCAGAGGATGAACATATGTCTTTATATAACAGCTCAGACAGTGCAGAAAGTTTTTCGGGTTTTCAAATAAATATGCAAGTGAATCCAGAGAAACTTAGCATCGATGATTATGTTATTGTAAAATTTGGCACAGGCAAAAAAATATTTTACAAGCACTATGTGACCAAAATTATAGACATCTATGAAAGCAGCGACGAATTTTCAGTTAGTTGCCTTCGCACAAAAGACAAAAAAGTTTTCGTCTTTCTTAACGAACCCGACATTTCTGATGTAAACTTGAAGCAAATCGTTGGTGATCTTCCTACACCTGTAAGCTGCCGTCGTGGAAGAATTATTTTTGGGGTTGACTTAACGATCTATGTAAATTAAGCAAAAATATGTCTTATATCTTACAACTTAAAATAAGTTAATTGCTTACTTATGTTATGTTACCATGTTCAAGTAACAAAAAAAAGTGTTTTTTACCGTACAAGTGATAATAAGTTATCTAGTTGAATAAATTTGTATTTTTTATAAATAAATATGTTAAACTGCCTATATAATTCTTTGTAACCAACAAAATTGGTTGATATATATATATATATATATATATTTCAAAATGTGTTTTGCGTAATTACGCTTTAAATGGGGTGGCTTTGCTTTATTAATAAAATAAGAGGGTGAGCAAAGACACCCCATATAGGCAACTAACTTTGCCCACCCAGTTGTTTATTTTTTTTTACATTATTTTTATAATGAGCAAAACACAACATTATTGTTGTATTGTCCTTATTGCCACTTGTAGCATAGATCATACGATTTCCAGAAAATACAACATTTTATGAAACAAGAACGGTTTAAAATTCAGAATTGGGCAAAGTCACCCCATTTCACAGTATATACATAAAATACCAAGAATATGGATAAGGTAGGATTCTAGTTAACATATTCATTAGAAAGCAACAGCAAAATATTAAATGAACTAATAATTAATTAATTAATAATTAATAACAATATTCCACTTCCACTGCGATGTTCAATCAACTATATTAATTCAATCGATTCTCGGTCTTCTGAGAATATACTAGGAATTTAATTGATACATTTTTTAATGTTTCAAACGTTTATTGTAGATTTTGCTCTACATATGTTTCGCCTTGTTAGGGCTTTCTCAAGAGTAGCTTGAACTAATATTAATGGCCAAACGCAGTGTTTCCAAGCCTACAGGAAAAATTATTTCTTGTTTTTTTTTAACGTCTAGTCTAATTATCCTAAATATCGGCTGGTAAAAACCGCGCTATTCAATTACAATATGATCTTATCTATTACCGGGGTATTTTGGAGCTGGTCCTTCGTGGTTACTATATGACTATTTCTTAAGGATTTTTTTATTTCCTATATGTTTAGTAGGTCTAATTTTTTTTACTTTTCTTTTCTCAATGTAATTATTTAACATTGTTTATATCTTATTACATATATTTTCGTGACCCTTTAATATTATTATTATTTTTTTATTTATTGGGATTTTCGGTAAGTGTAAATAAGTTTTAATTTTCTATTGTTTTATTTACGTTTCGATTCTACAACGAACCATCATCAGAATACTAAAAATTACTTTTATATAAAAAAAATACAAACTTACATTTAAAAACCTACCAATATCAATTAAACAATTAATTTTTTTGATTTTTTTAAGTAATATGTGTCAATTTTTTATAAAAATTTTAAATGAAATATTTGACTTTTGACATATTTAACAATTATTCCACCTTTTTTGTTTTTTATTATAACCTAATTGTTTTGCATTTTTTATGAGGAATGATATTAGATGCAAAAATTTAAAAAAATATGAAAATTTATTATTTAATAATGTTATTATATATACAACTTAAATTATCTGTATCATTTCTGAAATTAATGGCATTACTTGTTTTTCAAAATCTAAGATTTTTATGTTGTTAAAATTAAAGTATATATAAAGTTATAGTTGTATAAATATATATATATATATATATATATATATATATATATATATATATATATATATATATATATATATATATATATATATATATATATATACATATATACCGCTTCACAATCCTTACAGTTAAATTTATATACACCCGATTTATCTAAAGTATCCGTTTTATTCTTATTATAGTTTATAGTTTATTTAATCTCTTGCACGCAATATTACTCAGTTTAGAAATGTAAGTAATAAATTTAAAGGGTTTGTCTTTTTGCTTTTTAATGTTATAGAATTTTTGTAAATTCAACTTTCTTTGTTTATTTTTTAACAATTTGTCAATTAATCCTCCTTTGTAGCCGTTTATTTTTGCTTTTTGTTTAATGGTATAGAGCTCTTTATTAAAATTAGCTGTAAGGATTGTGAAGTGGTATATATCGGTCAAAGTGGTAGAAGTATAGGTTGTAGAATAAAAGAACATACAAAATTGGCAGTTACAAAGAATACGAAAAATAAAACATTTAAAATCCTAGTATTTTCAAAATGTTTTACAAGGAACCTGAGAATGCCTTAAAACACCTAAACATCAGGTCCCTTAACTGTTTTCATAGGTCTGTTGAAGTCTTGCAAAAGTTTTTGTCGCACTATGCTAAAGTCTGAAACAAAAGTTGATAGCGCACCGTTGCTCGAAAGTGTGGTCACTCATTTTTAGAATAGCCTAGAAACAGAGTGGCCTTACGAACAGAACTGTTACGGACCACAAAGTGATTTCAAACTCATATATATATATATATATATATATATATATATATATATATATATATATATATATATATATATATATATATATATATATATATATATATACGTCTAGTGAAGACGTATCAGATATTCGTCCGTCTCCTCCAAAGGGGAAGTCAATAGTGTTGCCAACGCTACGCCACCGGTTTCACAACTTTATTTATACACCTCATGTTCTGATATAAAATATTATTTTTCTTTACTTTATTATAACATTAAATATTACTTTTCAACGTACTAATAAATACAAATAATAATAAAAAATTGTGATGGTTCATATTGACAGAGATATAAATCAATATTTTTGGCTTTTACTTCACAAAATAAACAAACATAATATTTAGTGATTTCATACTTTGATAACTTTCTAGTTTACATGATTCCAAGTATCTTGTAACATAGCAATATAATATTCAGTGTTTTTTTTAGGTTGCACAGTAACTATGTTTCTGAACTACATATATTGACGTTATGAAACTCTGACTAACAACTGCTAACCTTAGTCGAAAAGATTATCAACTTTATAAACTTTATTGCCCTAGGAGCAAGCAAGAACAGCTGTGTTAGAATAATATCTACTTTTTGTAATGTCATTTCTTAATCGATTTTGGACGTTTGCACCTGTTATCCTTTCAGGTAACTTGCAATCTTATTCGTAAAATGTTGAAAACTGCCACAAACAAAATATTGGGATATATTTTAGTTTCAGGCTAAATGGTATTGAAACTCCTGTTATCTATTATATTTGGTGTTCTAGTGTTGGGGTCTTTTGGTAGTACATGGCAGCGAGAATATTCAGAAGGTCGTGGAACTAGCTATTGAATACGACCATTAAGAACGGTTTTTCTAAAGTGTGTAGAAGGTGTGTGACCGTGCAAATTAGAACGGAAAGCTAAAAAGATACATTTCAAAAAGTAAATAGTAAAGGTTTATGTTTTTTTTTTGAAGAAATAAATAAATATTAATATCTTTGATAATTTATAGGATTTACTTTTAACATCTAAAAGGCATACGATATATGATATACAATTCAGTGTACGAATTATATCAAAACAATATTATGTCTTTCTAACAAAAAACTATCAATCAATAAATTTCTGCAAGAATTATTTTTGAAAAACAAAATACGTGTAAGAAAACGGTATATCACTGCGTATAAATTTGTGCGTGTGTCATCTCAATTAACGGTTTAATATTTTCTGGAACATAAATAGCATGCCTCTCCAAACTTCCACAGTCATATCTTAAAGGTCGATCTCAGTTCGTCACGTTCCTTGGCGTCACGTCTAACAGAATTACTATTAATTTCGGTTTACCTCAAGGTTTAATTTGCGGTTTCTTGTTCATTATTTATATTAATGATTCATATTGGAATACGATACCATTGGGAGTAACTTTTAATACGATTTAAAATCATGTTCTAAAAATACATTTTTCTTTGGGAAAGAGTGTACTGAGTAAAGTTCGACTAAAGTGTAATCGATTTTGATTTCAAATATTTTTATAATAAAATAAAATATAATTATTTCTTTACTAGTGTTTTATTGAAAGAAGTAAATTATAAGTGTAATATAATGTCAAGAGAAATGTTCAATCTTGAATACCCTATTGATATATTTGATTAGAGTCTTATATACAAGGTGGTCCACTAGAAATAGACGTTATAGCGTTACGACTGAAATTATTTGTAAAAAAATATGAATATAAAAATAATTATTAAAATTTCCATTTTTTAATACTCAACTGCATAAAATAATGTCATTCAAGAGTAGGTCATTTTCAGAAACACACGTGTGCAGTGGTTTTCGAAAGTTTGCCTCCATTCTTCTCCACGTTTCCTTTACTGAGATCCAAATTGAGCAGTTTTATTTATTTACTTCCCCATTTTAGGTGGATGGGCGCACAACGTCCATTTTGGTAAGTTACTGACGCATTGTGTTTAAAATTTAATTTATATTTTGTTTATTGATTATTGATTGATTTTTTGTTTATTGATATTTATAATGCAAATTGTGTACAGAATGATGAGTTCCTCGTAAAGAAAATGCCGATATCAACCTGATGTATTTTACTACATCTGTGGTGTGCATGTAACAGAAAAACAGGGGCAAAATATCGGCAACTTCGTGAAGGAGGTTTATACCGCTTATTTTCGACTACAAATTGAAAAAGAGGATAAGCCGTGGGGTTCTCACAAGGTTTGTAAATTTTGCGTAGTAGACATCTTTGCGTAGTAGACATCAAAGACTTCATTCGGCATAAAAAACGGCTATATCTAGATTTAGAATCTGTAACATGCCCTGTTTTTCACAACGAAGAACTTCATCCTCCTATTTATGCCTCACAGCTGAAGCGTAAGCCGTCAGAAGCAACAGCGTTTTCGGACTCCCATTGTTCTATGCAATCTATAAGTACAAGAGGAAGGGAATATGTTCTGAAACTGAACTCAGCAATTTAATACGAGATCTGAATTTCTCAAAACAGACGTCGGAACAGTTAGTGTCAAGGTTAAAGTAAAATAATTTATTGCACCCAGAAATATAAATTACAGCTTATCGAACTAGGGACAAAAATATTATACCGTATTTAGTGGGGACGAAGAGCTTGTCTATTGTAACAACATTGCAAAGTTACTTCTAGATATGGGATTATTTGAATATAAACCTACCGATTGGCGGTTCTTTATAGATACGTCGAAAAAAAGCTTAAAATGTGTTTTATTGCACAATGGAAACCGATATACATCTACCCCAATTGTCCATTCAATCAAACTCAAAGAGAAATACGAGAATATTACACTAGTTCTTGAAAAAATTAATTACTACGAATATCAATGGTCAGTTTGTGTGGATTTAAAAATGGCAAATTTTTTACTTGGTCAGCAAAGTAGATACACAAAATACCCTTGCTTCATTTGTCTCTGAGACAGTCGAGCGAAACAAAATCACTGAGAACAAAAGTTGTGACCTTTGAGATAATCCTTAAATGTAGTAAATCTAATGTGGTAAACAAGCCATTACTAAGTTTTAGGGAGTGACAAAATTATACTTCCTCCACTCCACATTAAGATGGGTATAGCTACAGATGAAACAGTTTCTGCATTGGATAAGAACGGAAAATGTTTTGAATACATTTGCAGAATATTTCCTAAGTTAAAAATTGAAAAGCTAAAAGCTGGAATTGTGTATCGTCCGCAAATTGGAATATTAGTTAAAGATGCGAACTTTATAAAAGTCATGACTGCTGTTGAAAATTTTTCGTATCAGTTATAAGTAACTTTCTTGGTAACCACAGTGCGTCAAATTATGAAGATATTGTTAAAATGATGTTAGAAAGTTTAAGGTTTTAGGAGTAAATATGACCATAAAAATGCATTATCTCCACAGTTACCTGGACGGATTTCCCGTTAACCTGAAATATTTTAGCGAGGAGCATGAAGTGCACTTTTACCAAGGTATAAAAGTCATGGAGGAGAGATATCAGGGCACATGGGATCAACAGAGAATGTTCTCAAGAATCCCATAAGAGGTGTTTTTCTGAGATGTAATATACTTATTTCCCTTTTTTATTTTATTTTTATTACCTTTTTTACTTTTATATATTTAAAATGAATACTTTAATAGAATAATATTAAAGTGATTCTCAATAAACCATGCATATTAAAAACAATAATTTAAATATATCTCATACATACCTACTGCCTAGGTATGTATACCCATCCATACTTAGTGTAATACGAAAAGGGCGATTATTTAAAAAACTAGAGCCAATTTCGGAAAACTATTTGTAGTCCCGCAATTGTCAGTATAAAATCATCCTAGAACCACTCCCATACCAATGGCAACAAAGTCACTGTTGACCAGTGTTGGAGATGATAGGTATAAATAACATTACGCGTTAAACTGGATGTGTATTAAAAACAAGAACACTCGTACATGCAATATACGAGTATTGCGTTATATATAGTTCAAATTATTATATACCATATATATATATATATATATATATATATATATATATATATATATATATATATATATATATATATATATATATATATATATATATATATATACATATACATTAATTTAATTATATATACATTAATTTAAACTAGAGTTTCACTATAAAATTGTTTCAATGAAGTTGCATAGTAATTCTATCAATTTTTCCTTTTCAATAGTTCTGAATCCAAATTCAGCATTTTGTTCATCGATAAATTTATTCTGTATCCACGCCAAGTTTGTAAAATCAAGATCTTCGAAATAATGTGAAAAATGCAAACCATCAAAGTGTTCCGTAAACAAATTTTTGTTTATTTTAATCGAAACTCTGTCGCAGAAATCAGAACTGTGGCGCTGAATTTAAAAGTGGAAACGGAACAATTTTTTTTACTTTGTTTTTTTTTAATCAGTGAATGTATTTCTGATCTTAGCATTGATTTATTCCAAACACTCAATTTTCGAAAAATGTCAATCAAATGGGTAAGTTAACAATAAACGTACCATTCTTAAATAAATTTGCCTCTATATTATAATTTTCATCAGGAAGTATTGCAATCTCTTTTTTGAGTTCAAACACCCTTTAAATCAAACAATTTTTGTACGAGATAGGTAGCGCATTTTACAATAGTATAGAAGTGAGATTTAATTATCTTCGATAACTTTGCAAACAACCTAACTTTTAAAGAACTTTTCTTTAGTTTATAACTTTCGTAAAAATATAATTATAAAAATATAAGTTCTCATATTTTTGACACAAGAACTGTTCGGTGAAGCATACAGTGAATCCAGATAACTTCGGGTGATTTGTTTTTAATTAATGCTTCAAGTCTATCGATCCATTTTACCAATATATATTTTTTTCCTAATAATTGTTTACATTAAATTTATATCAAAGCTAGAGTGAGATAGGTGGAGCTAATTCTCAAACTAACTAACTCAATCTCACTATAATAATCAAACTAAACTATAATAACTAACTCAAAACTAACTATAACTAATATGTATAAATATATATATATATATATATATATATATATATATATATATATATATATATATATATATATATATATATATATATTTCTGTTAAACTTTTCGCGTCTCCTTTTGCAAGAGTGTGCGCCTACCAGTTTGGAAATCGCTAATTATAATTAATCGAGTAGTTAAAATATACTACCATTAGAATATATTCAATAAAATAAAAGTATATGTGACTAGAGCGGAGAACTACAACTAGATTTTGTTCTAAAAATAAATTCATAAAAATAAAGACTTGAAAATAAATAGACAATAGTACGGGATTTATGAAAATAGAGCCTTATTAACACAGTATTAAAATATATTAAATTGTACATTCAAAATTAATCATATTTAATTATATATGCTAATTATAACTAACGCATGTTTTTTAATATGCGTTTTATAATATGCCAGGTAATTTTTAGCGATAAAGTGATCAAGGGTGAGCAAGAGTGACAACAGTTAAAATAAGGAAAATATACATTACTGTAATTTCGATATATATTTAAGCAAATTCTATATGTTTAGACACTTGCAAAAAGTTCTTCATAGGTTAGACCAATCGGAATATATATATCTGTCCCAGTACGGAATATTATAACCTTGGATGCAGATACAAAACTGAACAGGAAACTGCCTCAATATATGTTTTTTTGTACATATTTATCATGTTATAATATATATTTTATATTATATTTTATATTATAATGTTATTATTTATGATATAATCTATCATTATATAATTATATTATTTTAATAGAGTAGTCAAGTTTGATGCACTGCTTTTCAGAAATTGTAGTTTAATGATTCAAATGTAAATGTGACTCAGTGTAATTGTGAAATGATGCAAAAAATAATATACCAAGTAAGAATGCTAATATATAAAAATTGATCTTATACTAAATAGCCCATTCAGACCAGTTGATAATATTATACAGAAGACTTTCAGAAAGCTGAGCCGAAAATCCTCAACGATCAGAGTTTGTATTGTGGCATACACAATTGAATATTTATTCAATCTTATATTCTTTTACATAATGGCTTTCTTTTGCATAATACGGACATTAAATAAGAATTGATGTTCGACGCGATGCCTCTAGCCCTTGGGCTTTATCACATACTATAGTTACCATTATTGCCATCCCACCATATTTTTTAAGCACGAAAAATATGTAACAGTGCATTTTCAAGCTGTGACTAAATTCAAGCAAGAATGTATAATATGTCGTTCAACCTATTGAAGTAAATTTCAAAAAAAAAGTTATTTTAAACAAAGTCCGTTGTATTTTTGACATCTTAATGTCAATTATTACGTTGTTCCTCGTATTCAAGGCACACTTTATGAATTGCGGATTTTTCAACCATCGATAAGATGTGTAATGGAATATTCGAACGCGAATATCTCGCAAACGTCATGATATATCGTAATTAACCAAGGGTATCTTTTTTACGTGAGAATTGTGATTCTTCTTTATTTCGAATTCTAAATATTCTCAGCTTTATAGGGTAAAAATATGAGCGAGTTAATTCCTCACAAAGTAGGTAGCTAGCTCCCTCTAGGAACTAGGGTCAAACTAGTACCGAATTCGGATTTGTCACCTTTGAAAACCCAACCACCCCGATTTTGAACCGGATATCTTCAACCGTTTTTAAATTTTCTCTCTTTTTCGAAAATTAAGTTTCACTTTCAAACCCTGTTTCCTTTTAATGATTAACATTTGTCAACACATTTATTGAGTAAATCCTCTTATTTTGATATCTATTATCACTAGTTGCTCCATGGCGGTTAAGTTATGGTATATATATATATATATATATATATATATATATATATATATATATTATATATACATATATATATATATATATATATATATATATATATATATATATATATATATATATATATATATATATATATATATATACCGTGGTAAATGGGTTTGAGTAGGTTAATGAAGTTTTGAGCTATGCCGTCTGGAGTCTATGTTCCTGGTTACCCCTGGCGGACAGGTCAAGGCAGACGCTTCAGACTAACACGATCCAAAATCTGCCAAACCGCACTGGACCAACGTGGCAGATTACGGTCCATACCTTCAACATGGTATTTTAATATGTTGAAATATGACAGTACAACCTCAAACACGGCCCTCATTCCCCAGATGCCAAGGGGCAACTACCTACTGCAGCGGGAAGACCTGCCCTAAGGCAGAAGGTGCTAAGAATCACCGGGTTAGATCAGGCTGCCATTGGACTTTTAACACTGCTACGTTAAATATACGGACAATGAAAACGGAGATCCGACTGCAAGAACTGTTAATCGAACTTGACAACATACATTGGGATATTATTGGGCTCTGTGAAACACGAAGAAAGGGAGCAGAGTTAATCAAACTAGAACCAACTGGTCACGTACTCTACACCCGAGGTACGGAGAATGGACGATGTGGTGGAATTGGATTCCTCATCAATCGAAAGCTGAAAGACAGTGTAGTTAAATATGAAAGTATATCTGACCGAGTAGCCCAATGCGTCATTCAGTTGAATAAAAAGTTTAAGCTTCAAATCGTCCAAGCTTATGCACCAACTATAAGCCATAGAGATGAGGAAATTGAGGAATTTTATGATGATGTGGCCCAACTTTTAGACAAAGAGAGGTTTAGGTATAAAATCCTGATGGGTGACTTTAATGCCAGAATCAGAAAAGCAAGAACTGGTGAAAATGCAACTGGCCCATATGGAAATGGCGAGCGGGACAATAGAGGTGACAGGCTGGTTGACTTTGCTGAAGGACGATAATTCTATATTATGAATTCGTTTTATAAGAAAAAGATAAACAGAAAATGGACATGGAGAAGTCCATTTGGACTCACCAGTGAAATTGATTACGTCATTTCTAACGATAAACCAATATATTGCAATTGTACTGTCCTTAACCATTTTAATGTGGGAAGTGACCACCGAATGGTACGAGCAAAGATTAGGATAAACTGCCGAAAAGAACGCGAAAAAATAACAAGATCAAAAGGTGACAAAGTGGATTCTGGGAAGCTACTGGAGAGGGGCAGAGATTTTGAAATTACTTTGTCGAATCGATTCGCTGTGTTATAAGACCCAGGGGAGATGGAAATTATGGACCAATATAAAGAAATCGCCAACAATGTGCTTAAAACGGCGGTTTCAATAGCACCAGAAGATAAATGTTTCAAAGAGTCAAAAAATTTCCAATGAGACCATTAATTTAATGAAAAAACGCCGGACAATGAAGAATGCAGACAGTCCTTTTGGTAGGAAATCGGGAAACGCGCCGATTCAACATGCAGCTAGTGCAAAAAACTCTGGAAGAAAACAGGGGAATGAACAGAGCTAAGCAGAAGCCGAGGAGGAAAAGGACACAAATGTTTTCCTTAATGCGTGAGGATGGTACAATATGCATGAAATGGACGGAAATGTTAGACGTTGTCCGAAGATTTTATTCAAAGTTATATGAGGACCAGAATCAGACAAGAACAGCAATGCCTACTGAAGAACAAATGCCGGATATCCTGGTGGAGGAAGTAACAAAGGTTATGGACTCGATGAAAAATGGCAAGGCGCCTGGACAGGATAGTATAACGGTGGAGATGTTAAAAGCTGGTGGTCGGGCCTTACATAAAACACTGGCAAGATTATACACAAAATGCCTCAAACAACAAGAAGTACCCAGCTTATGGAAAAATGCAGAAGTGATTCTTTTACATAAGATAGGAGCACGGGAAGATTTAAAGAATTACCACCCAATAAGCCTCCTATCGGTGGTGTATAAAGTTTTCACCAAGATAATATCCAAAAGAATACTAAGAACACTTAATGACGCACAACCAAGGGAGCAAGCAGGATTCAGAAGTGATTCAGTAAGGATTCAGGATTCAGTACATTGGATTATATCCAGGTTCTACAGCAGGTTATAGAAAAACACAACGAATACACTATGCCACTGTACTTGGCATTTATCGATTATAAAAAAGCATTTTAATCAATCTCAAAGCGGGCCATAATGGATGCATTGCTTAATCAAGGTGTAGAGAAAGCATATGTAAACCGGCTAAGATCGATATATGATGAAGCTACAGCGACAGTCCACCTTGACGATCTTGAGGTGGGAATAAATGTAGAGCGGGGCGTACGGCAGGTGGACGCAATATCGCCTCTTCTTTTCTCAGCCTGCCTGGAAGAAGTGTTCCGTAAGCTGGATTGGGAACAAGATGTAATAAGGATTAAGGTCCGTACTTAAATCATCTTAGATTCGCAGATGATATTGTTCTTCTTTAACAAGACCCAGATGAGCTGCAAAGACACGTACAAGAATTGCAAAGGGCTGGGGAAACATTTGGCTTAAAAATAAATCAGAATAAGAGTCAGGTCATGTCCAAAAAATTTGATGAGGACAAAAGGATTTCTATTTTAGGAATGGATATGGAAGTTGTGGATCACTATATATATATATATATATATATATATATATATATATATATATATATATATATATATATACATATATATATATATATATATATATATATATATATATATATATATATATATATATATATATATATATATATATCTTGTGCAAAGGGTTTCAATGGAAGGGGACACCGTCCGGGAGGTGGAACGAAGCGTTAAATGTGACTGGCAGGCATTTGGTAGGCTCAACTTAGTGTTTAAAAGCAAACTACCACTTTGTCTGAAAAGGAAAGTCTTTGATCAGTCTGTCTTGCCCGCTATGATATACGGAAGTTAGACCTGGACACTCACATCACAGTCAGTTCAAAAACTTCGAGTAGCATAGACGGGAATGGAAAGATGTATGCTTGGCATTACTAGACTGGATAGAAAAACCTGCACATGGATCAGAGAACAAACGAAAGTGACTGATATCATTGGAAGAATAAAGCAATTCTAATGGAAGTGTGCAGGCCATGTAGCGGTACCAGGCGGTACCTTGTAGCAGGCCAGGCGACGGTACGAAAGTTAGACCAGGGCGGCCCAGGACTGGATACCGCTTGATCGCAAACGTCCACGGAGAAGACCGAAAATACGATAGACTGATGGTACTATAAAGTATATTGGACCCGAATGGCAAAGGAAAGCTCTGGACCGCGAGAGTTGGAAGTGTGCTGACGAGGCCTTCATCCTGCAGTGGATTGATACGGGTTGATGATGATGATGATGATATATATATATATATATATATATATATATATATATATATATATATATATATATATATATATATATATATATATATATATATATATATATATATATATATTTAGCATAATTTTAGAGACTTTAAGGACATATAAATATATTGGAAATCTACTAAGAATGTGAATAAACTTGTTGGCGAACAAAAAAATTAATAATGTGTGTGAATAAACTTGTTGGCGTAAAAAAAATCTCTTTTTTACAAAGACAAATTTTGATTGTAATATTAAATCATATATAAAAAATATTAAATTTAATTGCCTACATATTCGGAATTTTGATTTATATGTTATTTTATTAATTGAGAAAAAATTTATTATTAATTGAAGAAGATGGTAAGAAGTTTTTACCAGTTTCAATTTTTCATCATGTTTTTATATCTTCGTCATTTTCTTATTTCATTCTTGACCTTCAGCTACATTTGTGAATTGTGCAGTTTTTATTTAAAAGTTTTCACTAAAAAGTGATTTCCCATATATCGATATGCCCATATGTCATTTCGGGTTTGATACATCGAACATTTTTCCTTAATATTCAGTATACCGGGTTATTAATAATTGACAGATTTAAATTTTAAATAATTTAAAAACAATATAAATTTCAATTATTACAAACATTTTTTTAATGTCCATGTTATACAAAAGAAAGCCATTATATAAAAGAATATAAGATTGAATATGTATTCAGTGGTGGATGCCCCCCTATAAACACTTAGCTCTGAGGATTTTCGGCTCAGCTTTCTCTATAATCAGTTTTCTATATAATATTATCAGCTGGTGTGAATTGGCTATTTAATATAAGATGCTCAATTTTTATATGTTGGCATTCTTTCTAAGCATATTATTTTCTGCATCATTTCACGATTAATTAGTCACAGGTGTACTGTTGAATCATCAAACTGGGATTTCGATGGTATTAATACTTTAGTTTTTATCAGGATAGAACAACACGATTTTTTGTTATTCAAATTTGACACAATTTGAAAAAAAATCGAATTTTCTAACAAGGTAGATAATAAAAGAGTTGGTTTATAACCACAATTCCCCGAATAAATGCTTTATGTTATGTGAACATTTTGCCATTTAATATTTGCAATATATACATGTTTAGTAAGATATGTTCTTACTAAATAAGATATTCAAGTAAAATGTATATCTATGGTCATTGTTCAAGCATCTATTGTTTTGTTATTTTTACTAGAGTGTCTCGACTCTTAATTCTTAAGTCCATTAACCTAAAAGAGCAAGCGGAGAAGATAACGAGTGGTATACTTAGGATTAGTCCTAGTATTATATATTGTGACATATATCTAATTATTACAGTTTAAAAAGGTCAGTAAGCGCTACTCAAAAAACAACTAGAGATATCTTTGCTTTGGTGGAAAGATTTATAAGGACTTTTATTCATTCTATTAACTGCATTCAACGTAGTTACATAATCCGTGGTTCATAAATACTTTCTCATATATAAAATTGAAAATCAGGAAATGGGGAGAACATATTACCCAATGTTACGTAATTGGATAGGTCCTACCTACCTTTCCGAGGTTGCGAATGAGTGATTCTGAAGGGCAGCAGGTGTGCAGACCAAATGGACCAAAGAGTAGGTTTTTAGATAGGCAATTTCTCAAAAAAACAGTTCTTCAAACAATTTTTCTTTAAGAGTATTCAACGAAATCAATCCTCAAACTTAATGAAGCTTAGGTTGTGAAAATATACCACATAATATCAGTTGAAAATCAAATAAGAACATTGTAAATATGACTTATGGTTGCTTTAAAGAAATACAGGTACAAAACAGAAACATTCGGGTGTAGGTTAAAAAGGTGTGAACTCAGTGAGATACTTGCAGAACTATTAACGTATGATACACTGGACCTAAAGAAAATGATTACAAAGTTTTCAATATAAGCCATAAAATAATCCAAGTAATTCAAGCAGTATCAGTTACCGCAGTATCAGCGGTAATATAAGCAGTATCGAAATAATTTACTAGTAATACGGGACTTAGATAAGAATGTTGATTGTCACCAATCTTATTCAAGATTTATGTCAAAAACACGAAATTGTATCGGTATGAGATTAAATATTGGTAACGGGAATATACACACAAATGATATCCAATATGTAAGTCGGAAAATTTAGGCAGAATACAAACGAGTAGTTTTGACAAATCACTTTCGAAGAAGTAAATGTGTGTGTATTGGAAAAAATACGAGAAACTTTGACAATAATACTTAACAACGATGAGAAAATATCAAAATGGAGCCAAGCCCACGAACAATATATGAGAGTGAGAATAGAAAGAGATCCACAGAGAATGGAGACAAGGAACAAAAACTAATACCCAAGTATATATGGAATATAGTGGAATAAATACATAATGAAGAATTACAAATTTAAAATAAATAATACAATAATAAAAGGTATATATATATATATATATATATATATATATATATATATATATATATATATATATATATATATATATATATATATATATATATATTGATATTTTTTGAGTTTTAGATCGTGGCGAAAAACCCAAATAAAGAAAAAAAATATATATATGAACAAGCCACAATCATTAATAAAAGGTATAGTACTGGGTAAAGTAAAATTAAATATATATGAATCAGAATCATGGAGATGGACCGAAGGCAGAAAAGGAGAATAGAGGCAGTTGAAATGGACATTTTAAGAAGATCCTGTAGAGTATCGACTTTAGATAGAGTAACAAGCATTAACTTTCTTAAACTATGACATACATTTTTCCTTAAATTATATACACAGATGAGCACAAATATCGAAAATAAACAATATTTGAGTCCTAAAATTATTTTGTACCTAAACAAAAAAAAAACGATGAAATAGGTTATTCAAGGAAAACAAAATAAGCGAAGAGCAAGCTGTAGATTTTTGCTGATGAAATGCAAACGAAATTTATTCCTTTTAAACAATCAATTGTGTTTTATTCAAAATTTTAATCATATTTTTTTGTAACAAATGATACCACCTTTAAATAATTCCACATAAAGAAATGAAAGTTTCTAAGTTTAGATATATCACTAGTCAATTGGGTACATGATTAAATGAAGGCTATGTAGAATGATAAAAAACTGGCAATTGCTTTATTTTCCAACACTATATATATATATATATATATATATATATATATATATATATATATATATATATATATATATATATATATATATAAAAGTATCGTTCTTCGTTAAAATTGAAATGGTGAAATGTAATTGGAAAGATTAATATCTGAAAAGCAAGTAAGAAAATTTACATCATACTCAGGCACTTGAAATCGATTCAATATTTGCTACATTTAGTAATCACCTTATTTTCTAAGGTTTCAATAGGTTATGACAGAAATTTTCCTTATATTGCTAATTTTAAATGGTTTTAGTAAATATATTGTTACATGGTACTTTATTTATACCAAACGTAGTGTTAGAAAATAAAGCAATTGCTAGTTTTTTATCATTATACATAGCCTTCATTTAATCATGTACCTAATTGACTAGTGAATTATTTAAGCTTAGAAACTTTCATTTCTTTATGTGGAATTATTTAAAGGTGGTATCATTCGTTACGAACAAATATGATTAAAATTTTGAATAAAATACTATTGATTATTTAAAAAAAATAATTTTCGTTGTTTGCATTTCATCAGCAATATTTTATAGCAAAAATCTACAGCTTGCTCTTCGCTTCTTTTTTTTTCCTTGAATAACCTATTTCATAGTTTTTTTTAGTTTAGGTACAAAATAATTTAGGACTGGTCAAATGTTGTTTATTTTCGATATTAGTACACATTTGTGTATATAATTCAAATAAAAAGGTTATTTATAAAAACTGCAATTAAAACAATAAACGTATGCCATAGTTTAAGAAAGTTAATGCTTGTTACTCTATCTAAAGTCGATACTCTACAGGATCTTCTTAAAATGTCCATTTCAACTGCCTATATTCTCCTTTTCTGCCTTCGGTCCATCGCCATGATTCTGATCCATATATATTTAATTTTACTTTACCCAGTACTATGTCTTTATTCCACCATATTCCATATAATCCTTGTGTATCACTTCTGGTTCCTTGTCTCCATTCTCTGTGGATCTCTTTCTATTCTCGCTATCATATATTGTTACTTGGCTCCATTCTGAT
This sequence comes from Cosmopolites sordidus, assembly GCA_031761425.1. Classification (NCBI taxonomy): domain Eukaryota; kingdom Metazoa; phylum Arthropoda; class Insecta; order Coleoptera; family Curculionidae; genus Cosmopolites; species Cosmopolites sordidus. The sequence continues at coordinate 337,388 of JARFXV010000296.1, forward strand.
ATTTTCTCATCATTGTTAAGTATTAATGTCAAGGTTTCTCGTATTTTTTCCGATACACACACATTTAGTTTTTGTGAATTGTCAAAACTACTCGTTCGTATTCTGCCTAAATTTTCCAACTTACATATTGGATATCATTTGTGTGTATATTCCTGTTATCAATACTTAATCTCATATATCTTGTTGTCAAAAAAATTCGTAAGGATTTTCCATCATTTGCTTTTTAACGCTTGTGAATAAAAATTTGTGTTCGATTAGTAATGTCAATTACATATTATTTATATTTATGGCATTTGAAATGTTTAATTTCAGATTTGCTTTGATTTACCTTCAGTTGTCAAGAGTCAAGTTAATTCAAATTGAAAATGTCAGTCGATAACTAGCATTAACGCGACTTTATGCCTTTTTATATCAAAAAGGGCAAGAACACCGTATAAACAAAAAACAAGATTTGTGACGTTTACGGAGAGGGTTCGATGCAAAAGTGATTTGGTCGCTTCAGAGGCGGATATTGGAAAACTGGCATAGATCTGGCTATCCTAAGCACTGATATCAAGGAAATAAAGGCCATACTAGCCTACTACGCCATATAGAAAATCCTACTACGGTTTGTGAAATAGCATATAAGATAAATATAGGCAAATCGATCATTTTTGATCATCTGGAAAAAATGGGATTGCTTACGAATTTGGTAAGCGAAATCTGCTAGACCAAATCTCGTTGTACGATCGCTTGCTGAAACAGAAATCTGAGACTGATAGCACTTTGATCTACTGAGACTGATTCTCTGCACTCTGATCTACTGACACCTAGATTGTAACTAGTGATGAAAAGTGGATTGTGTACTACAGTGTGAATAACCTACCAGATCAGCAGTTTTAAGTTCGGCGAAAGGCGGCTTTCATACAATTTGACTTCACATAACCAAACCATCAACACCAATCTCGGCGATTCACAATTAAATAAACGGCTGTAGCCAGCATTTGAAGCAAAACGGCCAGAATTATCAAACAGGAAAGGCATTGTGTTATCTCATGACAATGCATGCTTCATTAGGCTTCAATTAGGACCCGGCAACTAGTATTAAAATTTGAGGTGATGTTTTGAGCCATTCACCTACTGATCGAACATTACGCCCTCTATTATTATTCTGCTCGCCTATTATCTATTCTGCTCGCTCCAAAATTAAATGTAAATTAAAATATAACATTTTTTTAAACAGGGAAGCGGTAAAAAAAACAACCTGTTGTCAATTTTGACAATATAGAATTTTTGGCAAACAGGTATCATGGACCTAGCAAAATTTTGAAAATATTAGTGAGATGAAATAGACTAAATAAATATTTAGAGAAGCTATTTGCTTTTCTCTTTCTCTTAAAATAATTCCTCCGAACTTTTCAGACAACCCCATAATGTTGGATGATAATAAGTATTTTTATAAAATGTGACCTGCTGATTGAAAACGAAATACCGTTAATAATTTAATTTAATGTTGAATTAATTAAGTAAATAATGGTTAAAGTAAACGTTCAATATTTTCTACTTGTCCAAATATACATATAAATAATTTTAAAAGATTTTCAAAACGTAAGTCTCTTTTATACTTAGGCACGTTTTTAAGAACAGTTGAGAAGTACTGCAGTTGGAACTTGAAATAGGGTATTTGAGCACGTACAAATTCCTAAGAGATTGAATTCTTTCGTTCTTTTATTGTTTATTTCTTTCACGTCAGCTTACTGGTTATAAAAACGGATAGAGACTTATTGTATTTTTTCTGTTTTAAGTGATTTAAGATTAGTTCTCGCTTACTCATATTTCTTAAACTGTACGTAAAATAAGGAATAATTATTAATTATTAATAAAAATAATTATTTGGTAGAATCTTCCGTTAACTATTAGTTTATAATGAAAATAACATTTCTTACTTATTTTGAAATCAATAATTTGTAAATTAACAGTCTTTTTCGCCAGTCACCTCTTGCGCTGGCAAGATGTTGCCAGTTCAAAGATGATTGAATTCATACGTCTAATTTATGTTCTTTTATAAATCTGCTTTTTGTAAAATTTCGCAGCCTTCTCAGCAAAAATATAGTATACTGCTACTCTCTATTAATTCTATAAATGTTGATAAAGAAGAGAATTTGAAGATATAAGATTTGATTGACCTCTCTAAAATATTCTTTCCAAATTGCAAGAGTTATAAATTGAGCCTTTTGGAGGAATGAAGATTTTTTTCAGCAAAAGATTGCGCGAAGAGATTCGGTCCAGTAGATTTCCTAGACATCAGTGCTTGAAAGTCTCTAGAGCGAATCCGGCCTTCCATGAAAAAACATCCGCCCCTGATCCGATTAAACCACTTTTAAAAAATCGTAAATCTTATTTTTTCTGTGGACAGTGTTCTTACCCTTTTTTGAAGTAAAAAAACATAATGTGGCGTAAATGCAAATTATCGACTAATATTTTAATTTTCATCGAACTTGACTAACTGAAGGCGAATCAAACCGAATCAGTACGTAAACATAAATATTACAGGAATTAATAATATATAAATAAACATTACTAATCCAATACAGATTTTTGCTCATACGCGTTAAAAGAGCAACTAATGGAAACTTCCTATGAACTTTAGGAATAGGTTATATATATATATATATATATATATATATATATATATATATATATATATATATATATATATATATATATATTATACATTCTTGCTTAAATTTTCTCAACCATCATGAATTTTCTCTATCGTGTCTCCGATTTTTTTTATGGATATTTATGATCAAGAGCTATCCATCCCAGGATTGTTTTGGTGCATCTCTTAAAAATTTCCATTTCTTAAAAACTCCGGATTTGAAAGACACTTATCAGGATGTCTTGCGTGGAATTGAGCGCACGCATCGCGTAGACTTAAGCAACCAACATGAAGACAAATTAATTCAATTCTCTCTTTTTGATTAAATAACTGATTCATCTTGCAACTGAATTAAAACGATATTTGTATACACATTCAAATACAACAGCTTACAAATAATACAATGACAGTACAATAATGATGGCTCCTTTCAAACACCACAATTTTTGTTTAATTTTCAAAGCCTACTATTGCTGTTAGCTTCTTTTAGTTCATGCCGATTGCAGATTATTTTAGTTGATTTTGTTGTTTGTTCTAAAACGGCTACTCCAATAAAGAAATGTGACAATAATGTTATGTAGCTTGTTGTTATGTAGAAATGTTTTAGTAGCTATTGAAGAAATCTGTTAACAACGCAAAGGCGTTTTTTGTAACTTTTTCTTAGTCAAGTTATTTTCAACAACTTTGCGTTTGGAAGTACTAGTCTATCACTTCAAATAAAAAACAAATTTATACTCAAAATGCCTCAACGAACAAAAAGTACCTGACTTATGGAAAAATGCAGAAGTGATCCTTTTACATAAAAAATGAGCACAGGAAGATTTAAAGAACTACCGTCCAATAAGCCTCCTATCAGTAATGTACAAAGTTTTCACTAAGATAATTTCTAAAAGAATATTAAAAAACTGAATGACGCACAACCAAGGGTACAAGCAGGATTCAGAAGTGGGTTCAGTACAATGGATCACATCCAGGTTGTACAGTAGGTCATAGAAAAGCACAACGAATACACCATACCACTGTGCTTGGCTTTTATCGACTACGAAAAAACATTTTCCATCCATTCCATTTGATTCCATCTCAAAGCATGCGATAATGGATGCACTGCTTAGCCAAGGTGTAGAGAGAGCCTATGTAAACCTATTAGAATCGATATATGATGGAGCGGCAGCCACAATTTACCTTGATAATCTTGAAGTGGGAATTAATATAGAACAAGGTGTACGGCAGGGTGACGCAATATCGCCTATTCTTTCCAGGGCTGGCCTTGAAGAAGTATTCCGTAAACTGGATTGGGAACAGGATGGTGCAAAGATCAATTGTGCAAATTTAAACCATCTTAGATTTGCAGATGATATTATTCTCATTTCACAAGACCCAGAGGAGCTGCAAAGACGCATACAAGAACTGCAAAGGGCTGGCGAACCATTTAGCTTGAAAATAAACCTAAAAAGTGTCAGGTTATGTTCAATAACTTCGCTCAGGACAGAAGAATTGCAGTTTTAGGAAGGGATTTAGAGATTGTGGACAGCTTTATATACCTTGGACAGAGGATTTCAATGGAGGGGAATACCGCCCGGGAGGTGGAACGGCGTGTTAAATGTGGCTGGCAGGCATTTGGTAGGCTCGACATAGTGTTTAAGAGCAGACTCCCACTTTGCCTGAAAAGAAAAGTCTTCGATTAGTGCGTTCTACCCGTTATGATATACGGAAGTGAAACCAGGACGCTCACATCGCAATCAATTCAAAAACTTCGGGTGGCACAGAGGATCAGGGATCATGGATCAGGGAACAAACAAAAGTATGTGACATCATTGGAAGAGTAAAGCAATTGAAATGGAGATGGGCAGGCCATATAGCGAGGCAATGGGACGACAGATGGACCAAGGCCATCCAGGAGTGGATGCCGCTTGATCGCAAACGTCCGCGAAGAAGACCGAAAGCACGATGGATTGATGACATCGTTAAGTATATTAGACCCGAGTGACAGAGGAAAGCCCAGGACCGTGAAAGTTGGAAGCATGCTGAAGAGGCCTTCATCCTGCAGTGGATCGATACAGGCTAAAGATGATGATGTATATATATATATATATATATATATATATATATATATATATATATATATATATATATATATATATATATATATATATCCAGTATACCTCGCCTAAGGAACTGGACGGGTCACGGGTGGTGGATAGTAAAAGTTCCATTAGATATAAATGGACAGCAGCGAATATCTCAAAATTAGCAATCCCGAACCAAGGCAAAAAAACTAAATCCACTTAGCGTCTGACTTGTATCAAGCGGTTGAGTGGTCAGCGTCTGTTCACCAGTGGTGCGGCTGATATTTAAATTCTGGAACTAACCCCTCTAGTCTTAACCTCTGAACTGTGGTGATTCAAACCTTTAATTCAAAGTACAAGATAAAGCGTTCTAGTAATTACAAAATTACCCAAGGAGGTAGACAATCCTCTGCCAGCTTTGTTGGTACAACCGGACTTTCGGATTTTGGGGCGTCCGGGCTTAAACGCAAAATCTTTCAAAGGGAGTCGGAGACCTCTGGACAACGTTTGAAACCAAAAACAAAAATTTTCTCTGAAAAGGTAAATATTAATTCTTTTCTGCGTCCAGGAAAATTATACGAATTGGGGCGAACATTGAATCAGCAAAAAATCCAAATTTTAGCTTTGCAAAAAACCAGATTGACAGATGATAACACCTTGGAATTCGGCAACTACACACTTTTTAAAAGTAAAACGGACAAAGGAATACTCAAAAATACACCACATCTCGGTGTTACTTTCGCTATCTCAAGAAACATTCTTGAATCTATAACTAATGTCCAGCCAGTAAATAATCGACTTATGACAATATCCCTCAAGTGTGCTAACAAAAATTATACATTAATCAATGCATACCTCCCAGTTAGCGAAGAAAATAAATCGCATCCTAAAAAAGTAAATAAGTCTTGGGATATTCTGGAAAAGACTATCTCTAAAATTCCCTCTAACCATGTAAAAATCGTATTGAGTGATTTCAACGCCCAACTAGGGAAAGAAAAAAAGTACAGGAAAACAGTCGGCAGATTTCCCGCTCATAAATGAACTAACCATAATGGTAGAAGATTGGTTGAACTATGTCCGCAGTTTAATCTAAAAATAATGTCAACCCATTTTAAGAAGAAAATAACAAAACAAAAGACCTGGAGGTGCCCAAACACGTTCATGGGTGAATTTCAAATTGACCATGTTGCCATTTCGTACCCCAATTATAAAGAGATTTTGAATATTCAAGTCAGGAAAGGAACTAACATAGACACGGATCACTACTTGACTAGAATCAAACTTAGCTTAAAACCTCGAAAACTTATTCAAAAGAGACTGCTAATACCAAAGTTCGAACCAACGAAAATAAAACCAGCCTAACAGAAGAGCTTGATAAACAACCAGCACAGAACTCGCAAGAATTGAAACAAAAAATTATTAAAACAGCCTTAAAGTTGGTCCCTTTACAAAACATATATAACATCCGTGGTTGAATGAAGTTTGCGAGCAAGCAGTATTAAGCCGAAGTAAAGCTTTTAAAGATTGGAACAGTCAAAAAACAGCAATAAACTATAACATCTTTTTGAAGGTAAGAAAAGAAACATCGAAGCTAATTAGACAAACTAAAAGAAAATATGAAAACAATCAACTTAATAAAATAGAAAAAGACTTCCAAAAAAATAACACCCGAAACATTTACAAAACATTAGAACTAAACAGGCTATCAATCGCAAATTCTTTGCTTCCAAAAGGAATCTCTAAATAACCAAGACAATTGCAAAGAACTTGCGAAATATTTTGAACAAATACTAAACTGTCCTGAGCCCTTAAACAAATTACCAACACTAAACCTTAAACAAACAAACCCAGAATCATTACTACCGAATGAAGATGAAATAATTAGGCAAATCAAGCGGCTTAAAAATAACAAAGCTTCTGGTGAAGATGGAATCACTGCTGAACTTTTGAAATCCGCTGGTCCAGGTACAATCAAGGAAATAACCAAAATTCTACAAGAAGTTTGGCGAACCGAACGGATTCCGGAAGACTGGAAAGATGCTCTAATCCATCCACTACACAAGAAAGGAGATAGAACGGATGTAAACAACTATAGAGGGATATCTCTTCTCCAGTTTGTTACAAGATTCTATCTCAATGTCTATTAGACAGAGCACAGGGACAGTTAGAACCTAAAATTGGTAAATATCAAGCAGGTTTTCGACCGGCCAGATCCTGCCCTGAACAGATCCTGAATCTAAAGTTGATCCTAAGACATCAAAAAGTGTACAATAAAAATCTCGTCTGTACATTTGTGGATTCCAAAAGAGCATATGATTCTATTGACCGCGAATCTTTATTCCGAATCTTGAAAGAACAAGGACTAGATCTGAAAACGCTGTCAATTATTAAAGTAACATTAACTAACACAAGGTCAAAAGTTAAATTCATGGGTCACATATCAGAGGCCTTCGAAATTAAAACTGGAGTGAGACAAGGGGATGGACTCTCGCCACTCTTATTTAACTGTGTTCTAGAAAAAGTAATACATGAGTGGCGTGAAAAAAAGTCGGCCCTGAATATTGACCAGCCCATTAAACTGGGGAGAACCAACATCAAAATTGATTGTCTGGCGTTTGCTGATGATCTACCAATTTTGGCTCAAGATGTATAAATGGCACAGAAACAGATTGAAATCCTAAAAGAAACAACAGAAAAGATAGGACTCCAAATTTCCTTTGAAAAGACACAATACATGACCTGCAATAGACTAAGAACACCATTTCTAAAATTTCTACGAATTTCCAAAATATGGTAACATCAGACTAGTCTCTCAATTCAAATAATTGGGTGAAATAATCGTGGAAAATGGGTTGGAAAAAGCGGCTAATAAGGGTAGATGTCAAAAAATGGAAACGGCATTGAGACTTACACAAAATATTTATAACAAAAAATGCCTATCTAAAAACACAAAACTGAGACATTACAACACAGTTATTAAGCCAGAATGTCTATATGGGGCAGAAACGCTCATTTTGAATAGAAACAGAGACATCAAGGACATCGAAAAGAAGGAAAGAAAAATCATAAGAAAAATCCTTGGCCCCAAACAAAGAAATGCCACAACATACCGACTTCGAGAAAACCAAGAAATCAATTGCTGCAAGAAATGGATTGCTGCAATTAAAGAGGACCTAAGATCAGCAAATATTACACAAATGAAATTCAGGATAGAGGCCGTTTCAGACACAAGGTTAACGTTTGGAAAGTTGGACAGAGAGAAAAATATAGGAGGACTGGAACAACTTGGTTTGACGAAAGGAAAAAAGCTCATAGCGAAAGAATAAAATTAGTATGGGCGAAAAGGAAGGCTAACAACAACAAACGCCTCTAATTGTACTTCACGTGGTCCTGCGACGATGAACTCTTCAGCATTCTTCCAATTGTCGCAGTCCTGGGCTTTCCTCTGCATTTCGGGTTCAACATACTTAATAATATCATCAGTCCATTGTGTTTTCGGTCTTCTCCGTGGACGTTTGCGATCAAGCGGTATCCAGTCCAGGACCGCCCTGGTCCATCTTTCGTCCCATCGCCTCGCCACATGACCTGCCCACTTCCATTTCAATTGATTTATTCTTCCAATGATGTCACTCACTGTCGTTTGTTCTCTGATCCATGTGTAGGTATTTCTATCCCGTGTAGTAATGCCAAGCAGACATCTTTCTATTCCCCTCTGTGCTACTCGAAGTCTTTGAACTAACTGTGATGTGAGTGTCCAGGACTCCTTCCCAATCCAGATTACGGAACACATCTTCCAGATAGGCTGAGAAATGAAGAGGCGATATTGCTTCACCCTACCGTACGCCCCGCTCTACATTTATTCCAATCTCAAGATCGTCAACGTGGACTGTCGCTGTAGCTTCAACATATATCGATCCTAGTAGGTTTACATACGCTTTTTCTATACCTTGATTAAGCAATGCATCCATTATGGCCCGCTTTGAGATTGAATCAAATGCTTATCATAAACGATAAAGGTCAAGCACAGTGACATAGTGTATTCGTTGTGTCTTTCTATGACCTGCTGTAGAACCTGAATGTGATCCATTATACTAAATCCACTTTTAAATCCTGCTTTCTCCCTTGGTTGCGCGTCAGTAAGTTTTCTTAGTATTCTTTTGGATATTATTTTGGTGAAAACTTTGTACACCATTGATAGGAGGCTTATTGGACAGTAGTTCATTAAATCTTCCCGTGCTCCTTTCTTATGTAAAATAATCACTTCTGCATTTTTCCATAAGCTGGAAACTTCTTGTTGTTTGAGGCATTTTGAGTATAATTTTGCTAGTGTTTTATGTAAAGTCCGATTACCAGCTTTTAACATCTCCACAGTTATGCTATCCTTTCCTGGAGCCTTACCATTTTTCATCGAGTCTATAGTCTTTGTCACCAGAATATCCGGCACTTGTTCTTCAGTGGGCATTGCTGTTCTTGCCTGATTCTGGTACTTTTATAACTTTGAATAAAATCTTCGGACAACCTCTAACATTTACGTCCGTTCCCTGCACATTGACCATCCTCACGCATTAAGGAACAAATTTGTGTCCTTTTCTTTCCCAGCTTCTGCTTAGCTTTGTTAATTCCCCTGTTTTCTTTCAAATTTTTTTTTGCACTAGCCGCATCGTCGCCTTTCCTCTGGAATAGATTTTCTCAAAAAAGCTCAACGTACTCGACCCTGCCAAAACGTCTGTCCGCATTCTTCATTTTCCGGTGTTTTTTCATTAAATTAATGGTCTCATTGGAGATTTTTGGCTCTTTGAAACATTTAGCTTATGGTGCTATTAAAGACGCCGTTTTAGCACATTGTTGGCGATTTCTTCATATTGGTCAGTAATTTCCATCTCCTCCGGGTCTTGTAATACAGCAAAGTGGCTTGACAAAGCAATTTCAAAATCTCTGTCCCTCTCCAGCAGTTTCCCAGAACCCACTTTGCCCCTTTTTGATCTTATCATTCTATCGCGCTTTTTTCAGCAGTTTATCTTAATCTTTGCACATACGATTCGGTGGTCACTTCCCACATTAAAATGGTTAAGGACAGTACAATTGCAAAATATTGCTTTATCGTTTGACATGATGTAATCAATTTCACTTGTGAGTCCAGATGGACTTTTCCATGTCCATTTTCTGTTGATCTTTTTCTTATAAAACGAATTGATAATATAGAGTTCTTGCCCTTCAGCAAAGTCAACCAGCTTGTCACCTCTATTGTCCCACTCACATGAGCCAATTGCATTTTCACCAGTCTTTGTTTTTCCGATTCTGGCATTAAAGTCGCCCATCAGGATTGTATACCTACACTTCTCTTTGTCTAAAAGTTGGTCCACATCATCATAAAATTCCTCAATTTCCTCCTCTCTATAGCATATAGTTGGTACATAAGCTTAGACGATTTGAAGCTTAAACTTTTTATTTACCTGAATGACGCATTGGGCTAATCGGTCACATATACTTTCAAACTTGACTACACTGTCTTTCAGCTTTCGATTGATAAGGAATCCAATTCCACGACATCATCCATTCTCCATACCTCGGGTGTAGAGTACGTGACCAGTTGGTTGTAGTTTGACTAACTTTTCGGCCTTTCTTCGTGTTTCACAGAGCCCAATAACATCCCAATGTATGTTGTCAAGTTCGATTAACAGTTCTTGTAGTCGGGTCTCCGTTTTCATTGTCCGTATATTAAGCATAGCGATGTCAAAAGTCCAATGGCAGCCTGATCTAACCCGGTGATTCTTAGGACCCTCTGCCTTGGGGCAGGTCTTCCCTGCCTGGAGGCCAAGGGCCTTGTGGGCATACCTGGTACTATACCCGAGGTTCCAGGCAGAATGTTACGAGCGGTCCTGACTGCTACGAGCATTCGCCGTATGATGGCGTGAGTTGTGTGCGATCACGACCCGTCATTAAAATAGCCAGTTGATCTGGTCTGGCCCCGATTGCCTCTCCGAACTGCTTTCCTTGCGTTCGTCTAGAGCTCGGCTGATGATGGATAAATACCTATTTATGTATAGCCGTTTGGGAAATATATATTTTTTTAAGAAATTGGGCAACAAGCATCCCTAAATAAAAAAATGTTTTTTTTTTTGGAACCGGTATAGCTAGATACCCGAATTTTTGAATACGGTTCCTTAATAGATTGCTTTACGACAATATGACATGAAAGGAAAGGGTTTACGGTTAGAAGCGCATCAGCATCTTAGGCTATTGAACCATTAAACCTACAGCTTAACGTGGGTTCTGAACCACGGTCATCAGCTACCGATAAACCCAGGCTAGCACCCCCCTCAGGCTATGAACCCTTGGTTATGTGCATACCCATAAGTCTATCAGGGAGTCTACCGACTGGCGAGTGCCCTACAAAGTACACTTCTTAAAAAGCATTCCGCCTTACCCAGCCTTTAAATGGCGTGACTGAGAGGTAATTCGTTGTCGGATTTTACACTCTTGCCTAGAAACAGTTACAGACATTTAGGTGTATATATGTGTGGGTGTGTGTGTAATGTGAGTGTATATAAGTGTGTGTGTAGGGTAGGAAGTAAGACGGACAGAAGAATTAAAAAAAAACACCCATCCGAGCGCTGGAATCGAACCAGCTACCTTTGGATTGCCAGGCAGGCGACTAACCCACCAGACTACCGCGGCCGGCAATATGACATGAGAAGTAATTTATCGCATATAGGGTGTTTACAAAATAGTGAACTATTGATAGAACTTAAAAAATCATGTTATGTAGGAATTTTAAATGGAACACCCTGTATTTTATAGTGGAGCACAAAAGAGCAATACATTCTGTAGCTAAAAGTATTAACTGATAATATCCCTATTTTCAACTGTTTTTGACTTATAAACAAAAAACCAAAATAATGTAATTAAAGCAAATATAACGGTTTATTTGGTAAACAATAAAACAAAATTAATACAACATTAATACTATGTAAAAAAACATAGTACTATGTAAAAAATTCTTTTTATAGCACATATTTGAAACGGTGACCCTTTACCTTCAAACACTTCAACATTCTAATATGGAACGCTTCAGTGTACGCTCTTCTGATCTTAATAGAATCTAAAGTTGCGAATGCTTGATTCACCCGCTGTTCTAACTCCTCTCTAATGTTTGGCGTTTTGTGGATAATATCTTTTACAGTACCCCAAAAATAGAAATCAAGAGGAGTTAAATCGGGTGATCTCGGCGGCCAATTCCATGCATCCAAACGTCTAAACCACCTGTCTTGGAATAGTTCATAGAGCTGCCTGCTTGCTTCTTCTGTACAGTGTGCCGGATCACCATCAAGCTGGTACCATCTGTTTCGATACACTTCCGGTGGAAGGTTTTCTGTCAAATCCTCTGCTACGGTTGTTACTATTTATAGATACTTTCGTAAAGTTAACTGTTTATTGTAAATAAAGTATCGAATTTGTTTGTCTATAATTGAACAAAAAACATTAATACTAAATTTCTCTTGCTACGCGGAATCCCTAATAAAATGAGGATTTTTATTAGCTCAGAAGTGACCAATTCGTCTGTCGGTTTGAAAATTTAGATTCATCAGTTTAGATTATTTTTTTGTAAAAAATGTGGATCTTCCTGGAAATGAACTAATAAATTTTCACAAAATTCTACTATTTGAGGGCAGTTGTCCAGTGAGAAACTGAGCATTAGAAAATTTGTAAGGGCGCATGTCGTGTTTTTTCATTATTCTTTATATTGAGGAGAATATTATATGCAGCTGGTCTTCAGTTCTTCTAATAGACGATTGTGGATACGCATGGAAATAAGCCAGAATGTAATCTCGTTATTCTCATCAGATGTTACTGGCTCGGTCAAATCCCGGGGTGCCTTCAAAAAACCAAAATTTATAAAATTTGTTTGAATCCGCCTAAATTTTCATTTATCCATTTGTGCTAAATTAGGATATATTGCGTTGTAGCTGTCGATAATTTTGTCAGACTGTCCGTATAAAATAAATAAATTCATGATCAGTACACATGAATAGTTAATTCCTTCTATTCTTTACTGAGGCAATTACTTACTTAAATACGTTAATAATGAATTATTAAACTAATAATGCTAAATACATACATTTTCATAATATTTGTTTACAAGTAATATCACCCTAGCCGGTCGTGGCCCACTACTAAAATAAAACATTATCTTTGCATAACATTATTTTGGTTTTTTGCTTATAAGTTGAATACCGCTAAAAATAGGTATATCATCACATAACACTTTTGGATACATAATTTGTTGCTTTTTTGTGCTTCACTATAAAATACAGAGTGTTTCTTTTAAAATTCCTACATAACATAAACTTTTAATTTCTATCAAAGGCGCACTATTTTGTAAACATCATGTATGCGATATTTTAATTCTCATATCATATTTTCATAAAACAACCTATTCAGGAACCGTATTCAAAAATTCAGGTACCTGATCTATCCTCAGGATGTTTCTTATCAAATTTCTTAAAAAATATTTTTAATTTCTGAAACGGCTCAAGATAGGTATAATATATGTCACAAAAAAAGTTTCAAAATACCTACCAAAATTTAAAAATGTAATATTATATAAAGCATTCCATTTAAAAATACAAAGTTAATATTAGCTACGATTAGATTTGGCAACAATGCAGCGCAGAAAATATTTTAAATGAAGAGCTCATGTTTATTTACATCTGCAATTTCAAGTCTTTACTTAAGTATATTCTCCGTAAACGTCTAATGTATCATTTACCGTGAATCATCATATATATATATATATATATATATATATATATATATATATATATATATATATATATATATATATATATATATATATATATATATATATATATATATATATATATATATATATATATATATATATATATATATATATATATATATATATATATATATATATATATATATATATATATATATACAGTGTATTTTTTTTTAAACTTGACAGAGGTGGTTAACTTTTTTATTTGAAGTGATAGACTAGTAATTTCAAATGCAAAGTTGTAGAAAATAACGTTAAGAAAAAGTTGTCAAGAAAAAGTTACAAACAATGCTTTCGAGGTGTTACCAGATTTCTTTAGTAGCTACTAAAACAATATACAACTAAAATAATCTGCAAATGGCAGGAACTAAAAGAAGCTAACATAGCTTTAGTATGCTTTCAAAATTAAACAATCATTATGTTGCTTGAAAAGAGCCATCATTATTGTATTGTTATTGTGTTATTTGAAAGCAGTTGTATTTGAATATGTATAAAATATAATTTTAATTCAGTTGCTAAGATATATCAGTTATTTAATTAAAAAGAGAAAGTTGAATTAATTTCTTTTCTGTTGTCTTCATGTTGGTGGCTTAAGTGTACGCGATGCGTGCACTGAATTCCACTCCCACTGAATTCCACAAGACATCCCAATAAGCCTCTTTCAAATCCGGAGTTTTTAAGAAACGGAAATTTTTAAGAGATGCACCAAATCAATCCTGGGATGGGTAGCTCTTGATCATAAAATGATCCTTAAAAAAAACCGGAGAGACGATATCATGTATATTGGATTGGACACGATCATCATGTATATGGGATCCGAATGGTAGATAAGAGATCTGTATTTCGCGAATTTTAAGTATACTGCTGTTTTAAGTATACCGTTACGGGAACAGTTGTCTGTGTGTGTGTTTAATACCTGCGTAATTTTGTTTAGTCTACGTGATGAATCATATTTTGAATATTTAAAAAAAATTGTTATTCATTTTTGAATTTATTTACATACATTTAATGTTGTGCAATGAATTTTGTTGTAGCTTGAATAACCTTCCTGAAGATGTCAGAGATTTCTGAGGAGATATAGAGGTATACTAGGAAAAAAATTGTTTTAATTTCAAAATACAGACTGAATAGCCGAGATTCCCCATTATTGTTGTATACAGTCGAAAAATTTAATTTCTATTCTGTATATATTTACTTTCTTGGTAAGCTCAATGGAATAGTCAGAAGCAGAAACTTGCAATGTTAAAAATAATATAATTGGCTTCTGTGCCAAGATTGCTTCATTGATTTCTTCTAGATTTTTCATAGATTTTCGGTAATATCATAGTTTTTTTTTAAATATAATGTTTTCACAATAAAAAATTGCGTATTTGGTGAAATAAAAAAAAATATCGATAATAATAAAATTGAATTTATTAATTTACTTAAATGGTATTCCGTGATGCTTCCTCGACTATATTAACAGTAGAATTTATTAATATCTACACCTTCACATCGTTTAAATTAATTCCAACGAATCTGTTAATAAATATTTGGAGAAAATTGAAAGCATATTGATGAAAATTTGGATGCTGCAATCATTAACAAGATGCACTAACACAGTAATAACAGACACTAACAAGTAGATTTTTATAAACAATTTTTAAGTTTATTTAAAATTTATTTTTTAAATATTAGCATTAATAAAAGTTAAGTAAGTGGTAAATAGAACAATCGTAAAGCTATAGTACGTATGCATCGTAGCAAATAGTACTATCTTATTATATATGCTATAGCTATATAATATAATATTATTTTATATATTATTTTTTACTTTATAGTTTCCCAATAAGAGTGTCAAAACTTTGAAATGTAATAGCCGCAACACTGTTTGTAAGGTAAACGTCGCTTATGGACTGCTGTACCATATTGTGTCAATTCGCCATGGAAAAATACACGATTCAACAGCTCGTAGAAATTAGGAATTGGAAGGAGACATTGGCTTCATTTGGGTTTTCCGATGTAGATCACAAAATAACTATTAAATTTCACGTCAGAAACTAAAAGTTATTATAAACCGATACAAATTCATGTTCATGTCCAAATAATGTATACATGAATATACAGTAACAACAATAACAGTAAATAACAGTAAATAAAAGGCTATACAAGGTGTGTACTTAAAGTTCTGAGAATGGTGCCATAGCGTTTGATCTGGCAACACTGTTGGTACTGGGCGTCTTTGAAGGGGAGGAAGGCCAACAGCTGATGTGTCTTCAGTACGAGTTTGAACTCCCTAGAGTCACTTGCCAGTTCTTCCTTTCGTGAACCGAATTTTTCTAGTACGTTCTGAAAATAAGTGACAAATATTTCGAATAACGGTGCACTGTCAAGTTTTGTTTCAGACTTGGGCATGGCGCGGCGTTAACTCATACTCTCATTTTCTGGAACCTGTCATTACTGATAACGAGGAACATTGAATACGACCAGGAGACCAAGCGCCAAGGGCATGAATACTTCATGGCATACTTGAATCCACGTCCAAAAAATGCCAGAGTGAGCAAATCAAAGATCAAAAGCATGCTCATATGCTTTTTTGATACCCTAACATTTTTCCTGAAAAACCGAAAGTTCCGAAAAAGAGTCATTCGTGTGAAATCGAACATCAAGAACACCTGGGTGCTGAAACACGACAAGGCATCTGGCCGCACAATAATTTCAATGAATGAGTTTTTGGCAAGTAAAAGCATCGCTGTGGCTTCATAGCCCCTTTTTTCAACAGACTTGAGTCCTTGCGACTTCTTCCTTTTCTGAAGATTGAAATTTCAAGCCAAAGGACACTCTTGTGGGATATTGAACAGCATTGATAAAGACGTAACCGACTAGCTGAAAGCGATTACACTATGCGAGTTCCAGCACGGCTATAAACACTCTATTAGAATAACTCTATTGAAATGAAAAAATCTATTGAAAACAACCATTTGAATTCGTTATCTATAAAAACTTTTTAGTTTTTCGGAAAAAATCGTTCGACATTTTTATTTTTTTTCCTAAAAAAACTTGATTTTTCCCCCTTTTTTTGGTAATTTTACTTTGTTTTAATAATAAAATATAATATAAATAATATAAATAAAAACTATAATACAAATAATATATATAATAAAATATAATATAAATAATATAAAAAATGAATTGAAATTGAACAATGAAACTTGCGGTATCAAACTTAGTCTACATGAGAAAAAGAATGGCGAACTTTCAAATATGATTTTTTTCCGAAAAATTCAGACATTTTATAGAAGATGAATTAAAATTTTTATTTTGTAATTTTTTTAAAAGTTCATTCAAAAACGAATAATAAAAAACAAACGTCTTATTTGATCAATTTTTCGAAGAGTTGATTTCCAAGCAACTATTTTGAAGGAGATAATATAGAATTGTAATTTAAATTGAAAAAATAAATAAATAAAATAAATACATTAACAAATTATTAAATAAACAATTTCAATAAAAAAAATAGCCTCATTACTTTATTGCTGCTTCGCTACCATCTCTGAAGTCCTAAATATTTTCCTTCATGTCTATAAAACTTTCTTAATTAATTTCAAGGACAGTCATATCAATTTAAAAAATAAATGTTTGTATCGATGTTTGAAGCACACGAATTTTTAAAATAAAAATCATCTTACTTTTTGATTATAGTAGTATATCTGAAATACACAATCATCTAAAAATACAATAATTATTTTGTGTCAAGTTTCAATAAACTTTTCTTAACATACTATGTACAATCTTTTATATATTAATATTTATATTACCTGCAACCGTTCTTAAGATCGCATGAAACTTACCTGAAAAGAAATAATACAATTAGTTCAATATTAAAAGGTTTTAACATATATAAGAAGATGTATTATTGCAAAATATAATATCATTTGGTTGTATTTTGAGGTATAATATTAATTGAATACTTTAAACAAAGCAAATTCACATCGACTACAATATAGTTGATTACAATATAATAGATGTGGACCGTATATAACTCACATGTGTAGATTTGCATATCTTAAAGTCGAAATATAGACTTCTGCAAAGAGTAGAGTAGAATTTATAATAGTTACTCGAAATGAATTTAAATGAAATAACTTTTGTCGTTTGAATTTGAAATGAATGTCCAGTGAAGATATGAAAACGAAAATCAATAAAGAAAAGTAGAGAAGGTCATAAGAAAATCAGTGGAAAAAATTAATGTGCCCTATATAAGAGCAATTTTAGAATAGAATATATATATATATATATATATATATATATATATATATATATATATATATATATATATATATATATTATATCATAGTCGAAGTTAGTCGAAGCGGACAACACTTGAAAATGTCAAATACGATTTTGGCGAAACGTCGTGACTCTTCACAGAATCAACGGATCGACACCCGAAATCATTTAGAAACATTATCTACCATCCGTGAAAATATTAGATGTGACATAAGTAACTGACTAACATGATCCAGAATATGCCCACTCGCATTGAACCAGCGTGGCATATTACGGTCTGTACTTTCAACATGGTATTTCAATATAAAGGTGCAACCTCAAACACGGTCCTCATTCCCCGGAGGCCAAGGGGCAACTACCTACGGCAGTGGGAAGACCTGCTGTCTTGAGCTATGCTGTCTGGAGCGTAAGTTCCTGGGAGGGTCACCCCTAGCGCACAGACCAAGGCACAGGACTAACATGATTCAAAATCTGCCAACCCGCATTGGATCAGCGTGGCAGATTATGGTCCATGCCTTCAACATGACAGTACAACTTCAATCACGGCCCTCATTCCCCGGAGGCCAAGGGGCAACTACCTACGGCAGCGGGAAGACCTGCCCCAAGGCAGCGGGTGCTAAGAATCACCGGGATAAATTGCCATTGATGATAAACTGCCATTGGATTTTTAACATTGCTACGTTTAATATACGGAGTATGAAAACGGAGGCCCGATTGCAAGAACTGTTAATCGAACTTGACAACATACATTGGGATATTATTGGGCTCTGTGAAACATGAAGAAACGGCGAAGGGTTAATTAAACTGGAACCAACTGGACACGTACGCTACACCCGAGGTACGGAGAATGGCTGAGGTGGCGGAATTGAATTCCTCATTAATCGAAAGCTGAAGGACAGTGTAGTAAAATTTGAAAGTACATCTGACCGACTAGCCCAATGCGTCATTCAGCTGAATAAAAAGTTTAGGCTTCAAATCGTCCAAGCCATAGGGATAACGAAATTGACAAATTTTATAATGGTGTGGCCCATATTTTATACAAGGAGAAATTTAAGTACAAAATCCTGATGGGTGATTTTAATGCCAGAATTGGAACAACACGAACTGGTGAAAATGCAACTGGCCCATATAGATCTAATGAGTGAGGCAATAAAGGTGATAGATTGATTGATTTTGCTGAAGGACAAGAACTTTATATTATGAATTCGTTCTATAAGAAAAATATCAGCAGAAAATGGGCATGGAAAAGTCCATCTGGACTCACAAGTAAAATTGATTATGACCAACGATAAAACAATATTTTGCAATTGTACTGTCCTTAACAATTTTAATGTTGGAAGTGACCTCCGAATGGTATGAGTAAAAGTTATGATTAACTGTTAAAAAGAGCGCGAAAGAATAGTAAGGTCAAAGAAGGACAAAGTAGATTCTGGGAAATTGCTGGAGAACCGCTTTGCTGTATTACAAGATCCGGAAGAGATGAAAATATCAGTTCAATATGAAGAAATCACCAACAATGTGCTTCAAACTACTGCTTCAATAGCACCAGAAGAAAAATGTCTCAAACAAACAAAAACCTCCAGTGATACCATTGATTTAATGATGAAACGACGGAATAAGAAATGCAGGGAGTACCTTTGCTAGGGTCAAGTACGCTGGGCTCTGCAAAACTATAAGAAAACGTATCAGAGGATACGCGTCGGTTCAACATGCAGCTAGTGCAAAAAACCCTAGAAGAAAACATAGGAATTAACAAGGCTAAACAGAAGCTGAGAAACAAAAGAACGCAAATTTATGCCTTAATGCTTGAGGATAGCACAGTGTGCAGGACGCGTACGCAAATGTTACAGATTGTCAGAAAATTTTATTCACAGCTATATGAGGATCAAAACCAATCAAAGACAGCAATACTCACGGAAGAACAAATGCCAGATATCCTAGTGGAGGAAGTAACAAATTTGATAAAATCGACGAAAAACGGCAAGGCTCCAGGAAAGGACAGTGTAACTGTCGAAATGCTAAAAGTGGGTGGTCAGACGTTACATAAAGCACTGGAAAAATGATATAGAAAATGCCTCAAAGCACAAAAAATACCTGACTTGTAGAAGTAGAAAAATGTAGAAGTGATCCTTTTATATAAAAAAGGAGCACCGGAAGATTTAAAGAACTACCGTCAAATAAGCCTCCTATCAGTAATGTACAAAGTTTGCACTAGGATAATATCTAAAAGAATATTGAGAAAACTGAACGACGCACAACCAAGAGAAGAAGCAGAATTCAGAAGTGTATTCAGTACAATGGATAACATCCAGATTGTACAGCAGGCCATAGAAAGGCGTAACGAATACACCATGCCACTGTGTTTGGCTTTTATCGACTTCGAAAAAGCACGTGGCTCCATCTCAAAGCATGCCTTAAGGAATGCACTGCTTATCCAGGGGGTAGACAAATCATATGTAAACCTATTAGGATCGATATATGATGGAGCTACAGCGACAATTCACCTTTATGATCTTGAAGTGGGAATTAATGTAGAACGAGGTTTACGGCAGGCCGACGCAATATCGCCTATTCTTTTCTCGGCTGGTCTTAGAAAGTAACTGAAAGTATTCCGTAAACTGGATTGGGAGCAGGAAGGTATAAATATCACCGGTGCAAACTTAAACCATCTTAGATTTGCAGGTGATAACGTTCTCCTTTCACAAGACCCAGAAGAGCTGGAAAGACGCATATAAGAGCTGTAAAGAGCTGGCGAACCATTTGGCTTAAAAATAAACCTGAAATAGAGTCAGGTTATGTTGAATAAATTCGCTGAAGACAGAAGAATTTCAGTTTTAGGAAGGGATTGTGCACCACTTTATATAACTTGGGCAGAGGATTTCAATGGAGGGGAATACCGCGCGGGAGGTGGAACAGCGTGTTAAATGTGGCTGGCTGGCGTTTGGCAGGCTTAACATGGTGTTCAAGAGTAGACTTCCACTTTGCCTGAAAAGAAAAGTCTTCGATTGGTGCGTCCTACCTAAGTTGGAAGCATGCTGAAGAGGCCTTCATCCTTCAGTGGATCGACACGGGCTGATAATGAATATATATATATATATATATATATATATATATATATATATATATATATATATATATATATATATATATATATATATATATATATATATATATATATATATATATATATGTATATATATATATATATGTATATATATATATATATATATATATATATATATATATATATATATATATATATATATATATATATATATATATATGTTCTTCATTCAATGGGAAATCGACCCCTTTTAAATCCGACCTCTTGTGATTTGGCTTTTTGGAATTTTCAGAACTCTTCCAAAAACTGACTGGATAAGACTTTATTTTGTAAATAATTCGTTTTTGAATGAGCTTTTCAAAAAAATTACCAAAAAATATATTTGAATTAATTTTCTAATATTTTTTTAGTTTTTCGGAAAAAGTCATTATGTTCGCCATTTTTTTTCCCACAGAAATTGCTTTCATTCTACGTTTGAATTGCCCATTGTGGGGCAACAAATAATATAAAAAACTTAGCAGACAAGTTGGGTCACGATGGGGCTTGCGGTATCAAACCTAGAATAAATAAAAATAGGAAACTTTTTTTCGAAAAAACTCAAAAATTTTATAGAAGATAAATTGAAATATTTTTTTTTATTTTTTTTGAAAAGTTCATTCAAAAACGAATAATTAAAAAACAAATGTTTAAAAAAGAGTAATAACTATTTAAGAAAAAAACCAGTTTTTATTTGAACAATTCAAAACATTTTTCCGGTTGAGAACAAAACTTTGTTCTGGAAAAGGTTGAAAAATATCGCCTAAAACTATTTAGTGAGGTTCTAAAACATAAAAATTCAAAAAGCCAATTCAAAAAGGGTCAGGTACAAAAGTGGTCGATTTGGCATGGAATGCCCCATATTTATATTATATTATAATATTTATTGACTATTATATTGACTTTAAAATAGATATAAAAAATGATTTACTGTTCTTCTAACAATACACATAAATTTAATTTTCAATAATACAAAAAGTAAATTAAATTATTGCCATTAACTAAAGTTCGGGTATATATTTAGTTATATATGATTTATTATAAAATATAAATTAATATTTTGATTTAGGCTCTAGCTGAAAAATAAATAATGAATATGTAAAGAAATATTGGTAAGAAGTATCACTCAGTTCATTGGCCGATTTTGACATTGTAATAATTGCATTTAATGTCCAAACATTTATGTTTATCTATCGAATCAGTAATATGTTAACAACAGTTTTACACTAATTTCTCAAAATACCATTATATATTTTTTGATTATATTTATTATGTTTTTAAGTTTTTGTTTGTCACTTTTACTTCTGGTACAGTATGGAATATTGTAATCACTATTTGTTTTGAATTTTAATAACTTGATAAACTTATTTACTAACAGCATTATTTTTTGTTAGGTATGTGGTAAGATATTAGTAGACTAATGATTCTGTGGATAACTGATTAACTACTCTTCTGACGTTATTCTAGTTCTAAAAGGTTGTTTGTTGCATATTCGAGATATCAAGTTCTATGCCTTAAGATTGATGCTCTTACTAGGGAGTAACAAAATTATTTGCATTTTTGAGGAACTTAGTTATTTACTGTTCATCGAATTTATACTTGGAGGTTATTTTTCAACATATAGGTCATTGTTCTCGATGTCCCAATCAATCCTTGAGCCAGTAACTCCGTTCATCTTCGGTATAACGATGAGTCTGAATTTGAAACGTGGGCATCGAGAGATCGTGAGCAACCTCATCTTCCCCTGTCTTCATGACCCATGTCTCCATCCCTGAACCATTGGAATCTAAGCAGAGCGGTGCGAATTGATACGACACCTTCCACCTTTACTTTGCAAATCTCACTAGCGATGTCAGTCGCTTTAAAGCCATTTTTAATAATATCTTAAAATTGCCCTAATTTAGCGTCTTATTTCATTCATTTATCGTTTTATATATATATATATATATATATATATATATATATATATATATATATATATATATATATATCTTGATAAAAATTTTGTACTTTACTATTAGGAGGCTTATTGGATTGGTAGTTCTTTGAATCTTCTTGTAAAAAATAACTTTTGTTTTCAATACATTTTTCCATAAGTTAGGTACTTTTTGCTCTTTGAGGTATTTTGAGTATAATTTTGCCAGCGTTTTGTGTAAAGTCCGAGCCCGACCATCAGCTTTTAGCATTTCGAAAGTTACACTATCCTTTCCTGGAGTCTTGCGGTTTTTCATCGATTCTATAGCATTTGTCACTTCCTCAACTAGGATATCTGACATTTTTCCTTTCGGGGGAATTGTTATCTTTGATTGGTTCGGTTCTTTATAGAACTGTGAATAAAATTTTCTGGCGACCTCTAACATTTCCGTTCGCGCCCTGCACCTTACGCATTAAGGCATAAATTTACGTATATGCATAAATTGCGATATATATATATATATATATATATATATATATATATATATATATATATATATATATATATATATATATATATATACG
Source organism: Cosmopolites sordidus (assembly GCA_031761425.1). NCBI lineage: Eukaryota > Metazoa > Arthropoda > Insecta > Coleoptera > Curculionidae > Cosmopolites > Cosmopolites sordidus. Next base: position 360,766 of record JARFXV010000296.1, read on the forward strand.
AACATGTAATAAATGCTTAATTGTAATGCAAAAGAGATTTTTTTCTCTAAATAGAACTCAAAAGTTAACATCTGGAGCATTTTAAGAGTCAGTATCTATGCTGCTGTTGTTCTGGAAAACCCAATTCCCCGACCTACCACCCTGATCCCCAATAATATTCCTGTGACGTCATGAACACGGGGCGTGCGCCTCTCTAATGACGTCAGCGCAGCCGAACGAAATTGGGTCGGCCTCTGCGGCCATGCGGGAGATACGAGATATTCGGCAATTTTATTTCCATTTTCTAGGATAAATCTGAGACAATCCTCCATGAACTTCATTATATGAAATAGTGAGGTAATCACCACATAAATGTATTAAAAGTATTGATTTTAGTCATATGTTAGGTATTTAAATAAATTTAGTGAAATTTTTCATGAAAGCGACTCACATCCAATAATTAGAAATATAGATACACATTGTTCATGTTTTGGATTACTTTGTTCTGAAAAAAGTAAAGGTGAAATAATGTGACTTAATAAAATCGTCAGAATTTTTGCAGGTTCATTCAAATTCAACACAATAATTGTGATGTTGAATAGTGCTTTACAGTTCAACAAGTCCGATACTTCCGCTGTCCATCTGGTACATTCACTACAATACGTCGCTCAAATTACAATTATTTTCATTGTACCTCAGAGTAATGCATCATTTCATGATTGATCATGAACTTGCAACTTATACAGTATCCCAACAAATACTTAATATATATATATATATATATATATATATATATATATATATATATATATATATATATATATATATATATATATATATATATATATATATATATATATATATAATATATATATATATATATATATTATAATATATATATATATATATATATATATATATATATATATATATATATATATATATATATATATATATATATATATATATACAATTTGTATATATATTATATATTTGTTGTTGTTAGCTTTCGCTGCGCTCATACTGATTTCGTTCTTTCTCCATTCTACATTTTTCTCTCTGGCCAACTTCCTGTGTATCGTTTGATTTTTTGGTTTTCTCGAAGTCGGTAAGTTGTGCTATTTATTTCTTTGGGGCCTAAGATTTTTCTTTCTTTCTTTTCAATCTCCTCGATGTCTTTCTTTCTATTCAAAATGAACGTTTGTGTGCCATATAGACATTCTGGTTTAATAACTTATTGGCCGCTTTTTCCGACCCGTTTTCCATGATTATTTCACCCAAATGTTTAAATTGAGAAACTCGTCTGATGTTACCATATTTTGTTTTTAGAAATGGTGTTCTTAATCTGTTGCAGATCATGTATTGTGTCTTTGCAAAGGAAATGTTGAGTCCTGCCTTTTCTGCTGTTTCTTTTAAGATTTCAATCTATTTTTGTGCCGTAAATATATCTTGAGCTAAAATTGCTAGAACATCAGCAAATGCCACAATCTATTTTGATGTTGGTTCTTCTCAGTTTAATGGACTGGTCAGTTTCCACTGCCGATTTTTTTACACTCCACTCCTGTGGCCAGAGCCCATCCCCTTTTCTTACTTCAATTTTAATTTCGAGAGACTCTGAAATGTCACCCATAAATTTAACTTTTGACTTTGTGTTAGTTAGTGTTGCTTTAATCATTGCCAGCATTTTCAGATTTAGTCCTTGTTCTTTTAAGATTTGGAATAATGATTCGCGGTTAATATAATCATATGCTTTTTTGAAATCCACAAATGTACAGACAATATAATTTTATTGTATAGTTTTTGATGACTTAGGATCAACTTTAGATTCAGGATCTGCCCGGTCAAAAACGTGTTTGATATTCACCAATTTTAGGTTCTAACTGTCCCTATGCTCTGTCTAGTAAATATTGAGATAAAATTTTGTAACAAACTGGGAGAAGAGATATCCTTCTGTAGTTGTTTACATCCGATCTATTTCCTTTCTTATGTAGTGGATGGATTAGAGCACCTTTCCAATCGTTTAAAAAATGTTGGGTGTTATTTTTTTGGAAAGCATACATCTTTCCATTCCCCTCTTTGCCATATATATATATATATATATATATATATATATATATATATATATATATATATATATATATATATATATATATATATATATATATATATATATATATATATATATATATATATATATATATATATATATATATATATATATATAAGGGATTGGTACCTCAGTGATATAGTGATATCGAGTTGTTCGGAAAGTTCGTAGGGATTTTCCGATAGTTACTGTTTTAATAGTTGTAAACACAAATCTGCGTTGGATTAATATATTTATTTACATATTTACAGAAAGGGCAAAACGCTGAGACTTTTCACATGATCCGTGAGGCATACAATTATGAAACCATGTCAGAACACGTGTTTTTGAGTGGCATAAAAGCTTTAAAGAAGGCCTGGAAAACGTTGAAGACGAACAAAGCGCCGGACGTCCGATCTCGGCCCGAACCGATGAGGATGTGGCCAAAGTGCGAGAATTTTGAACTCTGATAGTTCGTTAAGTATTCGTTTGAGGTGAGGATTTCAACAGGAGTTCAATTTACAAAAATCAACTGTGCATTCAATTGTAACCGATGATTTGCAAATGCGAAAGATGCGAGCGAAGTTGTTGCTGGTTGAGGCAGCGTTACCACATTGTGTTTGGCCAATATTTTTCTTACAATTAGCGACGTGTGACGGGGCGCGTTGTCATGTCAATCGCCGATTCCTAGATGCTCCATGAATAGGCGATCTCTCTTCGGACGCGGCGGACCTTTATCGCCGAACGTTCGAGCACTTTTGCGTAAAATTGGTCATTCATTGTTTGGCCAGCAGACACAAACTCCTTGTTGACCAAACAATTTGCATCAAAGAAGGTAATGAGCATTGATTTCACTCATGACTCGCTTTTTTGGTCAAGTTTTATGTCAGACGAGCAGAAGGACCGTGTGGACCAAGCTTCACCGGATGACGATTTGCCGTGAACTGTTGGAACGTTTGTAGGCCGATCCAAATGTTCTAAACAGAGTGATAACCGGTGATGAAACTTGGATCTTTGAGTACGATCCGGAGACGAAAAGGTAAAATCCTTGACCAAAAAAGCGAGTCATGAGTGAAATCAATGCTCATTACCTTCTTTGATGCAAATTGTTTGGTCAACAAGGAGTTTGTGTCTGCTGGCCAAACAATGAATGACCAATTTTACGCAAAAGTGCTTGAACGTTCGGCGATAAAGGTCCGCCGCGTCCGAAGAGAGATCGCCGATTCCTAGATGCTCCATCATGACAACGCGCCCGGTCACACGTCGCTAATTGTAAGAAAAATATTGGCCAAACACAATGTGGTAACGCTGCCTCAACCACCTTATAGTTCAGATGTGTCTCCCTCAGACTTTTTTTGTTCCCTCGGATCAAGAGGAGCCTGAAAGGATATCGTGTCGGGACGATTGAGATAGTCCAAAATACTTCGATGGAGTGTTTAAACAGCCTTGCAGTTGCGGACTTCCAGGAGAGTATAACAACTGGAAAAGCCTCTGGCTGCGGTTTATTAATGCAAAAGGATCATATTTTGAAAATTATTAAGTTACTTTACATATTTCTTCAATAAATGTTTTTTTATAATCTCAGTACCGATTCTTATTGGATAAACCCTGTATGTTACTGCACCAAATTTGTTTTTTGTTTCTGGTATAATATACAATTTGGGTTTTATTTCAACAAGCTGTATAATTTCTTTTTAGATAGTTTAAGTATGTCATACTCTAATAATTTAGTTTTGTAATTTATTTTTAAAAATATAAAGGACAGATGATTCATCAGTTAAATCAAACGAAACTCTGCAATTACTAAGGTGCATACGAGAACTGCTCTCATGAAAATTTAATTTTTGCATCAAACGTAAAATCGCACTGTTATTTTAGAGAAAATTTAACTTTTCCTATATTAAATTATGTTCATATAAATTTAAATTCCATTTAATTTTTTCCTTTAGGCGTACAAGTTTAAATAAAAAATATTTAATATTTTACATAGAAAATCGTTTACGGCAAATATGGACTTTGAATAAATAAATATTTTTAATCCAATGATAAAAATAACTCACATAAAGTAACATTCACTAGATGCTATAATGTTTGATTAAATATTTAATGTTATATTTGATAACTTTGCATATCAAAAGTACTTAGTATAATGTAGAAGTTGCTCGAAAGGAACGGGAATTCGCATGAAGTCATCTGCTGTATAAATCTTGATGTAGATGACAGGGGGAAATACATCAATCTCAACTTGATTTTGAGCAGAATATACGTCAAGCAGTAAGGATTATGGTCTGGGTGTTATTGCTTAAGGAAATAGGTGACCTCATGGTAAATTTAAAATTTACCTTCAAGTCATAAACCTTGGGTCAGAAGGTTGATAGCTTCAATTTTTCAACAAATTAATGCGTAGCCACATATCACTAAAAATTTGTTACAATTAATTATGAATGAATTAAAATTTTTAAAATTTATTTAAAAATTGGTTTGCGAGTTGGTTGTTGAAAATTGGCCGCGATTGGTTGCCATGTTTGTGACGGCATAACAGTAAATTGTTTTCACGTCAGTACTGTCAACGGCTACTACCTGTATTCACAGTGTCAAAATTATTGTTGGTTAAGTGCAAAATATAATATAGTTTGTTACTAATTCAGTTCAGTAACGTGTGACAAAAGTTCATAAAAAGTTCATAAAAGGTTCATAAAGGCTAATTCTGATAATATACCTGCTGTGGATAATTTTATGGTCATAGATTTTCTCAAAAATGATATTCGGTTCAATTCAGCTGAAGTTCGAGGTGCTAAACCATAAATGTGAGTTTAAAAAAAATAATAACAATGTAAATGTAAATAAGAAATAAAATTTTTCTATTAAATATAATTAAATTATTTGTAGAGCGTTACGAGAAAGTTACCGTGACAAGGCTATAGGTTTTTTTCAACTTAACCGCAAACACGGTATTTGTACGGTAAAAGGACGTGTATGTCCAGATCATAAAGTTCGGAGTAAACCTTAAAATATTCATATAATGCTTATAAAAATAATATAAATCATAATTAGAAAAACAAAACACATACATACTGTTTAAATCACTAATTTTATTTCAATAAAAAATACACTGTAAATATACATAATAAAACTTCCCCCAACTAGGATAATATCGATAATATATTACAGTAGATTATAATATGTAAACTACATTAATAATTAATTTAGAACAAAAACAATCACTATCCAAAGTTATATACATATTTGTTTCATTGCAAAATAGTTTGATTGTTTTCATTGAAGTTTGCCATAGTTTTAAAACCACACCGAATCTTCAAACCACCACACTAAACTCTATTAACAATATTTTTAAAAAAATCCACCTATACTACAGTATTGCTTTAATTAAGGTTTTCAGTATTTTTAAGACGATGGCGATTTTTCGCCTTACATGTTTTACAAACCACCACATTAGACTCTTCATTTAATAAAATTTGTATATAATAATGCAATATAAATAAATCTGGATGCTAACTAACTCTAATACATGACCAGCCAGAGATTTCCCACAAAAGAGAAGGCACGCAAACCAGCGGAAAACTTTTACAGTCGAAGTGTGGGGCTCTTCTGTTAAGGCCTACCAACTAGAAAACCATTATGTATCACAACATATCCTGGAACTACTGTTTAAACATACCCTATCAAATGAATATATTCAATCAAAAGAAATGTACCAAAATCCTGAAAAACACTAAATATTTGAACTGTTTTGGTTTATTTAGAATATAAGTATACCATTTTCATTACTTTTTGTTTGGATAGTAGGTTTGCTTTTCTATTTCTCTTTTTTTTTTATACCCCTGCAGATGTTTGTTTTGATTCCGTGGAAAACTGCTTTGCCAGTCTATAATTTTACTAATTGATCTTCATCCAACTAATCACACACATTTCTGTACTCTTCGACTATCTACAAATTAGATTATTCTGCAAAACTTTCATAAGTATAAAACTTTTCATATACGATTACCTTCCAAATTGGTAGTCGAATTTTGTTTTTGTCTATTCGCGCTTGTCTATTTCTTGGATATTATTATTCGTGTCCTACAAAATAGACGATCCTATAAGGCTTTCTCATTGTTATTACTCTCGGTTGTATTACTACATGTAGATTATTTGCGGACATGCAGGGATATTCCTTCTTATAAATTTGACAAGCTAATTTATTTTCCCTACATGAATTAAATAATATAAATAAAAGTTATAAAAACGAATGCAAAAAACAAAAGGATCGCTAATCTACTTTTAATATTTCATTCTGAACTTACCTTTGAGCCTCCATATCTTATGTAAAGATATATGTATGAGTATAACGTCGAAAACAGCACCGAAAGCCTTAATAACAATTAAAAGCAAGTATATTTTCAAATCGCTAGCAAACCAACAAATGCAGTCAAATAAATAGTTTAAACCTATAGTACAATGACTAAGACCAATAAATTGTTTTATTTGCCCGAGACGATTCTTTCCGGAAGGAGCGCAAAACAAAATTTCGGTGAAACTTCCGAATTGTTCCGAGCTGACCTGATATTAGCGATATTGGCCTTCGTTACTATTGTGAGGTCACATACGTTCAGTTTTATTTCGGGAACTGTCGGCGCGTCATCGGTACTAAGTTTAAAAATATATTTTCAATTTGATATAACTTTTTAATTACAAGAAAAAAAAGTGAAACTAGTTTTCTTATGAAACTTATATATGATCTTTTTATTTATGACAAAAAAAATTGTTCAAAAGCCCAATAGGGGGTTATAGAAAAAGAGGTAGACCAAAGTAACAAGACCACCAAGACCAATACAAAATGGGTGTTTAAAATATTCCTTCTTTGGTCCATCGCAAAGGAATACATATACTGTTATATACTGTCTCCAAATAATCAAGGATATATTGGAATGTCTACTGGTATCAGTCAATTCATTTAATAATTTTATCAAATAAAAGAGTTAAGAATTGAAGAAAACATGAAACGATAAATCATGAAAGGAAAAACAGATTGAGTGAGATGTATTATGTGCGGTTTATCATAATCATCATGACATCGTGTTATTTTAATCGCCTTAAAATTGTCCACAATTTAAACGTGATTTCATTGTATTAAATTTGTATAATGTGACACATCAACCCAACAATTATTAATTTGGAAGCAAATATTTACCTATGTGATTTAAGAATTTTATTTTTAGATGGTAAATTTGATCATTTTGTTATTAAAGAAATGAAATATGAGAAATGCGTGAAATGTTTATATTATCGTTTCTGTTCTTTTTTGATTTTTTAAAATGTAATTATAATTAGCTTAAATCCATTGTTTTGACTGCCAAATCGATTCAAGTGTGTAATGGTTGATCCATATTTCACAGATATCATAGCCAGCCATATATCATATCATAACCTTCCATATGTATTATGGTCAAGAGCGGCAGCCACATCGCGTCGAGCTTCACTTATAGATAATTGAAGTTAAGCGACGCCGATAGTGGTCGAATTTGGAATGGTCTTAAATAAAATAGACAAAATCCAAAAAAAAACCTCTCGGCCCTTTACAGTAAAAGGGAATCGGATTAAAAAATCGTAACTGCAAATACGACACCCATCTAGCAAACGGTTTTTTCAGACCTAATTACCTAGTTAAATATTCAAATGTCGACACATAAGAAATGTATAAAATGTATACAGACTCCGCTGCACATTTAATCGCATAACCTCAAAAAGAAAAGTTCTTATTACTAATTTCAGGTGTGGTGGCATTTTTTGAACATTGATGGACTTCTTGCCCCATCTGCGATGCTAAAACCAAGTTAAATTCTTCTTCTTAGGATTCTACAAGAGCCGTGACTTGTGGAAATTCATTCTGTTCGCATGCTTTCCGGGTCTCTCACCATCGTTTTCTATTTTTTCCTTCTTCCTTGAAGAGATAGGTCTTTAAAATGGTTGTCTACCTTTTAGGAGATTTGCAGCGTGCTATCGCATCGCTATTGATTTGCTTTCCTATTTCTCTTTTTTTTGCATACTCCTTCGGGTGTTTGTTTGATTTCATGGAATAATTTAACTATTAGTCCATAATATAACTAGTTGATCTTCATCCAACTGATCACACAAAATTTCTGTATTCTTTGACCATCTACAAATTAGATTATCCTATAAAACTTTCATAAGTATAAGACTTTTCATATACGATTGCCCATTAACTCCATTATTTTGACTGCCAACTGGATTTAGATGTATAAACTCTTAACTGTGTGGTGGCATTTTTTGATTTTGATATTTTGAATTTGAAATAATTTCTCCCATTGTATGCTGACGAACGCCTTCTGATAATCAAGGAAAAAGTTTTACAGGAATTTTGGTGAATTTCTCTAGCTCTTTCGATTATTTGTCGAATGTTGAGTATCTGCTCCCGTGTACCTCTACCTTGAACGAATTTAGCCTTTTCTGGCGGAATTAGCCAAGATAAGTATGATTTTAAGCGTTCGTTGATATTATTGGTATGTGGCGTAAGAGCGATAAGGCGGAAATTTTCGCATTTATAGACCCTTTTTTGTGAAGAGGTATAAATGCTGAAACCAACCAATCTTCTGGCCAGAATCCAGTGTTCAATAATTTCTGGCAGATGTTGTGAAAGAACCACTCCTACTTCTCCCGTTGCTTTAATTATTTCTGCGTTGACTCCATTCAAGCGGAGGGTTTTATTCTTTTTTGAGATTGCGTATAGTATTTTTAATATCTGCTTTTAGAATATTAGGTTCACGTATTTCCAAATTTGGTATACTGGGATTATAATCCCAGTATACCAATCATTTGCTGTATCAATCTTGGAAGAGTTTGAAATTGGAAAAGAACTGAAGTTCTCGACAAGTTTTTTAATGCAATCATTTTTATCTTTTCAGCAGACTCCTTGGATTTTTCCATTTAGCGAGGAGTATTTAAGGCGATGTTCCTCTGACCATATACCATTTTTTCTGAATGGGGCCTTTATTTCGATTAAGTCAAAACTGGCTTCAGTCCTAATAATGTGTCTGAAATATTTGTATTTGTATTGTGTTTTTGATTTATCGACTCAGTAATAATGGTTCGTGTCCTATGCCAAAAGTCGGAGGATGTTATTTTATTAGAAAGTGGAATGAGTTTCAGTTTTTCGCGAATCTCTTCTCGAAGTTCCTAAGGATGCTGGACTAGTACCTTCTTGTGAATGGACTATTTGGGTGGTACTTTCAATTTCAAATAAAATCTAGAATAGAATAGTTAGTGGTCATTAGAAAAGGTTGTTTTTGCATTCAATTTGATTTCAGTAGTTGCCGTTGGGAGACTGCTATGTGTATAGATGATGAATATAGTTTTGAAATAAAGCGTTTGCGATTACCATTAGTGCTATAGTTTTGCTAAAATTTCCTTTATTCGGGCACTACGTTGTTCCAATCAATTAATTATCGTTCGTTTAAACAGGTTAATATTTTCGTGAAATGAGAGGATTGGACATTACTGATTCTATCCAGGGTATAGATAAGATAGTTTAAGGTTACAAGTACGAGATTCTGGGCTACAAAGATATATCCAAGAAGATGATGAACGGCATCTTAAACTTTTTGCTGTACCAAATAGACATGAGAGTGCGCATTGCCAGTACCCAAGTTCGTGATGTTATTGTTGAAGATACTTGCGATGGGGATGCGTGTTTACCATCCTTATTGACTGCTTACAGCATACCAGCTTAAAATCGTGACGAATTAGAATTGAGTAAGATCTGAAGTGCTACATGCTTTGGAGACCTTTTTTTTGAGCCTAGATTTTGTTAAAATGGTTATGATGGAGGTAGAAAGCCATACATTCTCGAGGTGAAAGGAAAAAATATTTCGTATAAATTCACTCTCGTAATTATAGTATGGGGGGCTATATGCTTCAGAGGAAGTTCATATACAACCCATTCTTTAATCGAAATACTGCATCTCGTCATAAGATCGTATCTGCAAGATCGTTTAAAACTCATCTTTCAGCAAGGTAATCCTAGTTCTCATACATCTCTTCAAACAGCACACTGTTTAGAAGAATTTGTGATAGCGACAAACTCGACTAATCCCCGACATCCCCAGACTGATCGCCGATAGAACATCAATGAGATAGCACTTACTGAACTCTTGAGCGGTTATTCCGGCAGTCAGCCACTCTAAACGAACTATAAGCATGTGTACAACGCGCTTGAAATATTTTACCACTCAGAGTAATGGTCCTACTCAGCATTTTTTTTTTTGTAAAAAATGCAAGTGGAATTTATTATCATTAGGTTTATATTAATATGATCATGATGTATATAAAAATGACAATAATTTTCAAATAATATAGATTTTTTTCAAAATGTATTTTTTTTGTTCTCCAGTATATCATGAGTTTAATATATTTATATAAGATGACATTTAATCGTGAGTAATATTTGGCATTCGGTCACGCTTATTGCAATATAAATGATTAAGGAACAACAATCAAATTTGAATCATAAAGTGATGAAAGCTTTTATCGAAACTACTTTCGTATTATGGAATTTATAAAACAATTTTCAGAACTTGTTTTCTAGTATTTGTGGATTGATTTAATGCATATTTTTGGCAGAATATGAAAATTATCTAAGTTCATATTATTTTATAAATGTTTGATCATCAAAGACTTAAATTCCACTTTCTTTATTATTAGATATATTTTAAAATATATCAGTATCTAATTGAAAAAGTTTTCAAACTTGAACGGCTGATAGCCCAAGGTGCTGAGATGCTAACCAAAATTTATTCCCGAATATGTTAGTTGACAAATTACTTCTAAAAATAAATTTAATTTAATACTATTTTTAGATGGTTCCTCTCGATAAATCAATTGTTTCATTAGCAGAGTGAGGTGTAGAGCCATCCTGTTGAAACCCATATATCCTCTACATCAATATTAATAATTCAGCTCACAAAAATCCAGTTATTATCTAACGATATCGAACACCATTCACAGTTACAGCTTCACCAACGACATTTTGGAACACCCTGACCTTAATAAACACTAAACAGTGACTTATAGGATATAAAGATTTGTCATGAATCAGTCGTGGATTTTTCTCACCTCAGATGCGGTAATTTTGTTTATTTATATCGTCATCAATTTCAAAATGGACTTCATCTGAAAAGATGATTTTTTGATAAATGATGAGAGATGATTATGTGTGCTGTTTGACCCAATTGACAAATGCACGATATTTTGAATGATCCGGTGACTTTACTTACTGTGTTATTTGAACCCTATATGCCTTCAGAGCTAAATTATTTTATAAAATACACCATGTTGTGGATTCACTGAGTTCAAATTGTTATGCACGTCGACTAATGGAAATTTCTCAGACATCAGTAACACTTCCGCGTACCAAATCAATATGCTCTTGTGAACGACCGCTACGATTATATGTTGTTCTTCTTTATCTTCCACCGAACCGGTTTCTTGAAATTATTGAACAATTCTATTAATAATGCTTTCAGATGGACGATTGCAAACCGTAAATATGACGTAATTTTGTAAAAACATTTTTCACTGAACGCCCATTTTCAAAAAATAATTCACCAATTTTAAAGAGTTGTTTTATTGTGTACGACTCAATTTTTATAAATGCCATATATTACACTTCTAAAATGAGACAGACCTAGGCAAATTCACAGTGCCATCTGTATTTTATTCACGAATTAAAAAGCCGCTTAATTTGAAGCTTTATTTCGAATGACGGTAACAGACTTAAAGGGAAACGACTTCGAATGACGTCCATAATAGGAAACCCTTTCCGTCTCTTACTAGCTGAAATTTATATGGATAACTTAGAAAGCAAGATAAATCAACACAAAGTGTTTAAATCAGTAGTTTATTGGTACAGATATGTTCATGATATTTTAATTTGCTTTACAGATACTGATAGACAACTAAATCAATTTATAATTTAAATAAATTCTCCATACAATAACATTAACAAAATAATAGAATGTACCAGTGGCGGCTCGTGGGTTTTTAAAGTGAGACGGCGTAGAAGAAAATAGTGCTGCTAAAGATTTCTTTTTACTTTCCCCTTCCTCCTTTTTATTTTTTGTGCTATCGAAACCCTATATAGGAGGTCAACCAGGAACCCAAAAAATTTTGTATTCTTACTACTTACAAGGACATTGGAGGATGGGTTGTTGCTTGTTGCGCATATAAGGGAATGAATAAGTAGGTAGTTACCGTTTCCCGAAGAGTAAACCATTCAAACAGTTTATTGTAACTGCAAATCAATAGAAAAAGTTCGAAAACAAACTTCTTCGAAAAAACTAATTACCGATAGGCTCGGTCGCAGGGAATCTACGTCCAAATCGCATGTTTTAGAAAGTAGTTAAACCCCCGAATTCTGGCAACCAATATAATATGTAACGCCAATATCGAGATAAATGAATGTGGCGTACGGTCGCTGGAGGTAAACGTCGGATCAACGATGTAAAAATTGTGGCGAGAGGATGGAATTTTAATCCGCATTATTTGATGTGATGTCTTCTTCTACATTTGGAGATTTTAATTTTAAAATGAGTTAAAGGAAATAAACTGAATGGAAATAAAATATGGTGTTTTGCTGTTTTGAAGAATATAGAGAGGTTAGAAATTAACAAGGGGAAAGAACTGGGTAGTTTGTTAAATGACCAGAAAACCTTAAATGGTTCACCAGTATTGAATTTATATTGCACGTCTAGACATTAAACATAGAATTTCCCACCATTATCAGTTATTGTGTTAATATGTTAATGTTACATAACTTATCGGCAATAGAGCAATTGATAATAGAACAGATCAAAATAAGATGATTTAGGAATAAATATGTTGGTAAATGTTAGTTATTAAAAAGATACAGGGTATTGAAAGTGAAACTAAATTTTCGAAAAATTGAGATAATTTAAATAGGGTCAGATATCAGGTTCAAATGACATGGTGACATGGTGACAAATCCGAATTTGGTACTAGTTTGAACCTAGTTCCTAATGGGCGTTTGCTACCTACTTTTTGAGGAATTAACTCGCTCTTTTTTTACCCTATAAAGCTGGGGATATTTTGACTTCAAAATAGAGAAGAGTCATAATTAAAGACAGGATTTTACATATTTTAGGAACTATTGCATATCTAAGCATGTTTTGGGATATCTGTATTATTTTCTTACGTTTTATGGTCGCACGGCGCCGTGTCTGGGCGGTCCCGGTCAGCAGATTGGGTTTTCCCTAATGGGACAATAAAATAAAATAAGTACAAAAACTTCTATTTTTATTTATTTTCTCATATTTGTTACTGTTTCAAAGTTTACAGACTGGTGCCAGTCTAAATTCGAAGTACCGATGTCTAGTGACTTAACTTATATTTATTCTGTAAACTTTGCTGTTTGTCAGTATTATTCAGGTTGTTGTTTGTTGTAGTCGCAGTTATTATTGTGCAGTTAGTAAGTGCAAACAAAATAAATGTGAAAGCAATGATTATGTCGAAAATACTATGTACTTCTTGGATTAAGCCTTACCCAGAACTTGCTTCGGACGGCGACCAGGTTTTATGCAAATCTTGTTCAAAAATTGTTTCCTGCTCAAAGAAATTTCAAATAGACCAACATATTAAGACGCCGTCTCACGTAGCTAAGGTTAGAAACATGAAGAAGTCTGGGCCTATACAGTCAGCGCTGAAGCAGTCATTTCAGATTTTTAAAAACGGAAACCATGACCAGTCAGAATTTAACGTAGATCTATTTAAAACGTTCTTGGCTGCTAATATTCCTTTAAACAAGTTAACCAACCCGCAAGTTAAGGTCTTTCTGCAAAAATATACAAAATTTAATGCTCCAGATGAATCAGCATTAAGAAAAAACGTCGTCAGAACCTTAAAGCACACATTATAACTAGTGCGTTTTATAATTTTTCGAGTTAATATTAATATTTAGTATAAGTTTCATATAAAACATTGTATTAGGTGTTAACTGAATTAATAAAGTATATTATATTATAATTTGAATTTATCTTTATTCAATACTCAATCACATAATTAAAGGAAAATGTAATTTAGGAAATCAAAATTTAGTTGCATATTCACTGCATATTTACGGATTTTTTGCATATATCCTGCATAAATTAAAAAAAATATGTGCATATATATGCGCATATCCTTAAGGTTTTTGGTTGCATATAATCCGGTCTTTAGTCATAATTATTCCCTCGTAAAAAAAGGTACCCTTAGTCAATATTGATATCTTACGCGGTTTGCGAGATATCCTTGTTTGAATATTCCTTGTTGAATATAAATTGCACATCTTGTCGATGGCTGAAAAATATAAAATTCACGTATACAAGTATCTTGAATACGAGGAAAAAACATGAAAATGTCAAAAATACAACGGAGTTTATTTAAAAATGACAATTTTTTGAAATTTACTTTAATAGGTCTTGAAAGCGTCCACCATTTATCTCAATACACTTTCGCAGGATCGTTGTTAAGTGACGCCTCAAATTATATTTTCTTCAGAAGGTATTTTATCCATTTTTAATACCATTGGAAGGTTGTTTTTGTAAAAGTTCGACTCGTGTATTGATTTCATCATGGTAAACTAAAGACTTCATATGACCCCACAAATAAAAGTCTAATGGATTAATGTCTGGACTACGAGGTGGCCAAGGAATCTCACCACCGATTGAATATTTGACATTCAAATGATTTCGCACTGCAACAGTAAGATGCGGTGGCGCCCCATCTTACATGAACCACATGTCTTGTCTTAAGTTTAGAGGTATACCGTCCAAAAGGCCTATTAAATCATTTTCTAAAAACTGCACATATTGATCTCCATTCAGTCTGCGGAAATTCAAATGGGCCGATTAAAAATTGTCGATAATGCAGCACCAAATGTTAATTGAAAATTCGTGCTGGAAATGTCGCTCTCTTGGTAGGTGTGGATTTTCCAGGGCGTAGTAACGATTTCGCCAGTTAAAAATTCCGCGTCTGGTAAAAGTTGCCTCGTCAGTAAACAATATTTTTTTTTAGGGACATGGAGTCTTCGTTTTTTTTATGTAGTAGTTTTTGACAAAATTCTGATCTAGCTGGCAAATCTTATGGCAATAAATTTTGAATAGGCGAAAAAATGATAGGGAAACAATTTTTCTTTATGGAGAATTTTTGAAACGGTAGATTTGCTAATTTCTGTAGATACCTCCAAACGTTTACTGCTTAGTTCAGGGTTTTCCGCGATACTAACCTAAATGTCCTCTTCTTGTTCTATACGTTTTCTATACGTTTCGGTCCTCCACCAGGATTGTTGTAATAAAACGAACGGAGGAGGAGCTTTTCCATTACACGGATGGGCAAGCATTTCACCATCCTAATCAATACAGATTCGGCAGGTGCAAAATTACAAACAAAGCTCTTCTAATATTCACCAACATAATACATAACAGCACTTACAAATAAAATACCGGTATTTTCAGGGGCATGAAAAGCGCATTCAATAATATCTGGTGCCCGAATGTGTTGTACGTGTCGAAGAACAAGAATCTTCCAAGATATTCATTTAATTTGATGATTTCGTACTTGGCTAATGGGCTTGTTAGGTTGGACATCGGACCGAACGCAGTTAGAAAAACCTTTCAGAGAGGATACCCTCAGGGTTCGAAATTGAACCCATCCATATGGCACTTGTCGTAGACATTTTATTATCCGAGTTTGGGGCTCTTTCAGAATTTGATATTATTGTGTATGCGGACGATCTAACAATCATAATGAGGGGTAATAGCCTACTAGCCCTTGAGATTAACATGAACCAGACCGTTAACGTAGTTCATGACTGGGCGATGTCTAACAAACTCGAATTTATCGAAACTCGATTTATCGAAACTTTCATTCGATAAATCCACGTATCTGGTATTCGGTAGGAAGCTGACTGAGAATCCCACGGTGAGAATTGGTGCTAATAGCATTAAGAGATCAAACCAATCATATACTTGGGTATGATGGTGGATGATAAATTGTTATGCTGGCATGTAAAAAAGGCAAAGTGCTATTTCAGGTTCTCAAGAAAGTCCTTGGTAAGATGTTTCTTAGCCTTTTGAGTCACTGCGAATGATCTTTTATGATCATGATCATTTCTCACACAATTATGGGTGCATATACAACAACTTCTACAGCTGCAGCATCAACCTTGGCCAATATACCATCCATCGAGGATCTTATATTCGAGCATTTGGACGTGAGGATCCATAAAAGAGGCGGTAGTAAACAGATACTGATAGATTTTCTCAGGCAAACCTAAAATAGTAAGGAGAAAGATTAGAGCTTTCCTGAGAGGAAGAACTATTGCCAGGTGGTAAGAAGTTTGGGAGTCCGGAACCACCAGAAGGACAACGTACAGTTTTTTCCCGAACATCAATGCCATACAAGAACTTCGAGTAATGTTGAACAGAAAAATTACACAGGTCCTGAGTGACGTGGTCGGTTCTGGACACACTCAGAGGAATTGGTAAATTTGAGAACCCGAGATATCCAGATTGTAACAATAAGGATGACAACCCAATCCCCAAGATCTACAACTGCGTAAAATATCCCCAAATAAGACAAGAACTAAAAAGATTCGTGGGACCTGACTGGCCTATCGACCCAACATAACTGCTCCAAAAGCTGATTCAAAAAAACAAGCTACATTTGTTGGAGGATTTTATGGGGGATAGGCTGGAGACAGCGTGGCAGGTTTAGAATTTATCTTAAATTGCATTAAAGATTAGTTTGTTTTATTTCAAGTCATAAGTTGTATTAATTTAGTTATTTATCGCTAGTTGTATAATTTATAAGCTGTGGCGTTGGTGTCCGCTGGCGTTAATTGATATAGCAATAAGAAACAAATAGGCTTTGGCATTGTATAAAGCTCCAAGGATGAGCACACATCATTGGATGCAAGTTAATAAAGAGCACTTCAGGAGGGTTTTAGGTACCTCCTGAACTATGGTCCAGGCAGTGGGACCCGCCTCTCACCGCTTCACATTGGAAATAAAAAAGGTATTAGAGGTGTATCAGCAACTAAAGCTATTTAGCGACTGGACCTACAGCTTAATGTGGGTTCCGCACTACGGTCATCAGCTACCGACAACCCAGGTCACCACCCCTTCAGGCTACCCTTAGACATGTGCTTACCCATAAGTCGATCAGGAAGCCTACCGACTGATGAGTGACCAACGTAGAACACTTCTCAGAAGACATTTGGCCTCACCCAGCCTTTAAATGTCGTGACTGAGGGGTAATTCGTTGTCGGATTGTACACTCTTGCCTAGAAACAATTACAGACATTTAAATGCAGTTGTGTGTGTGTGCGTGTATTTATATATGTGTGTGTGTGGGGTAGGAAGTAATACGAACAGAAAAAAGAAAGAAAGAAAAACAACCATCCGAGTGCTGGAATCGAACCAACTACTGCGTCAACTGCGGTTTAGGCACAGTATCGGGAGGCCGCCGCCTTTCCTTCCGCGCAAACGCGATTGGCCGGTGGAGACATGTTTATGGAAACTGCGAAAGGCTGTTTCAACAGAATGTTATTTTTAGTTTATGTTTTTATATCTTTATATTTATTATAAGAATACGGTCAATAAAGCATTAGATTAAGAATGAGAAGAAGTAGTTTTTACCTAATTGTTAAAATAGTAAAAATATTATTAATAATTAAAGAGAGGCACCATCCTATTCATTTATGGATAGGTGGTGGAGAGGGATATTATAGGTTTCCCCTTTTTCTTCTTATTCTTCTTCTTATTATTCTTTTTTTCTTCTTTTTCGGCTTGATTAACATCGATCCATTAACCCAAAAAGTAAATATTGGTGTTTTGGTCATTTTCTTTTGATTGAAGCACGACACTCAAATATTCTGTCTCTCAGATCTCAATATCTATTCGTGTTGTATGGAATTTGGATTGGTGATTTTGTTGTGTGGATCTACGGATCGCCTGCTGTTTTGGGAAGTTAATTGGGTATTTGAATAAAAAATAATTTTTTTTTAAACTTTATCATAAATAATATTAGTAATCGATGCAAAAATCTTTTTAAAAACTTATTACAGTTAATTATAATTAATTAAAATGTATCAAATTTAAAAAAATCACATTACTATGAACGCGCCGCGATTGGCTACTATGTTTGCGACGTCAGAATACCACCGTTTTCATGTCAGTACTATTAACGACTTCTATACTGTCTATATTATTATCAAAACTATTGTTGGTTAGGTGCAAAACAAAATATTGTTGATTACTAATTTAGTTGAGTAATATGTGACAAAAGGCTCATAAAGACTAATACTGATAATACACCTGCTGTGGATATTTTTAAGGTCACAGATTTTCTGAAAAATGACATTCGGTTCAATTCATTTGAAGTTAGAGGTGCTAAAGCATCGATGTAAGTTTTTTAAAAAATAATATTAGTGGAAATGTAAATAAGAAACAAAATGTTTCTATTAAATATCATTAAACTATTTATAGGGTGTTACAAGAAAGTTACGGTTAATGTTATAGGTTTTGTTCAATTTAAATGCAAAAATGGCATTTGCAAGGTAAAAGTCGGTGTAAAGCTTATACAGTTACTTTGATTATTAATGAGAAATTAAGAAAAGGCCAAGACACTCAATACCGCGATTGTGCAGCTGCAGCAGGTAATAAATACACAAGAAATTATATAATGTGATAATAATTTGTATATATTTGATGACAGGTTATTGTAAACATGCATTAGCACTACTCATGTGGACACATCGGAAAAGTGAAGGTCTAACACCCACTGAAGAAAAATGTTAAATATTGAGTAACCAAAAGATATTTTCTGGTTTTGTAATTATTTTTTTGAGTAAAAAATCAATATAAATCATAATTAGAAAAATAAAACACATATATACTAAGTAATGTCTGAATGATTGTGGCGTGTTCATATATATTTTTTTTCTTTATTTGGGTTTTTCGCCACGATCTAAAACTAAAAAAATACCAAAATATCTGTTCTTATTTAAATAAAGAATCACTGGGTAAAAACAAAAAACCAAACGGAGACAAATTTCTCAGTGATTCTTTTTTGTAATAAATTTGCTTAACGAACAAAATTTTAAAAATATAAAAATGTTCTAAAAAAATATACAAACTTTTAACCTTAACATTTCGGGAAGTATTCTCCCGTTTTCAAAACGAACCTAAAATAAAGTATATTAATTTCTATAAATTATGAAAAGATAGAAAGTAAGTATATTTTTTGTATATGTCAATGATACTTACATTGACAATTACAATAGATACTGTTTAAATCACTAATTTTATTTCAATACAAAATACACTGTTAAATATACATAAAACTTCCCCCAACTAGGATGATATGGATAATATATTATAGTAGATTATAGTATGTAAACTGCATTAATAATCAATTCAGAATAAAACAATCACTACCCAAAATTATATACATATTTGTTTGATTGTATTCACTGAACTTTGCAATACTTTTAAAACCACACATATTCTTCAAACAATAGAATAAATCATCATTATTAGAGATCAAATCAATATTAGATTAAGTCATCTCCTGATGATGCTAACATGGTTAGCGAAACGTGCGTCGAGCAGTTCAAAAAAAGTGTTTTGGTGTTTAGTGGTAAATCTCTTCAAGTTTAGTGTTTCACACCAAAGGTTCCAATAGAAGAATTCATCACACTAAACTCTATTAACAATATTTTTTAAAAATCCACCCATACTACGTTATAGCTTTGATTAAGGTTTTCACTATTTTCAAAACGATGGCGATTTTTTGCCTTACATGTTTTACAAACCACCACATTAGACTCTTGATTTAATACTATTTGCAAATATAAATAAATCTGGCTGCTAACTAACTGTAATGCATGACCAGCTAGAGATATTCCAACTAAGAGAAGGCACCATTTTTTTGTGTGGAAACTTATAGTCGAAGTGTGGGACTCTCCTATTCACGTTTACCCACTAGAAAATCATTATCAGCCTACCATCAGTCGTCAATGTCTGTAATAAATTTTTAATCTATGTTTAAACATACCCTATCAAATGAATATGTTCAATCAATAATTGAAATGTACCAAAATCCTGAAAAATACTAAATATTTTAACCGTCTTGTTTTTATTTAGGTATATAAATTTAGCATTTTTTTAGTATTTGTATGGATAGTAGATTTGCTTTCCTATTTTTTTTTGCATACTCCTTCAGATGTTTGTTTTGATTCCATGGAAAACTGCTTTGGCAGTTCTTAATTTAACTAGTTGGTATTGATCCAACTGATCATACAAATTTCTGTACTCTTCGACCATCTACAAATTAGATTATCCTGTAAAACTTTCATACGTATAAGACTTTTCATATACGATTACCTTCCAAATCGGTAGTCGAATTTTGCTCTTGTCTGTTCTTGTCTAATTCTTCAATACTATTATTCCTATCCTAGAAAATTGACGATCCTGTAAGGCTTTTTTATTGTTACTACCTTCGGCTGTGTTTCTACATGTAGATAATTTGCGGACACACAGGGATATTCCTTCTTATAAATTTGGCAGGTTAATTTGTTATCTCTACATGAATTAAATAATATAAATAAAATTTATAAAACCGAATGCAAAAAATAAAAGGAACTCGAATCTGATTTGATTTTGAACTTACCATTTCATTTTGAGCCTCCATATATATATATATATATATATATATATATATATATATATATATATATATATATATATATATATATATATATATATATATATATATAATTATTTCAAAAAGCGTCCCTCTGACTAAAAATTTAGCAGAAGCATTTTTTATTAGCAAAACAGTGTTATTTCCAAAAATTTTACGTGCTTCAAAAGGAAACTGATTACCATTATTTTATTTTTAAAAATAGCACCCCTACCGCCGACTTTTAATGCACCTCCATGTTTCAAGTTTCAATTTCAAACCGATTCAAAAGTATTAAAAATTTTCAAATTTATTTTAGAACTTTGAAGGAAACTTTCATATTCAATACTTATTGAACACGTATACAGCATCGAAAACAGCACCGAAAGCCTAAATAACAATTAAAAGCAAGTATATTTCAAATCGATAGCAAAACAACAAAAGGAGTGAAAGATATAGGTTAAAACTATAGAACAATGACTAAAGATCGATAAATTATTTTATTTACCCGAAACACCGATTCTTTCGGAACGTCTGTTTCAGGGCGAAAGAAAATTTCGGTATAAGTAACCGAATTGCCCCGAGCCGAACCGATTGGTTTTCGGTACATTTTGTGAGATCACAAATTGTTCCGATTGTTTTCGGCAATTGTCAGCATGTCATTGGTACTAGGTTTAAAACTTTATTTTCAATTGGATAATTATAAGCAAAAAATAAAAATAAAAATAGTTTTGTTATATAACTTATATATGATCTTTCTATTTATGACAAAAAAAAATGTTCACATGCCCAATTCGATCTCAACTTAGTGAGGAGCAGAGACTTCGAAACAATTTGCGAGAGTTCTTTAATATTTCCGAGGCACCCATTACGGCCTCAAACAATATATTATCAATCAACATATTAAAATGAAATATTGATATATTTTTATAAATAATTATTATTTATAACACCTTTCTTTTATCTATTTGAAAATGACCTTAAACTTTCCAGTTAGACCTTATTCCTCGCTTTGTTGAGTATAAAAATACATTCAAATTTGTCCTTCTGGATTAAAATAACCGGGGACTGATGAATGCTTTTATAAAACCGATTGATCATTGACAAGGTTCGAACACTTAAAAATTGCCGGATATAAAATTTAATAAAATCACGCGTTAAACGCTGGCAAACATGCTGGCTGATATAAAAAGATATCTGCAAAATATATTTTTGTTTTAGTTGAATTATGGATTCGATGATGTAAAATACGTATTTAAAAAATACTTTGTTATATTAAATTCAAATATTTATTAAATATATATTTTATTGATGAATGATGAAAGTGCAAATTCTAAGATTTCTTGGTGTTTCCAATTAAGAATAGTTTAATTTTCAACTTATTGGAAATACAAACATCCATCTTAGTAATTATGATTAAACGCATTAAATATGTTAAAATTATGATATATTTCTTAATTTTCTATGTTTTCTTTTATTTTCATTTATTTAATACTTTTAAAAAATTAAATTTTTTAATATTTCTCTTATAATGGAATAATATTAGATTTCGTTTCTCATTAGTTTATGTACATACCGCCAATCTCATTAGTTTATGTACATACCTCGTAAACGCTTACGGTTATTTTTAATACCGGATATACATAGCAAGTCGTAAATAAGGTTACTTAGTTATTTCGGATCAAGCGTGGACCAACTGTAGTAATTTGAGTCAAAAATGTAATGTGAATCTATTTAGTCTTGAAAATATTGACATATAAATAATATAGATCGACATGACTTTTGGAACATTGATGAGAATGCGCTTTTTGCATAGTTGCATAGTTGCATAGTTTCATAGTTTCGTAGTTATTAAAATACCTTTTCACATAAATGGCTTAGAATGTCCCATTTTCAAGTATCTGCTTCTCCTTTATATCATAGGGTAATTGAGATTATTTGTACCTAACTTTGGACTGGACTATAAAGGAATTATCACAAGACCGTAGAGGCTTTAAAAGTTTTATTCTACGAACCTTTAAAGCCAGTTTTATTGTTTTCTATAGTTTAGTTTGTTTCTGTCTCGTTTACAGTACAATTAAGTCTTTAAGTTGATTTTATATAAAATGGCAAGTTCTAATCGTCGATTTTGCAAAAATCCAGCAGATAAGTTTTGTTATATATGTGGACGATATTTCTGTTTCTATAGAACAGTAGGATAACAACAGAACATTACAGTAAGAAAGATTGGCCATGGATAAAGAATGTAATGGTTTCGAGTACCTAAAAGCTATATTTCCTCAATTAAGTGATGCAAAATTAAAAGAAGGCATATTTGTTGTACCTCAAATAAGAAAGCTTCTAGATGAATTTCATTTTCAAGAAAAATTAAATGAAAAGAAATTGGCAGCTTGGAAGTGTTTTGTAAGAATAATGAAAGGATTTCTGGGCAGTAAGAAAGATGAAAACTATAAAAACTTCATAGATTAACTCTTGAAAGCCTATGAAATACTAGGGTGTGGCATGTCCTTGCATTTTTTACACTCCCATTTGGATTCTCTTCGGAATATTTGGGCGCAGTAAGCGACGAATAAGGAGAGAGGTTTCACCAGGACATCAGGACGATGGAAGCAAGATACCAAGGACGCTCGAACCGATTTGTGTTAGGCGACAACTGCTGATTTTTAAAAATAGATGATGCTACAGAACACAAGAGGAAAAAGTAAAGGTTTTGTCACTGTATGACATCTCATGTAATATATTTTTTACTCACATAATCGTCAGTAACGTCTTTGCATAGATTTAACACGTTAATGTAACATAAATGCACATAAATGTTAGATTGTAAAAATATTCCTTTATTACTCCACCACCAACCCCCTACAAAAAAACTATACGTGTTACAGCAATTAGGTTATCATTTTCGGATTTGGGACTACAAAATACTTCATATAGCCAATTTTCATCAATGTTACCTCAAAAAAGTTTATATTTGTTGACCTGTGTAATTAGTCTGTCATTCTTGAATAATCTTCCGACACCTTTCCAATAGTAGTTCCGAAATTAACGATAAAAGTTAATGTATAAAGGTTTAATTAAAATAAAAATTAATAATAAAAGTTTTTGTATAAAGGAAAGAAACGATTATCTAGTTGTTTTTATTTTTTTTAGAAGGCATTTACATTTTGGTTGATCAAGACAAAGGTATTATCTTCATCGAATTATGTAAAATACGTAACAAAAACGTCCTTGACAGTATTTTTTAAAATTAATTTAAAGATTGCGTGTAACGTGTAGGAAAAATCTCGTTCGTGTTAAAAACGGTTCAGGAAAAGAGTTTTATCAAATTAGTGTTATAACTCGCGAAATTACAGCCGTATTAGAAAAATCTTGATTATACCGCCCTGTGAAATTCAGCAATTTGAAGTAAATTAAGCATTTGCCTAATACTTTATTTTTGAGTTGAAATAAAAATACAGCACTGAGTAAACACACTTAAAAATGATAACTTTTACTGACTGACATACAAATATGCACAACAAATATGTTTCAGAACATTAAAATAAATATTTTTTGTTGTTTATAAAGTCAGGAATATAAAATGATATCATTTTGTTATTGAATTGTTTTGAAACATGTTGAACCTGTTTTTTTTTGCAGGCAATGTTTATTAAATTCTTAATTATCCAACATTTTAATTTTATTATTTTCATACGAAACCTGAATTAAAGTTTTACCAGCATAATCAATAGTTTAACACTCTTGGGGGATAAACAACTAGCTACAATGTTGCAGTTTTCGTGTTGCAACGCTTCGTTTGGCCTATGTGAGTTTCATCGTTCTAGAAAACTAAAACTTCATATCAGATCTAGAAAAGCAGTTCGGCCGTGTTTGAGTAAAAAAACCACATGACATCACACCCAAGATATCCCATATAATCTTATTAAGAGCATATATAACATTTAAGCGGCAAGCAAGTAAGCAAGGCATCAATAGAAGAACTCACCAGGCCAATAACAATGGACAGCTACATCCGATAGGAAGACACTAAAAGCTGCCTCTTTCTATTTAACACAATCATGAACGAAATAATAAGGAACATACGAACATTGAGAGGCTATAGAATTAGAAATCACGAGATAGCAATGTTATCTTATACAGGTGATGTAGTGTTAGTTGCTGAGAATGAAGACAGTTTATAGAGACTCTTACAAGTTAATCGCTAGACGAAAACATTAAATTTGATTTGCCAGCAATACGTACGTACTTTTTTTTCTTGCTGATTACTTGATGTTTAAAGCTTGCATACCGCGTACGTGATCTTTGACCAATATGCGCCATCTTTTCTTGGCTACGGGGGCAAGCCACAAAATTGTTTTCTTTTTTTGAATATCTTGTTTTTCATGTTGTCTGTTTTTGATTTTTTGTTATTTATTTAGGGTTCTTAGACGGGGTCAAATTTAGGGTCCTAAGACGGAACCGCATTTAGGTGGGCCATGCCACGTTACTTCGATCACGTTTTACTTTTTTTCTCTCTGTCTTATTTTATAACCTTGTCTTTTCCTTTATCTTTGAGGCTAAAGAGGCCAATCTTTCTGCTGTGAAAGACATTTTATGTGAGCCTTTTTTATTTTACTTTTACTTAATTATTGGCGCCCAACGTAGAGCCCTTATTTATTTTTTTTAATTCTTAGTTTGGGGGTCGCGGGGGCGATGTAGCCAAACATCAATATTATTGAAATTATTTATATGATTTCTATTCATAACTTACGTAGAATTCTAGTTAATAGTCTAATATTAATCTCTCTGGTAGCAGCGAGCGGGATGAACTAGTGCGAACTCCTAGAGCATCTTTGGGATTTTCTGGCCTATTCTATAGCAAGGTCAGTGGCGCTCACCCCTACTCTTCGGTTGATCTGGGTTAAAGAGGCATAATCTGCACGCACATTTCACAGTTCGCTCTGGCTAGCACCCGCTCATCGGCTGTGTATAGTAGTAAACGTTATTGTAAGTTACAACCCCTTTTCAAATTATAATAAAGTTATTTTCTTTTCGTTTATTGTGTTTATCTTTCTACACACTAACAGTGCGTTGCAAGCTGGAAAACACTTTTGCATGGAGAAAGAAGCGAAATTATAAGAATTTGCTAAACGAAAAATATTTATAACTGAGTCCTGGACACGAAGAAAGAAGCTATGGGCATACCAATAAAATGGATGGCAGGAGAATAGTAAGAGTGGTCGAGAGAGAAACATCTCCATTTGGTTGGAGTAGTCAATGTTGGCCCGGAAACGGTAAAGTAACAACTTGAACATACATTAGGAAAGTTAATGAAGAAAAAACAGGCAACACGCTTAAGCAAAAGTAAGAAAAAGACATTTCAAACTTTCGAGTTTGAGCGAGGCTACCAAATAATAGTGATGCTGAAGTCACGTTTTCCCTCTAGTAAAAATGGTACTTTTTCAACTTCAAATTCAACAAATTTAAAGTAATGATGGTCTCACTTTGTTTATGCCCTCGATATAATGCGATCCGCAACGCTGCAAAATAAGCGGTTGTCTCAGCTTTGTCCCCATCACTGGATGTAAATTTTCGCCCAGGAGGTTATATGTTTAGATAGATCTGGGAAAGGAAAATAATTGCTGGTAAGGAAATAAGTCTGGCGAATATGGTGCACTTCTATGGAATGCCACGGTGTTTTACAGAAATAACTCGAATATTGTGTAGATAAATTATCTTAGTGAAAGATCACTTTATTTTTGGTTAAATATAGAAATTTAGCCTAAATAGTACCTTTCAATTTATCCAGTAGAGAAACGTAATACTTTCGGTGATGGTTCTCCCTTTTTTCCTCCCGAAAATCTCACAAAATCGTACCAATGCTTTTATCCATGTTTTGATTACTACTTCATCTATGACATATAATGGTGAATCCGTGTTTCCTCTACTATGATAAAACATCTCCTAAACTCAAAAAAATTATCAAACCTATTTCATTCGAATGTGCCTTTGGTCGACTCTTAAGAAACGGGGCAGCAATGAAACGGAAACTTTTTCATATACAAAACATCTATTATTGATTTAATTGAGTATTGCCCATAAGTAATAATTCCAGATTTGGCCAACAAAAATACTATGTGTTCCACGGCTGTGTGAATCGGCTAGCATTTTTGAAACATAGATATTATAATGCATCAACCGTTTACCCTGAATCTAGCTTCCTCAGAATATCATATATTTGAAGCTGTACATAATTGTTTCAAGGAAAGAAATGTACCACATTACCAGTAATATTATCTCCAATCGAAATTACCTGCATATATAACAAGGTTTTTACTGAAGTAAAATTTATTTAAGATTTGGAAGTCATTAGTGTGATATTTAATATGTAGCATTATCTGTTCATATCAGGGTCGGAGTGTTAATACTAATGGTGTTAATAGTGATTATGTATGGATCAGCTCAGACTCAAAGAAGCTATATATTTTTATAACGAGTGAATAGTGAAACACAAACTATAAAATTTCACGAAGATATAAATGCAGTAAACTATGTCAATAATTGTAAGAAAAAGTTTCACCAAGGGACTGTAATAACAATTTAATTACAATAGAGGAAGAAACCAGAAGATGTATTTAAGTGTAAAATATATTAGTCTCTACTATTCTCTTAATTTTCTTTTTAGAAACAATTATAAAGAGAAACTGAATAAATACTAAGGCAAAATTTTTACTAGGCAGTATCGTCCGCAGATGATGTTGGCATGATGTGTAGAAAGAAAGAAGAATTGGCACAGATGTTTAAACAGTTCGAGGAGGTGGCATTTAAGTGGATATCAACAAGGGTGACCTAAGACGGTTTAAAAATTAATAGTTTTAAATATATATATACTTAGCAATTATAACTCACAATGAAGTATCAAAGGACGTTGTAGCAAGAATAACGACTGGATATAAATGTTTTTTCTCTGTATTGAAATCTAAATCAAAATGGAATATCCAAGAACACAATAGTAAATATATACTCAACAATAATTAGATCAATAACATTATATGGGTCAGACACTATAACTGGATTCTAATAAAGAAGACGAACTATAATTTCATACCCGCTAAAACAAAAATACTAATGAAAATATATGGCCTTATCTAAACGGAAGGGGGTTAGACAATTAGAACGAATTATGACCTGTTAACAAACTAAGTTGGCGAGGCCATATAGAAAGGATGGACAGCGAAAGAGCGCCCAAGAAAATATTATGCCAAGAAAAGAGCCTACATAAATTAAAGGGGAAGATCAAGCTAGAGATTCCACTTCCTCCCCGAGTGAGAAAGAATCTGCAAAATATGAGAATAATCGATTGGAAAGGGAGAGCGAAATATATAAAGGAAGAGACAAGGAAGCATTGATACAAAAGGCGGCACTCCCCTATAACTATATTATAGTGGTTAGTCACCGCCCCCGTAAAGAACATAGACCTGGATGACCTTAAAAAAAGGCAGAGGTACTTGAATAGCTGCCGAGTCATAGAGAAGTTGAAGAATATGTCAGTTAACATATAACAGCAATTTGAATGACATAGGTAATCAAAGTGTGTTAAAAGAGAGAATCAAAGCTAAAAATAGATACTTTAAGATTAGGTTAGATATTTGAAGCAGTAGTAATAGTTAATTATTTTATATTGTAAATTTAAAAAAAGTAATTTAAAAATAGTAATAGTTAATTAATTTATATCGTAAATTTAAAGAGTGACATTTTCATTTTATTATTCCAAAGGGAATGAAAAATCATGATCTTTTGAGTGGGAAAAATTGTACATATTTAAACTTAATGAAAAGAGTGACCAGCGTCAGCATAAGCAACAAAAATAATCTAACAAGTACAGGGGCTATTTTATAATAAATAGCCCGTTTTACTATAGACATGTCATAGATCTTTGAGGGGAAAGGGTTTAGTAAAAGAAAAGTTATTCAAATATCTCGCCAAATAGTAGTCATCCAACATGTAGCGCAGTTTATTCCCATCGAACATTTATATAAAATAAAATAAGTATATTAAAAATATTCATAAAGTCCCTCCCAAGCATTTATATTTAAATATGTTACAACTCGTATGGAATTCATCAAAAAAGAAGTTGTTTATTCCTGCTATTAGAAGAGTAATAAAATTATTTTGCTGCTTGAAAACTCGAAGAAGATTATTGATTCAATGAACATGATTAACTATATTTTTTTTAATTCGGAAACAAATTATTTTGAATCAATATATATAGTGTGTAAGGAAAATAACCTTCGTAAATTTAACCAACGTTTTTTTTTACATCATTTGAAAGAAAACAGTTCCTTACACCAATAGTCAAAAACCTTATTATATCCCCAAATTATTATATCACCAATCGAAAAGTAAGATAAAGCTATGATAAGAATTAAAATTTTGAGGAAGTGTGTGTAAAAATATATTTGGCAAATATTAAGTGGTTATTATTTAATGAACAAACTACAAATAAATTAAAAGAACATTGTTAAAACATTTTTTTTTATTTAAGAATCACTCCATACATCAGCCGAAATCGAAATGAACAACATCGCATTGACTAACTGAGATAATCCCACAACAAAGAGTAGTATTTCAAAATGGCAATAAAAACTAAATGGCGTAAAAAAACACAATATATTTATGCTGAAACATATGGAATAAATGGCTAAAAATATTACAATTTATTTCCAAAAAATTTCAATCAAATAAAAAACTGAACACTAAAATTCCAAAACTGGGTATGCAAGAAACATGATACTGTTGTGACTTTGTCAATTTTTAAGAACATTTTTAAAAGTTCTGATATTTTTTGCATTTAGAATATATGTTTTAAGGAAACTTTTTGTTCAAAATGGTGTAAAGAATTGTTGGTTAAATTTTTGTACGTTATTTCCCTTACGCCTATATCTCCATTAAGATTAAAATATGCTTATGTAAAGTGTCTTGCAGTGAATTATAGTTTTCGATAGGGATAGGGATATGGATAGATAGGGATCATGATGCATGAAAATCGGCTATGAGAAAAAAAGTTTTTAGGAAAAGAAAAATTAGAGAAATTGCTCGAAAAATTCGAGAAAAACTGAAAGTGGTTTTTTTCTATGGGATTTTTGAATGAACTCAAGACCATAAATCACGATTTGAACGATGATGGATATACGTATTTTTTTTGTTTTGTTCGTTATGGTCTTGGAAAAGTTTTCAGGAAAAAAAACGATCACATACTAGTTTATTGAAATTTGGACAAGACAACCTCTGTCGGATCAGCTAGTAAGTGATAATTTTTGATGGAGTTAGTCTTCTAAACAGAAAAAAATATGAGATGGTAGAACCTACTCCACCATCTTTAAAGTAACTGCATGCATCATTCTACATTTCAAAAAATTATTCACTATATTGAAAAAATATTTGAAACAAATGGTTCTTCAGATTTTCATTTAATCATAAGCAAAATTATTTGAAGAGACCTCGATAGTATTACTAGAATTATTACATTGTATATTCAATTTAAATATTATTGACTATTAGTTGTTATTTTTTGTTCAAATTGTCGGAACAATATGTTTATAAAACTTATTTTTGTTTATAATATATATATGTTTATGATAATATATTTATTTATAATAATATATATTATATATGCTTATAAACAATATTTCGTCAAGTCTTGAAATGTTATCGGGGTCAAAGACAAATTGAATTTGGAACGTAAAGAAAATCATGATAGTGATTTCTTAAAATTCAATGAATTTAGACATGTGATGTTCCAACATTTTCATATCCTCAATATAATGCGATTTGTCCAAATATGCAAAATAAGCAGTTGTTTCAGATAGTCATTTTCTAGCCAAAAATACCTCTTTGCGTTATTTTCGCTTTGTTGATATTATTAAAAATTGATAAAAATAATAAGATATAATCTATGCCATGCACCTCAATTGGAAATAATTATATTCAAAAATATGAAAATAATTAGACTGAATTTCTTAGTAAACAGTATCTTTGATCAGTTTAAATATATTTTATTTGAGTAATATCCGATACCAAAAATAAGAAAAATCAATCCCAACTCTTCACCAGCTTTTTTCATTAAATGAAACCATATGTTGCGTTATGCTTAAAAATATCATGAGCAACATTCATATGCGAATAGCAAATATTAAATCTATCCTTTGGAATTAAAATAGCGAATTCCCATTTAAATTTATATGTGTTTAAAGCATTTTCAAGTAATGTCTTGAAGTGGACACTAGAAAAAGAGATTGAGAAATATACTAGGGTAAAATACTAGTACTAGTACTAGTACTAGTAATATACTAGTAATAAAACAAAAATATTTGCTTTTTCCTTTGTTTATAATAAAGTATGATTCTTCACTTCCGATCAGAAATTTAATCCGATTTCAACTTTTTCCTCTGACAAATGAGTGAAATGCCTAGTGAAAGTAGGGCAATTTTTTAGACATTATTTTAAAAAAGGCTTCAAAGTGACCATATTAATTCGTACCGCTCAGCTCTGGTTTAAAAAGTCCTAGGTGGGAGACAGTAGACTAGAAGAAGGGGAAGATTAGGTCGTCGTCATCAAACTGCCAAAAACGTGAACGTCAAGAATATTTTTGTTTCACCTTAACATAATTGTCGTTGAATTACTTAATTCAATCATTAGTAATATTTTTCAACAATTATATAGTATTATAAAAATGAATGTCTCAGGTATATGGAGGCAAATTAGGTGAATATGGAAAGATTGTCCAATAAGAGTGTCAGAATTAAAATAAGGCAGCACAATGATTATTACAAGTGATAATCCGGTAATTTTTATTTTACTTTGAAGAGCAAAAAATGAGATTATATTTTGAAAAATCGTTCGAATGTCCCTCAATTTCCGTTCACAATTTCACACATATCATGTGGTAGATTTTCATTGGTGATCTGAATGTTTTGTAAAGAATTGTTCGGGGTTTAGTTCTGTAAACCAGAGATTGGACATAACTCTACAAAAAAATTATCCAAGGGCGTGCAATCGCATGATCTTGGTGGCCAGTTCAGGTCAAAGAAACACATTTTCATCACCGTCTTCAAAAAAAATGATATCAAAAAATCAACGTTCCATCACTACTTCAGTCCAAAAAACCCACCAAATAATGGCTTTCTAAGTATGAAGCGGTAACTTCTAAAACATTTGAGGATTTTTCTTAGTCCAAATCGTGAAGTTATGTTTGTTCACAGATCCATTAAGCCAGAAGTACGCTTCGTCGGAAATGATTATTTTTCGCCAAAGTCACTTTATAACTTCCAATTTCTATGCACTATTGAATCGTACATTTTTCATGGTGAATTGACATTATGTACTAATCAGTCTATGTACTATAGCAGTCTATGAATGACATTTGTGATATACATTTCAAACAGTGTTTCCGCTACGTTTATATTTTAAACAGCGTTTTCGCTACGTTTCAAAGACACTCTTATAGGAAAAATTATGTTAGCCAATGATTGTGTAGGTGCCCATAATTGCAAGATTATATGAAAGTTAGGTGTGCCACGTTAAGAGTGAAAACGTGTATCTAGTGAGAGAAATTAAAACTAAAAAATTAGTGATATAAAGTGATTATACAATTCATGTATAATGAATACTAATTGTACAAAGGCTGCTTTTGATCAGAAGTAACAGTGGGAATAAATTTAGTTTATCGAAATATAAATACCATTTTATAACTTCCATACCGAAATATAACTTCCATAGTACCAAGCCAGGTTGAAGGTTATGTTATTATTAGTGCAGTAAGTTTAATTTCGTTTCAGTTAAACTTTATAACAAAAATAGGTATTTTTCGAATCTTTTTTTTTTGGATTTCGATTTACGTCACTTATTGCCCAGTCTTACCTGTAATTTTTGTATATCCAAATTGATTTCCTCTCCTGGTACCTACTACACCTCCATTTTAATTTATGTTTCGTTAATTCCTTGTTTATTCTTCAATATTTTCGAATAATCGATATTTTACACTACTGAATACTGATAAGAGGCGGGCCTACGACGGGTTGAAGGAGCCGTCCTCTTTTCGCATATAATGATAAGGAAGCAGCTACCGTCCCGAAGTCACGCTCAACAGTGATCAAGAAATAGGCCTGTACTGGAGTTTATTTGTTTATTGAGTTTTAAAGATTACGTAGCAGACGGAAAGAATAAGACTAATATAATAGAATTGGATCGAAAAATGAAAATATGGAAGAAATAAAAGGAATGTTTGCGCGAATAAGCACACAATTAACAGAGGTTGAAGAGAAACTAGATAAGAGTACTGATACAATAAACGAGCTGAAACAAGAAAACTAAAAATTAAAGCAGACAGTTGAAGACCAAGAAGAGAGATTGGAAAAGGTTTAGAGAAAAATAAGAAGAAATAACATTAGAGTGCAGGGATTGACTGATACAGATAGGGAAGAACAGGGGCAAGTAAAAGAGAAGGTGCAGGAATTACTGATGGAAATGGGAGTAGAAATTAATCCAGCGGTAGCTATAAAAGAAATCACGAAATTGGGAGCTTACAAACTAAATAAAAAAGACCAGTTCTTGTAAAGCTACAAACATGGAACAAGAAAATGGAAATATTTGAATGGACCAAAGAAATGAAAGGGAGATACATCTGGATTAACGGTGATTATATAAAAAAGGTTCAAGGGGAAAAGAAACTTTTAATACCCCACTTAAAACAAGCAAAACAGCAAGGATACACAGCAGATCTTAGGTACAACAAGATGATTGTCAGCGGACAAACATACGAAATAGAAGATCTTGAAAGTCTAGAAAATATAGAAAAGGACAATAACAAACGCGCAGCTAATAAAAGGTCACCGGAGAGTGAGGCCCTCAATGAAGAACGGAGAAAAATCACGAGAACTGAGCGAAAAAACTGTTAAGGGGAGGTGAAGGGACGAACAAAGATGACGACGATGGGGTAATGAAAAGGAAAATGAATAAAATGACAAATAGAAAGAGGAAGAAGAAACGTGCGGTAATACGAATAGCGACCTGGAATGTAAAAATATTGTTAGCTGTAGGAAGGATGGAGGAGGTCGCCAGATAAATGCTGAATTAAAAAATAAAAGTATTGACTTTGTAGAAAGTAAGATGGAAAGGAGAAGGAAGAATTGACAGGGAAGAATATACAATGAAGTATGGAGGGGAAGATGAGCAGGGACAGAATGGAATGGGCTTTTTGATAAGCAAAAACACGAAAAAAGATTTAATGAAATTTAAGAGTATAAATTGGAGAATTTCATACATCACCGACACCAACCGAGATAGCAAATAAAGAAGAGAAGGATGAGTTCTACGATAAAATAAGTAAGACTTGCGAAACAATACCAAAACATGACACAATCATCCTTATGGAAGACTTCAATGCAAAAATGGGAAAGGAAGAATACTGGAGAGAAGTGGCTGGAAGAGAAACTTTGCATAACGACACAAACAACAATGGAACGAGACTGGAAAATTTGGCAACAGAAATGTAGATGTACATAATTACCACAAAATACCAACACAAAACGCAGTATAAAGTAACATGGTGAATCCCACGCAGAACGACAGGAAACCAGATAGGCCACATCCTCATAGACAAAAGAATACAAAAAATGATACAAGATGCAAGATCGTTTCGAGGAGCAGACGTGGGTACTGACCACATTCTAGTAATAGCGAAACTTAGATTAAAAATGGTAGGTGGGTGAATTTACAAACAAACAGAAGGAGATGGAACATTGATATGATAACAGGTAAGTCACTATACGAAGAAGAAGTCAGAAAACAACTCAGTCCAGACGACGAAAAAATAGAAGTAGAAAGATGTATTGAGTATGCCGCAGATAAAATAATGGGGAAAAAATTCATAGAAGGAAGGAAGGAATGGTTTGACGAAGAATGTAAAAGAATATTGCAGAGGAAGAGGTCTGCTAGATTGAAGTGGTTAAGAACAGGGAGTGATGTAGACTATATGGTATATCAGGAAATTAGAAAAAATAGCACTAAACTAGTAAAAACTAAGAAAACTAGATGGATAGAGAAAATGATGGCGATGATAGAAAAAGAAAATAAGAATAATATGAAATTATACAGATACATCAAAAGACAAAATGCGAAAAGAAACACAACAAACATAAGTAGCACCGAATGGGCGAACCATTTTAGGAAAATATTAACAGATAACAAAACGGTGACAAAAAGGGAAAATGATGGAAACCTGGAAGTCAATATGGAAGAAGAATAACTGGATATACCCACAAAAAATTAATTTAATGATGCGATAACTCAACTTAAATTAAATAAAGCAGGTGGATTAGATAATATAGTCAATCAGATGACAATATAAGGAAAGAAGCCTCAGGAAGAAGAATATTTAAGCTGATATCCATATTTGAAAGAAAGTAAAAATACCTAATGAGTGGAAAAAAGGCATAATAATGCCAATTTACAAGAAGGGAGATCCAAAAGATTGTGCAAATTTCAGGGGAGTTACATTCCTTAGTGTTGTATATAAGATACTGACCATGCAGGCAGATCTGCCATAGACGCGGTACGTATGTTTACTATATAGTAAAACAAATGATCGAAAAATCTCAGGAATATCGAATGGAATTATAAATTGTGTATATTGATTTCAAACAAGCTTTCGATAGTCTGAAACGGGGACAAGTAATGAAAGCTATGGCGGACATGAAAATACCGGGCAAGCTAATAAGACTAATAGAAATGACAATGACAAATTCACAAACAGTAGTTAGAACAGCGGAAGGAGAAACAGAGGATTTTGAGATCAATATAGGAGTGAGACAAGAAGATGGGTTGCAGGGCTATCAACAACATTGTTTATATTAACACTTGATGCAGTATTTAAAGAGTGTATTTTCACGGGAAAAATCATCAGTAAAGCGACACAAGCAGTTGCATATGCAGATGATCTTACTGTGCTAGCTAGAGACGGAATAAGCCTGGAAGAATCCAATCCAAAAAATTGGACAAGAAGCAACGAAAAGAGGCCTCACAATAAATCAAGAAAAAAGCAAATATATGGAAATAAGGAAAGAAAATAAAAGAGTTACAACCAAATCAGTGAAAATACGAAATTATGAATTTGAAGTTTTATAGCAAAAGCGATACAAACATAGAGATTGATCACAGAGTACAGGCGGGACACAGAGCCTATTATAAATTCAAAAGCATTATGAAAAAGAAAGAAAAATGAAGAAATATGGTATATATATATATATATATATATATATATATATATATATATATATATATATATATATATATATAATGAAGGTATATAAATGAAGGTAAGCTGCTATTTGACCGGTGGTGACCTATGGGACGAAGATAATGAATTTAACAAGCTTGGAACAGGAAAAGTTACAGATGATGAAAGATGAATACAGAAGGTTAATGAATTTCGAAATAAAAACCATTTTGAAAGCAGAAGATATAGTGAAGACCATAAAAGTGCAAAGACTTCACTGGTTTGTCTATATAAAAAAGAATGGAAGACAACAAAGTAGTAAGGAAAATTACAATGTGGAGACCAGATAGTAATAGAAGAAGAGGGAGACCGAAAAGTAGGTGGGAGGATCAGATGCGCAAAGACATAAGAAAATTGGAAACACAAGCATGGTGAAAAAAGATACAGGACCGAGATGCGTGGAACAAAATAACGGAGGAAACAAGGACAAACAATCAAGCATAGAGGAACGTGGACTAACCCACCACAAACCACAAGAAATTAGTTTCTAGAGCTCAAAAGAATCGAGCGGCTACAATTCCTAATGGAATGTAGATATGTATATATATATATATATATATATATATATATATATATATATATATATATATATATATATATATATATATATATATATATATATATATATATATATATATATTATTATTATTCACGTATGGGCCCTGGTGGACCACGCGAAGTACAATTAGAGGCGTTTGTTGTTGTTAGCCTTCCTTTGAGCCCATACTATTTTCATTCTTTCACTATGAGCTTTTTTCCTTTCGTCAGGCCAAGTTGTTCCAGTCTTCCTACATTTTTCTCTCTGGCCAACCTTTCAAACGTTAACCTTGTGCCTGAAACAGCCTCTATCCTGAATTTCACTTTGTGTAATATTTGCTGATCTTAGGTCCTCTTTAATTGCAGCAATCCATTTAATTATTTCTACTTTA
This sequence comes from Cosmopolites sordidus, assembly GCA_031761425.1. NCBI lineage: Eukaryota > Metazoa > Arthropoda > Insecta > Coleoptera > Curculionidae > Cosmopolites > Cosmopolites sordidus. The sequence continues at coordinate 397,829 of JARFXV010000296.1, forward strand.
GCTCTACTCCTATTCTCATAAAATTCGACTATTTGTCTAGTTAGCCTACCCGGATTCATCCGTTTGATGTGTCCGTAAAACTTAAGTCTTCTTTTTCTCATATCGCTATGTATATCTGTGTATTGTTTGATTTCTTGGTTTTCTCGAAGTCGGTATGTTGTGCTATTTATTTGTTTGGGGCCTAGGATTTTTCTTATGATTTTTCTTTCCTTCTTTTCAATGTCCTCGATGTCCCTCTTTCTATTCAAAATGAGCGTTTCTGCAGCATATAGACATTCTGGCTTAATAACCGTGTTGTAATGTCTCAGTTTTGTGTTTTTTGATAGGCATTTTTGTTGTAAATATTTTGTGTCTCAATGCCGTTTCCATTTTTTGACATCTACCCTTATTGGCCGCTTTTTCCAACCCATTTTCCATGATTATTTCACCCAAATATTTGAATTGAGAGACTCGTCTGATGTTACCATATTTCGTTTTTAGAAATGATGTTCTTAGTCTGTTGCAGGTCATGTATTCTGTCTTTTCAAAGGAAATTTGGAGTCCTACCTTTTCTGCTGTTTCTTTTAGGATTTCAATCTGTTTCTGTGCCGTTAATACATCTTGAGCTAAAATTGCTAGATCATCATCAAATGCCAGACAATCAATTTTGATGTTGGTTCTCCCCAGTTTAATGGGCTGGTCAATATTCAGTGCCGACTTTTTTTCACGCCACTCCTGTATTAATTTTTCTAGAACATAGTTAAATAAGAGTGGCGAGAGTCCATCCCCTTGTCTCACACCAGTTTTAATTTCGAAGGGTTCTGAGATGTCACCTATGAATTTAACTTTTGACCTCGTGTTAGTTAACGTTGCTTTAATAATTGCCAGCGTTTTCAGATCTAGTCCTTGTTCTTTCAAGATTCGGAATAAAGATTCGCGGTCAATAGAATCATATGCTTTTTTGAAATCCACAAATGTACAGACGACATTTTTATTGTACAGTTTTTGATGTCTTAGAATCAACTTTAGATTCAGGATCTGTTCAGGGCAGGATCTGCCCGGTCGAAAACCTGCTTGATATTCACCAATGTTCGGTTCTAACTGTCCCTGTGCTCTGTCTAGTAGACATTGAGATAGAATCTTGTAACAAACTGGGAGAAGAGATATTCTATAGTTGTTTACATCCATTCTATCTCCTTTCTTATGTAGTGGATGGATTAGAGCATCTTTCCAGTCTTCCGGAATCCGTTCGGTTCGCCAAACTTCTTGTAGAATTTTGGTTATTTCCTTGATTGTACCTGGACCAGCGGACTTCAAAAGTTCAGCAGTGATTCCATCTTCACCAGAAGCTTATTTTTAAGCCGCTTGATTTGCCTAATTATTTCCTCTTCATTCGGTGGTAATGAATCTGGGTTTGTTTGTTTAGGGTTTAGTGTTGGTAATTTGTTAAAGGACTCAGGACAGTTTAGTATTTGTTCAAAATATTTCGCAAGTTCCTTGCAATTGTCTTGGTTATTTAGAGCTAATTGTCCGTTTTCCTTTTGAAAGCATAGGCTCTGCGGTTGATAGCCTGTTAATTTAGTTTTAAATGTTTTGTAAAAGTTTCGGGTGTTATTTTTTTGGAAATCTTCTATTTCATTAAGTTGATTGTTTTCATATTTTCTTTTAGTTTGTCTAATTAGCTTCGATGTTTCTTTTCTTACTTCCTAAAAGATGTTATAGTTTATTGCTGTTTTTTGACTGTTCCAATCTTTGAATGCTTCACTTTGGCTTAATACTGCTTGCTCGCAAACTTCATCCCACCACGGATGTTTTCTACGTTTTTGTAAAGGGACCCACTTTAAGGCTGTTTTAATGATTTTTTGTTTTAATTCTTGCCAGTTCTGCGCAGGTTGTTTATCAAGTTCTTCTGTTAGGGCTGGTTTTATTTTCGTTGGGTCAAACTTTGGTATTAGTAGCCCCTTTTGAATAAGTTTTCGAGGTTTTAAGCTAGGTTTGATTCTAGTCAAGTAGTGATCCGTGTCTATATTTGCTCTTTTTCTGACTTGAATATTCAAAATCTCTTTATAATTGGGGTACGAAATGGCAACATGGTCAATTTGAAATTCACCCATGTACGTGTTGGGGCACCTCCAGGTCTTTTGTTTTGTTATTTTCTTCTTAAAATGGGTTGACATTATTTTAGATTAAACTGCGAACATAGTTCAACCAATCTTCTACCATTATGGTTAGTCCATTTATGAGCGGGAAAACTGCCGACTGTTTTCCTCTACTTTTTTTCTTTCCCTAGTTGGGCGTTGAAATCACCCAATAGGATTTTTACATGGATAGAGGGAATTTTAGAGATAATCTTTTCCAGAATTTCACAGGACTTATTTACTTTTTCAAGATTAGATTTATTTTCTTCGTTAACTGGGAGGTGTGCATTGATTAATGTATAGTTTTGAGGGATAGTGTCATAAGTCGATTATTTACTGGCTGGACATTTGTTATAGAACCAAGAATGTTTCTTGAGACAGCGAAAGCAACACCGAGATGTGGTGTATTTTTGAGTATATATATATATATATATATATATATATATATATATATATATATATATATATATATATTGCTGATGTCTGAGGTATAAAAAAAAATTTCTAAAGTTCTGGGGGGAAGACTTGAAAATAGGGAAAGATTAAGCCGTCCACAACTTGCCGACGCGAAAAGCAGATGTTACTGCAAATCCTAGAACAACTATTAGGAAACTTTTATGGCAATATGAGTGATATCAAAGAGCTGTAGCACCATCAAACTGCCAAAAACGTAATATATTTCAGGTCCATTGACCACTCATATATACCTCAGGTATAGCTAGTTGTAATTCCTCAAGATCTATTCAATCGTTCCTTCTTTGGGCGTATTATAAAAATGAATGTCTCAGGAATATGGAGGTAAATTAGGTGAATATAGATCGTAGTCAACTGTACGAAAGGGTTGTCCAATAAGAGTGTCATAATTAAAATAAGGTAGCACAATGATTATTACAAGTAATAATCCGGTAATTTTTATTTTACCTTGAATAGCATAAAATGGCATTATGTTTTGAAAGTAATGTCGTTTGATGTCCCTCATCGTCTGGTGGAATTGGTTCTGAAAAGCCAATTTTCGATTAAACTTTCACACATATCACGTGGTATATATTCAATGGTGGTCTGAATGTCTTGTCAAGAATTGTTCTGGGTTTAGTTCTGTAAACCAGAGATTTCACATAACTCCAGAAAAAATAATCCAAGGGCGTCAGATCGCATGATCTTGGTGACCAGTTCAGGTCAAAGATATTCTTCACTATTAACATTAACACGGGTTGCATCAGTACTTCAGGGCAAAAAAACGCACCAAACAGTGACTTTCTGAATATGAAAAGGTAACTTCTGAATCATTTGAGGATTTTTTAAGTCCAAATCGTGCAGTTATGTTTGTTCACAAACCCTTTAAGCTAGAAGGAGGTTTCGTCGGCAGATTATTTTTCCCCATAGTCGCTTTCCAACTTCCAATTTCTACCGGCTATTGAATTGAATCGTACATTTTTTCATACTGTTCATAGCAGTATATGAGTGACATTGGTGATTTACGTTTCAAATAGTGTTTCCTCTACGTTTATATTTCAAACAGCGTTTTCGCTACGTTTCAGACATTCTTATAGAAAAAATTATTTTAGCTAATAATTGTGCAGGTACCCACAATAGCAAGATTATATACAAATATTAATTTTTTTTTCGGTGTCAGTAAGCGTCTCCTGCTTTCTGACCTTTTGGGGGCGGCTGATGGAATGAGCAATTATTATGTGGAATAAGGAAAAAATCCATGTTTTTTGAATATTTTTAATAGTCTTAACAGACCCACTGGTACCTTTTCATTATGTGCAAGCTTTTCGTTAAAATGAGTTATACAGTGGATTTAGAAATGCCGTATGAGCTTTCCAATAAGTTTTGTTTCACTACCATAGAATAGTTTCATTTCAGTTCAATAGTTCATAGTGTCTGTAACACTCTCAACCACCTTAAAAAACAAAATTTAATTTTGGGAGGTTGAACCATTGTTGTTTTTTTCCACCGAAGCTCAAAATATACTGTTACCTTTTGTGTCACTATAAATGTACAAGAGATTTTGACTTACTGAACTTTATGTTGGTTCATTATCTGATCATTTAAGCATAAATTATTCATTATTTAATGCGTGTATTCATGCTGGTTATTTTCGTGAAAAGGTGTAAAGATGATGCTGTTTATTTTTCAAGCAAGTAAAATATTTAAGGATTTTTTGGAACCATTGCTTTTTGATTCTGAAACCTATGCGTATGAACTCTTTCGTGTTCCACAAAAATATTAAATTCTAAAACTGGCAGCTGTTATTAAAACTGTATGTATAAAAGATTTATAGACTCGTAAACCAATATTTTTATGTTTTCTATGGCTACCAGTCCATAAAATAGTAAATGTATGTAAACTATATTTTAATTATGTTTAGATTATCTTAGATATAATTTTCAGAAACATATACTTTCTTTTCTTGTAATTTTAACAAAATAAGCTATATAACCATAAACTTCATATCATTCGTAATCTTCGACGATTTAAATAATAAATTATATACTATTTGACTCAACCTTAAGGCTTGTTATAATTGATTGGAGTAAAATTAGATAGAATTAAATTTGAAATTTAATTGGTAGACTAAATTATCTGTTTATAATCTAATTATGAAACTATCAGAAGAAGTAACTTTTACAATATATGTCGAAATAGAAACTAAATATAGAAACTTAACTAAACAAAGGAGATTAACGTCGATATTATAGAAAAATGTGGCGTTCAAGATATAGTAAGACACAAAAAATACAGAAAATAATGATTTAACAGCCAATAGTTTGGCTGTTCCGTCCAGCCATTCCGTTGATACTGATATTTACACATTATTCCAGTTCTTTTTCAATTTTTAATCAAACCGTCGAAAAATATCTAGAAAAATGATATTTAATTTTAACAGATTAAGAGTAATTGCTTTGTTACAATAGGGCGTTAATAAAAGTGAAATCGTGGAAATTGTAGATATTCCCCAAAGTGCTGTATCACAAGTTTATAAAAAATTCCAAGAGACAAATGACGTAAAGAATCGCCCCGAAAGTGGTAGAAAACTATGTACAACGGCTGCCCAAGACCGGCAGATATCAATGATAGCTCGAAGAAAACGTCTGGAATATACAAGTGGTATATCAAGGGAGCTTGTTAGGCTTGAAGGAGTAAATGTTTCACGACAAACGATAACACGCAGACTATAAGCAGTAAATTTACATCGCAGAAGACCTTTATGTGTTTTCAAACTAACATGAATGTAACTGAAAATGCTTGGGACAGTCTGAAAACACGCATCAAGAAACGAAACAATCCTCCTCTTACCCTGCGAGAACAAAAAGATGTTGCTCCTGAAGAATGGGAGATAATTTTCCAAGCCCAATGATCATTTAATCATTTAATCAATAGCATACCTAATCGCCTACAGGCATGCATACAGACCATTGACATACATGGCAATTGGTACATTGTAATTTTTTGACTCCAAAATAATAAATCAATTTTACACACTTGGTGTCGAGTTTTATTTGGTACCAGCAAGATTTGTAATTAAATAATGATTACGTAAAGGAGTAAAAGAAAAACTTATTGTCAATATAAAAGTGAAATGTTTGAATATTCCAAACTTTTGGACATATCTGTGTGTGTATGTGTGTGTACGTGTGTGTGTATAGATATATAGATATATATATATATATATATATATATATATATATATATATATATATATATATATATATATACATATATATATATATATATATATATATATGTGTGTGTATAGATATATAGATATATATATATATATATATATATATATATATATATATATATATATATATATATATATATATATATATATATATATGAAAATAGAATAAAAAGTCTTAAATGAAATATTAACTTTTTTATCGAAAATGAGTATACTTTTTAGAAACCTGGAGTAGCATCCCCATAACACCTTTTCAACTTTTCTTCGGTTTACGTGAAGGTTTTCTAGATAAAAAATATTGTAGAAACACATGAAATTCGATGTTTCTCATAGTATTAAACAAATAGAATTTGTTTGAAGACTGCCAAAATAAAAATAAATGTCACATCGGCTTGAAATTCATGGATCGCTATTTTTCAGAGTTCCATTAGAAACTAAAAAATATATACAATATATACAATCGTATACAAAAATATATACAATCGTAAACGATTTTAATAATAGTTTTTAAAATATATTCAAATGACTTGAACTTTATAGCAGAAACTATTAATTAATTTTCACCTCTTTACTTCAAAAAGAGTTCAAATTGAGATAAAAATTGCGTTAAGGATATAGCTGAAGTATATGGTTATGAGAAACATTTAGTAGATTATTTATTTAAAAAAACGCTAAACTAGGTTTATGAAATTGTTAAATTTTGTTTTTAAATTTTGAAATAAGCAACATAAAACTAGATTCAAGGTAATCCTGTTTAGTTGTAAATTAACAGGAGGTTTATATAAAACCATTTAGAAAAGTGGACACGAAAATTACCACATACCTTATAACTTAAGCGACATTTTAAGCTAAAAATAAGTTCAGCACTAACGAGATAGTAAGAAGATATTGCCTAAATTACATATAACATATTTGAAAAATCTAAAAATAAAATAATGGATACGGTCTGTCTAATGGAAAAGGTGATCGGTTAAATTTCCTTGTAACAAGCAGAGCCGTATTAAAATGCATATTGGCATATGTAATGACACATTTTGCTTTTCGATGAGCTCTCGTCTTTTGTTAATTTGTAATGATATAAAATTTAACAGTAAATTTGGAGCATAAGCAGAGAAACAATAATGGAAGAAATAATTTATATTAAGTTTTGTTTGGTAAAAATATCAATCAGTCGAATTTTATTAATGATCGAGTAGGACGATAGTTTCTGTAGTCAAGAAATAGTGTACAATATTACTATTGTGTGCATGAGATTTTTCCCACAAATTTTCTGTATAAATGGGATTACAATAAGTTTAGGTATATTAGTTTAATTTAATAAATCTAGCAAATGTATAACGATCATTTCCAAGAATTAAATTTATATACCTTGTATCATAAAATATTGCAAGCCATTTAAAAATGTTCGTCCGGCTTTACCATAAACTAATTTAATCATTTCAAGGAGTGGTTAAGAATCACTAGAGGTTTTTTGATCTAGAATTTGGGCACCATCTTGTTCTTATGCTACAAAGCATTGTCGTGTATTAAAAAACCATTTTTCTTGTTCCCGGCATTCAGACCATACTTGAATGGTCCCTATCCATAAGCGATTATCCTATCATGCTAAAGAAATTTAGCAGATACATAATGAGACTATCTATATTTTCCGTTACCCGTTTTTCCTAGATATTCGCCTGATTTTATACCAGACGACTTCCAGTTATTATTCCAATAAATTGAAATTGGCGATGAAACGTAATTGTGTCGATAGGATTTCGAAAATTTAATGGGTTTTGAGTCCAGCTTTGAAGGCAATTTTCAAATATAAGTAATATGAGTGCTTCAAAAAATTACAAGAGCTTTCAACTTTATATAAATTCACAAGCAGATTACTGTGAATAAAAAAAAATAATGAAAGCAATAACGTTTAACTATTAAATTATTTGCTATTTAACAATTAAACTCAAAAGAGATTTATCTCTAAACACCAAATCACTTCTTTTTATACCTCTCGATGCGCGAGATGAATTAATCTGATTGATCACCAAAGGTTTCAGTCGAAGGGTTAATATTAAATAACTATTTTGCCACTATTTTGCAAACTCGATCTTTAGTGGCAAATTTAATGTAAGATTAAATCATCTCCTGATGATGCTAACATAGTTAGCGAAACGTGTAGTGGAAAATCTCTTCGAGTTTAATTCACACCGAAGGTTCCAATAGAAGAATTGAACTATTTTGCCGTTTATGTTATTGTTAGTTGTAGAACAAATATCATAACAAAATAAAAAATAAAAAATAACCAAGCTATTAAATAAAAAATAAACTAGCCAAGCTATGATAAGGATTATTATTTTAATCAAATATGTGTACGCGTATATTTGGCAAATATGAATTAACCAAAATATGAAAGTGGCAACGTCGTATTGACTAATTGAGATGATCCCCACAACAAGGGTGGAGGTGACAAAAATTATTTCAGTGTGTGTATTGAAATTCCACTTAAAATCAAAATTGTATTCTGTACGCGAATATCACAATATGCCTCATATTTACGGAGAATCTGTTACCAACCAGATTAGAAACATACCAAAACTTTTTCAACGCGTTCGAAATGTTACCAGACATAGACTTGAATGGTGGACGTTTTGAACATTTAATCTAATAAAACAATTATTTATGTACTTCTTAACGCAACGTGAATCGTTTAAAACGTATTATGGTGTTATGGCGTGAAAAAATAGTGCTAGTAATTTGATATTTATGGGTTTCCTTTTTTTTGTTAAAAAAAACAAATTAATGATGAAACGTACGGAATAAATGGCTATAAAAATATTGCATTTAATTTTCAATTAATACTAAGTAAGGGGATAATAAAACAACAATCTGAAGTTTCCCGGTTTTCCGCAGAACTGGTTGCAGTTCTGACTTGCGATCCATAGTATTGTTGATTTGACCCCTTGTATGTATATAAGAATTTTGTTGGTGAGTCTTGTCGGTAGGAATCTACTGATATGTCCCTTTTTTCTTATGTCCGCCGGTACGTTGGACATTTTCTCTGTGACCTTCCTGGAATGTAGTCTGTATCCTTCTTCTGTTAGTTTTTGCTGCTGAGAATTTTCCTCATAATTTTACATTCTTCTTTTAGTATACTTTCTAGGCCGCTTTTTGTGTGGAGTGTGTCTCGTTTGCGTATAATGCCCCTGGTTTAATTACTGTATTATAATGTCCTATCTTTGTGGGTGTAGATAAGCATTTCTTCTTGTAGATATTGTTTGTCTTGCCGTATATCCTCTTCATCTTATGTACTCGAGTAGTCTTCTGTGCAATTTTCTCTGTTCCTGTGCGTGATTGTGTGATCCTGTTTACCTTGCCCTATTTTGTGTTCAAATTTGGGACATCTAATTTTGAGCAGAAGAATTCGGTTTTTTGGAAGCAAATTTGTAGCCGAGTTTCTCTGCACATTCCTTGAGGACCTCTACCTGTTTGGTTGTCTTTGTTTCATTGTCTGCGAGTATGGTTTGATCCCTTTCTAGTCGTATTTCTATATGTGTACCTTCTTCTGATGGATTTTCCTCGGGGTGAACTTGACTTTGATTCGTATTAGATAGTAGGACTGAATCAATGTTCGCGCCCCTATGGACTTGATTCGCGCCGCTATGGATGTTTTGGATCTCTCTTTATTCTGAGTATGACATCGCCACTTGGTCTATCTAAAATTCACTGATCTGTTGAATAGACGATCTCCATGTCTTTTGTTTTAGTAGAGATTTTCTGAGGGATGCTGAGATTATCTTCAGGATATTCTATTGGTGTTCTTCTTGGTGAATTTGTGAGCCTGGAATCTGGCCCCCATGGTTTTCTGATGAATACTTTCTCCACCGATTTGTGCGTTAAAGTCGTTCAATAAAATTTTGATGTCCTTTAAGATCTTTGACATTACCTTCTTTAGTGTTGCCCTGAATTTCTCTGTAGACTTGGGGTCTTTATTGTTGTCCCGTCTACGGGGGTATGTACATTGATCATGGCGTATAGGTCTGTATCTATATATATATATATATATATATATATATATATATATATATATATATATATATATATATATATATATGTATATATATATATATATAAATATATATATATATATATATATATATATATATATATATATATATATATATATATATATATATATATATATATATATATATATATATATATATATATATATATATATATATATATATATATATATATATATATATATATATATATATATATATATAAACCCTGCTATCATTTCTGCACCATTTCACGAATAGGTTAATTGAGCGTCACCAAAAAGGAGTACTGCTAGAGTGTTCAAATAAAAAATATATTGTTTTAAAAGGTCTTTCTGAACTATTCTATACAAAAAATATATTTATTTTTCAATATTAAAAATTTTTACGAAAAAACCATCCATACTATATATACACACCCTTTCAATGAAACATCTTTTCTGAGTCCTGTATATAACGTGTTCAGATAAGCGCCAATTTGACGTCCTCTTAGAAGTATATTTTTCATTTTATCCACTATTGTGCGTCCGCAATGTTGCCAGTTCCACTATCTGTTGTATTTTGTGGTTACTGTATATAATATTACATACATACGCGTATCTGGCGTCCGGTTTGTATATTAATTACACCTTATCGCTTATATGACGTCCTTTTCTTCCAAATAACTGTAATATTATTTTAAAAGATATTTGACCCTGAAGAATTTGTCAAGGAGGCGCCGCAAGATTTATATATCCGAAAATAACCGAACGAATCCGAATTGAAGGCTGAAATAAGACCGAATTAAGACCATCTGCATATTACATGCATTTTGGTTTTGTAATACAGGGTGATAAATTTATTATCGTGAACGGATTTTTATTAATTTTTGTTAAGTTAATTATAACTAATTAAATTAATGTTAATACTAAATTAATATTATAAATTAATTAAAAAACATTTGTAAAAGTAGATTTTGAAGCCAAAACGCTACATATACTATATATAAATTATACATTTGTAATACAGAATATTTTGTTAAGTTTATTATCAGCCAGATATACTTTTTCCAGGCTATTATTTTGACATATTTATAATTTAATTTTGATATATAAATAAAGGTGGGTTTTAAAGGCAAAGGGCAAAGGCTAGCCACTAAGGCCTAAATATTGTCCCAGAACCAAGATTTATATTGAAGATTTTGGATCATATAGTAGATTACCATGGGATTATAGTAGATTATGGGCCCATAAATATAGCTGAAGATCCGGTATTTGCTTTACAAAAGGGTTGATTACTAGCAAAACATTTAGTAAGAACCACTCAAAAGCTATATCGATATACTGAGAAACTGATGAAACTCTGGTTTATCTTTGAATTTGGTTGTTGCCAAAGAACAATATCGAATTAGAAGCCACATGCAATGTCTAATTGCTTTTGAAAACCAAATTCCATCAGTAATGTGATGGAAATTAGATGTTCGTAAAAAATGCGGATTGAGCTGTTAGTCGCACAAAGATACTATCTCTCTCGAAAGTCTGACGAATTTTTGCTGGCTTGATTTTTGAAAGCATGGCTACTTTGTGGACGGACGAATATATAGCGCAAAAGCCGAATTTTTAAGGATAATCTTATTGATGTGCGCACAGTCGTTGATAAGACAGGGAAGCGCTTTGTTGACTATCATATCATGGATAGGGAATTGATGAGGCTGAAAGGACTGTAATCCGAAGAGAAGTTTTAGTTTCCCTTCTTTAGAAGCGGTAAATGCGTTAATGAGTTTTGTAAATATTGCGTTATGAAAAGAAGTTGACGATATTTCTGACCTCAGTGACATGCCTGGATCTGAAACCACGTTATCTTCGCGCATTTTTTGGATCATTTCATGGTCAGTGATGATGGTGACCATTATCTGATTTTAGGGGAGAATATCTTTAAAGAATTTTCATACAGTTGATCTGAGAGCTTGATGTGATCAGATAAAAAAGAAACACTTCCCAATTTTCATCTTTATCTAGTCGAAATCTGAGCAAATGTTTAAATATATACTGACATCGAGAATTATTAGGGCCTAATGAGTTTAGTTTTTTTTTTCTTTTTACACTAAACTAAATATTTCAACAGTTCAAAGGAATGTTTAATACTGGAGGATATGTTTCCATTAAAATATTGCCCTTTTATATTAATTATAAGTTACGTACAATATACGAATGCCCTTATTAATCTATTCATATGTAAGCTGAAAAAAGGACATTTTATAACCCAATACCTTTACCTAAAAATATTTATATATATAAAATTTAACAAACATGTCTAATTGGGGTCATTAAAAGATGATTGTAACATTTCATGATGAAAGTATTCTTAGTGTTTATTTAGTTTTTTATGGAATTATTAGGGAAGGAAGCTGGATATGATTAAAAATGTACCTGTAATACCAATAAAAGTTTATTTATCAACTATAATACCTATATAATGAACTATTTGCTAAGTATTTTTTCTGTATTCATTTTGAATATATACCTTAATTTGTGGCCATGTTTTGTTATCGAATATTCCAGGATGTAATATTTTAAGTTCATCTATTTCACCCTTTTTAGGGGGAATTTTATTTTTAATGTGATTTTCAAAATATAACACTACTGTTTGTTTTTGTTCGGTAGTCCAACGTATTAACTTTCTTTTCCTCTTTCTCTCGGTTACTCTAGGATCTTCAGTAGCTTCAATTTTATCATCAACGCTTTCTAGTAAGTCCATATGCATTTCATCTTCTTTCAACTCAGATTCGCTTTCGCTATCAATACTTCCATCATCGATAGTTAAAATATCGTCTTGTAGATCTATGTCTATTTCATCCAAGCTCTTACCCTTATAAGAACCTGCTTCACCTTTTTCCATTAACATCAATAGTTTGGAAATTTTGGCCGTCTGATATACATCATCAGGCAATCGATAAATTTGTTTATGTACATTGCTCGTATGTCCCATAAACGTGGCTAACTGTTCTATATCATTCGGAGACATATTAAAGATCTGAGTTATTGTTGCCAAGTGTTTTCGTAGTCTGGTGGATGTTATAGCTTCTGGATTTTTCAGTTTAGCGACTTTCACATGTTTTTGCATAACCTGGTATCCTGTGATTGGGTTAGATGTGTTCAACTTAGGAAACAAATATACATTAGTGTTACTTACAAAATTGCTTCTCAAATTAATTAAAATTTTTACATGATCTTGCAAATCTAAACTGAAAAGAACCGGAACACCACGTCCACGTTTTCCACGCATCACTACACGTTTAAATTTTGTCAGCAGTATTTTTTCGGTTGTAGTAAGGGTATCATTAAATTCTTCATAACTTTGATAAACAGGTGTATGTTCATAAATATGCAGAGGGATTCGTTGCATTTCCCCTACTCTTTTGCGATTTAGTAATAATAAGCGGCAAAAAACTGTTTCCATCAATAATTTGTAAGCATCTGTTCGCTGTTCGTCATATTTAAGTATTTCTACAGCTTTAGATGCAGTTTTTAAAAGATAGTTCCGAAATGTCTTTAGATCATCTGCTAAAGGTAATATGGTGAGTTTATTCCATTTTTTTGTGCTTAAATCGAAAGCAGCCATTGTCGAAATTTCAAATTTCCAAGAGTCTTGTAAAAGCTGTTTGAACGTTTGAAAATTTGCTTCCTCCTGCCCAGTTGATAAGGTGGAATTATTAAACTTTCGCTTTAAAGTGAGAAGAATTGCAACATCACAACATTGTTTCAGTGATGTTTGTATGTTCATTGCGAAAGTGGGTGAACCAAATACTTCTTTAATTGGATCAAAGTTAGAAATTTGTTTTGTTGCTTCAACAAATAAATCAAAATATTCTGGCCGGAGAGCGTCATACAAGTTCCTAATTGTGGGATGCAGCTCCTTTACTCTTAATAGTATTTTACCAAGCTCGCGCATTTTTCGAGAACATACATGTACTAAATGTTTTTCTCTATGACTTTTTAAATAGCGAGCACCAAATTTACATATTAGAAGGTCTTTCTTAACAGCTAGTGATATTTTATCTGCTTTCATTCTCGGAAACACTATTTCCCGTAAATCATTATCTATTGGTAAATGTTTCACTAGAACATCTTGAGAATCACTCAAATGAGAAAATATTGTACTTTTTCCTGGATTTTGCCAGCAATATTTTACATGTCGCCATAGGTACCGTGATTGATAGTATCCATAACAATATTTACATGGTGCGTAATCAGAACGGTGATTTGAAATCTGACTTTTCTTTACCGGTTTAATACATTTGTCGATATTTTGCAAGTGGTTTCCTTTTTTTCTCAAAGCTGCAATATGTTTTTTACGAATTGAATCTTTACATTTATATGAAAGTATCCTTTGAACTTCTAATTCAGTAGAATGATTCCTTACTAAGTGTCGTGCAAAATTGAGTACCTTCGATTCACAAAAATAACAAAGGTCTGGCGTTCGAATTACTTTAGACTTTTGCTCCTTTTTGTCCTGAGTTTGAATGTTGTCATTACCTAATATTTTATGTTGATTTTCTATAGAGACACATTGAAAATCGGTGTTTTTGTTGGACATGATGTCTTTAGTAATACTTTGAGCATTCGATATACTCGAATCATTTTCTTCAAAATACACATTTGGATGCTGATCTTGATCATTTATACAGCAGATCGTTTCTTTATCTGAAATTAAGCATATACAGATTATAACTTTTGTTCTATAGTTTATAATTTATAAATATATTCAAGAGGTATATACAATTAAAAACCATTAACATATCTTCATTTGGATATTTATAATAATCACACAAAGAAAAATAAGTATTTAGAAAACAATCCCATCTGTATAATCTCTTTTATTCCAGCATTATAAAATTTGACATCTTTTATAATATATACCATTCATAGATCAAAAAGACGCCAAATTTATTTAGAAGCACTTTAGAAAAAAGATTTAGCGAATAAAACAAAAAAAAAGGTATAATGTGAACATTTTCGTGCCATAACTTTGCTATTGCTTGCTATTTTAAATGTGGTCTAACTCAACAACAATGTACGGAAGTTCTACATTCGAGTTTTGGTGATGAGCCATCATAAATTATAAGTATTTATAGCTAGTTGCAGATTTTACGCGTGAAGTCACATGTCTCATTATCAAATTTCTGAAAGGTCGTCCATCCACATCTGCTGAATAGCGACAACCCTAGGCATTGACAAGAAATAAATCCATATGGTATTGTCTGGGCATTTGGCCATAGTAAAGCCTTGTTGCCGACCAAGGTAATATATTCATGCACTGTTTAAAAATAAATAATTGATCATTGGTTTATCTGACATTGTCGCTAGTGGATTTAGAGGAGCAAATAACTCTAAGTGCTGAATGGTATACAACAATTTGTTTACCAGATGCCATTAGTGAATTTAGTCAAAATATTCGAAGTCGACTCACCATCCTTCATCATCACAATATCGACTTTTGTTTCTTCCCGCTTATCAAACGCAACTTGCGTGGTCTTCAATTTTTAACGCGTGATCAGGCTGATTTTAGAATATTGTAGAACCTTTGCTCTCACCCACGTAGTAAATAACGTAATTAAAATATTCTACTGATCTTCTATAGCGTAGATAATATTTACATAATACTTCATTAATTGAAGAAAAATCTTCTAAGTAGGTCATATTGATTTATTAGAGAATCAAGGACGTTTTAAAAAGAATGAAAATGCAAAAAATAAACCAAACAAAATAATATTATATACCAAAATTACTAATTATTTCTGGCCCAGAATATATTGTTAAAATGTATCAACATTATAATAACAATAAGGAATACTGAAAACATTTCAAAATTTTAGTCTCCTTTTTCTGTAAGAAGCATATAAAATATTAGTCCTAAATAATTCTGAAAATATTTGTTTAGAAATCAATTTTAATACCACAAAAATAAGCTAAAAAATGATATCTTAAATTATGGTAGAATAATGGGAAAAAGCAATTTCAAATACAATAATAATACAATTTCAAAATAAGTAGTCTTATTTTTTTTACATAATTAACAAAATTTTACTTTAGAATTTCGAACGTAAATCGAATTTAAATACATTTTTTTGTTTTATGTGTACATAAGGTTTTGCACAATCTGCGCTTCTACTGTTTTGCAAATGTTCATTCAAATTTTCTAAGAGTTTTTGATATATTTTGCCACTTGTGGGTGTGGACAATTTTATTTATTTATAATATATTCCTGGCATTTACTAAACATTAACAAAATATTAACTGAAACGTTTTCGACGTGTATGTTTTACAAGACCGTTAAATCTTTTTTCTAAAGACATTTAAGAATATGCATCTTATTTCTGATATAATCCTTAATACTTGAAATTTTACTTTAAATTGCCAAACATATTCAAATTCGCGTAACCTAGCTTTTGTCTTCAAACGAATTACATATATGTTAACAGCTAATAACGTCTTAAAGTAACATTACATACCGTCATTATAACCATCAGCAGCTATCAATAATAATTTTAATTCCAGCACTAAAATTAAAAGACAGTTAGTTAAAGGACAAAAGTTGTTATAATATTTTCAAATTCACGTATCGTTATCAAATGGTTACCTTTTTTCTGTTCTTCAACGGATAAACCTTTTGTTGTTTCATATTTGGGTATATATGGTGTAAGTGGATCGTGTTGTACATTAATCACTAAATCGACCATTTTCTTGGTCCTTGTTTTTAATGACATTTTAAACCAAAAATAAAATATCCCTTAAGAAAAGAAACACCTAACCTAAAATAAAGTTACAAAACTTTTTACAGAAACGTATTTTTCTCTCTGCATATATAATAATTATAAATATCTTTAAAATAGAAAGTATGGTTTAATATAATCGAAATAGTAGATATACTAAATAACGAAAGAAGAAATAAATTATAATCAAATTTCAAGTTAATATATGTATATATAATACTAAAATAAAATAATTAATGTAATAATTAATGTAATAAAATAATTAATATTAATGTAAATTTTAATAAAATAAATAATTATGATATTGTACTCATTTAAAATAAAGACTATAATTTTTACGTAAAATATTACGTACTAACTTAGAATATACGAAGAACTAAAAATGAGAGTGGTAAAAAGTTAATCGTTCTCGAAGGCCTACGTTGCCAAATTTACAGGACGCAATACTATCAGTAGGTTAAAATAATATATACACAGTTACAATATACACTAATAATAACAACGCCTCTAACGGAATTAACGCGAACTAAAATATACAGACAACTTTTGTGGAGATATCATTATAGCGTCCACGTATGAACGGTTCTGCAGCTATCTGTAATATATTTTTAATCAAATAATTATCCTTTTATAAGATGGCAGCAACTTCACTATTCTGTAATAAAAAGTGAGCTCGATTGTCCCTAGTGTAGCGGGTAAAAAACATGCGAGAACAATCGTGCGTCCGTATACGGACGCCCTAATGCGGTGGACGCAGAATTTAATGCAATTACCACAATGTATGGACGTCAAAGCAACGTAAAGACATATATATATATATATATATATATATATATATATATATATATATATATATATATATATATATATATATAACTGCTATAGATAAAAGTGACAGCATACCTTACAAATTTAGTTTATTTATTAGTTTTTTCAATAAGATTAGTGACAAATAAATTACAATTAGCAGAACTATTTCTAGATTTCAGTTCCTTTGAAAAACAGGTGTATCATACCGTTTTTTCTTGATAGAGTTTTAAAAGCTTCCTTTTCAGTTTATCGCACCGCCTACACATTGCTGAAAACATCGGTGTTTTATTTTTGTAAATTTTATAAACTGTTTTGCCAATGACCTACTGTTTTTTTCGATGCCGTTTATTTCGATTTAAAGTTCAATACGGCCATATGATAACTAATTTAGTTCTCATTGTGTAAACATGTTAAAAAGCCATTTAATCAAATCCTGACATAATTTAAAAAATGGGGATATATAAAGGTAATGTTTTTGAATTACATTGATATTTGAATTAAATTGTACTGGTAGTATAGTCGATTCCAATCTAATTGCGTTTTATATACTTTTGTTTTTGTACTCTTTTGTGCTTTGTAAAACAGAACAAAATCTGGCCAACAAAGTTTAACAACAGGCCAAAAATCAGAATATTAAAATGTGGCAAGGCGTAGGTTACTATAGTAGTAATTTAACTCAAATTTAACCCAATTTAAATAAGTTAGATAAATAAATAATCAAATAAATCTAATGTATAAATGTACTTCGATGTAACGTTTACTCTAGAAATGGTACTAGCCAATCCATTTAGTTATAAATGGTAAGAATTCTATATATTATTATTATACACGTATTTTTTCCCTTCGTCAGACCAAGTTGTTTCGGTCTTACTACATTTTTCTCTCTGGCCAACCTTCCAAACGTTAACCCTGTGTTTGAAACAGTTTTTATCCTGAATTTCACTTTGTGTAATATTTGCTGATCTTAGGTCCTCTTTTTTATTCCTCTTATTTTTTTTAAGTCCTCCTTATTATTTTCTATTTTAGTTTCTATTTTAGCTCTAATCCTATTTTCATAAAATTCAACTATTTGTCTAGTTAGCCTACTCGGAATCATCCGTTTAGTGTGTCCATAAAACTTAAGTCTTTTTTTTCTCATATCGCTATGTATATATGTGTATTGTTTTATTTCTTGGTTTTCTCGAAGTCGGTATGTTGTGATATTTATTTGTTTGGGGCATAAGATATTTTTATTATTTTTCATTCTTTCTTTTCAATCTCCTCGATGTCTTTCTTTCTATTCAAACTAAGGGTTTCTGCGCCATATATACAGTCTGTCTCAATAAATGTGTTGTAATGTATCAGTTTTGTGTTTTTAGATATGCATTTGTGTTGTAAATTTTTTGTGTAAGTCTCAATGCAGTTTCCATATTCTGACATCTGTCCTTATTGGCCGTTTTTTTCAACCCGTTTTTTCCAACCCGTTTTCCATGGTTATTTCATTCAAATATTTAAATTGAGAGACTCGTCTGATGTTACCATATTTTGTTTTAGAAATGGTGTTCTTAGTTTGTTACAGGTCATGTATCGTGTCTTTTCAAAAATTTGGAGTTCTACCTTTTCTGCTGTTTCTTTTAGGATTTCAATCTGTTTTTATGCCGTTAATTTATATTGAGCTAAAATTGCTAGATCATCAGCAAACGCCAGACAATTTATTTTAATGTTGGTTCTCCAAGTTTAATGGGGTGGTCAATATCCAAGGCCGATTTTTTTACACGCAAGTCCTGTATTACTTTTTCTAGAACACAGAAGAATAGAATAAATAAGAAGAATGAATAAGAGTGACGAGAGTCCACCCCCTTGTCTCACCCAAGTTTTAATTTCGAAGGGCTCTGAGATCACACCCATGAATTTAATTTTCGACCTTGTATTAGTTAGTGTTGCTTTAATAATTGCCAGCGTTTTCAGATCTAGTCCTTGTTCTTTCAAGAGTTGGAATAAAGATTCGCGGTCAATAGAATCATATGGTTTTTTGAAATCCACCATGTACAGACGAGATTTGTATTGTATAATTTTTGATGTCTTAGGATCATCTTTAGATTCAGGATCTGTCCTGGGCAGGATCTGCCCGGTTGAAAACCTGCTTAATATTCACCAATTTTAGGTTCTAACTGTCCCTGTGCTCTGTCTAGTAGACATTGAGATATAATTTTGTAATAAACTGGATGGATTAGAGCATCTTTCCAATCTTCCGGAATCCGTTCGGTTCGCCAAACTTCTTGTAGAATTTTGGTTATTTCCTTGATTGTACCTAGACCAGTGGATTTTGAAAGTTCAGCAGTGATTCTATGTTCACCAGAAGCTTTGTTATTTTTAAGTTTGATTAAGCCTAATTATTTCATCTTCATTCGATGGTAATGAATCTGGATGTGTTTGTTTAGGGTTTAGTGTTGGTAATCTATTTAAGAGCTCAGGACAGTTTAGTAGTTCAAAATATTTGGTAAATTCTTTGCAATTGTCTTGGTTATTAAGAACTAATTGTCCGTTTTCCTTTCGGAAGGAAAGCCTTTGGGGATGATAGCCTGTTAATTTTGTTTTGAATGTTTTGTAAAAATTTCGGGTATTATTTTTTTGGAAATTTTTTCTATTTCATTAAGTTGATCACTTACATATTTTCTATTAGTTTGTCTAATTAGCTTCGATGTTTCCTTTGTTACTTTCAAAAAGATGCTATAGTTTATTTCTGTGTTTTGACTGTTCCCCTCTTTGAATGCTTTATTTCGGGTTAGTACTGCTTGCTCGCAAACTTCATTCCACCACGGATGTTTTCTACGTTTTTGTAAAGGGACCAACTTTAGGGCTGCTTTAATAATTTTTTGTTTCATATATATATATATATATATATATATATATATATATATATATATATATATATATATATATATATATATATATACCAGGTGTCCATACGGCCGCGAGGATGGATCGCGGCCGTATCTTGAAAACTATTTATCCCACAGCTTTGGGGGAAAAAAAATTGTACTATAAATGATAATGAGAAATTCACCAAATATATTTTTAAGCTTCTAAAACGACCGCAAGAGGGCGTGACGAGCTAAACATTTTTAAAAATAATTTACCTATTGAGATAAAAAGTCATCTAATGTCCGTTTGCCTTAACCGATTTTCCTCAATTTGGATTCATTTAAAAGGCAATTGCTGGGACAATCAGATAATCCGGGAGATAAATTATTTAGTTTATAAATGAAACCGCGAGGTGGCGTTACATTCAACAATAGTTTTTTGGAGTTTTGTTTAGTTTTTTCAAATGGAATGGTACAGCTTTTACTACATGGGAAGAAAGGTAATTTAAAGAGGAATCGTCCAGTGAAAACCCGAAATCGATATCTCTGACATGTCAAGAGATATTTCGATTTTTCTGAAAAAAATCAGTTTATTTTTACCGTAATATTAAGTTAAAAATTGATCTTAATATTTAGGTCGCAATCGCAACCGCAACAATTTTATTTAAAAAATAAAATTATCTATTCAGTATCAATCATCATAAATGTTCTAATCCTGACCTTGATAATATTTTCTAATTTAATTGCATAAGCGGAAAAAATGCCTTTCCCCAATTGTTGCATTTTCTCTTTTGTGATGCTTAAATACTACTTGACAGAATATTGAAATCAGTCATTAATAAATATACCTACTCTTTCTTTTAAACTAAATGAATGGATGAATGAAATTATGCGTTTTCGGGTTTCCAAATAAACGCATGCAATCCTTAGGTACATTACACAAAGAGTGTAAGAAGGAAACCATGGAAACAAACAAAAACAGTCAAATTAACTTGTCAGTTTTGAAACGCATAACATTTTCAACATTGCATTTATTGATTATTAATAATTATTATAATAGTATCTAACAATGCCTTTTACGAATAACGAGGCCTATGACATGTTGGCGGTGTATTTCCAATGTTTTGAAAATGCATGTATTGCAGAGCGGCTATATGCAAGTCAATATCCCGAAAGAAGGCATTATTCGAAGAAGGTGTTTACACGTCTAGCACGACGCTTACGAGAAACAGGAATTGTGCATCCAGATCCAGTCCGCACCAGGTTACGTTCGATTCGTAATGGAGATAATGTCGTAAATGTTCTGGCTTATGTTGAAACTAACCCCCATTTAAGTATCAGACAAATATCTGAAGAATTAGGTGTTAGCAAGACATCCGTTCATCGAATCTTAAGAGATAACAAGCTGCACCCCTATCATGTTGTCTTACACCAAGCCCTTTTGGATAACGATTTAGACAGACGGTTAGACTATTGTCACTGGTTAAAAAAATATGTGTAATGGAAATAAACAATTCTTAAAACGCATACTATGGACTGATGAAGCTACTTTTAGCAGTGATGGAGGCGTTAACTTACATAATATGCCCTACCGGGCAGTTGCTAATCCACCAAAATAGATGGAGTGTGAACGTATGGTGTGGTGTTTTGGGAGACAAAATTATTGGTCCCTTTATTGTTAATGGACATTTGAATAGTGAAACATATTTAAATTTTTTACAAAATGGACTGCCAGAACTAATGGAAGATGTTTCGTTGGAAACAAGAAGACAAATGGGGTACCAGCATGATGGATGCCCTGCCCACTTCTCGTAGGTGGTTCGAAACTTCTTGGATGCTTCGTTTCCAAATCGTTGGATAGGACGGGGTAGTTTATTTTCGTGGCCGGCGCGCTCACCGGATTTGACAGTCCTCGATTTTTTCTTGTGGGGAAGACTAAAAGACCTTGTTTTTCAAACTCGTCCTACCACACGAGAAAACATGATTGAAAGAATTCAAAATTCAATAGCCAGCATTTCAAGAGCGGAAATTGAAGCTGCCGTTTTTAGTACTCGTCGAAAAATAAATCTTTGCATTTCTAAGGATGGAAGGCATTTTGAACATTTAGAAAGGAGTTAAAGTTCAGATTCTGTTAATTATTAGACTATTGTGCTGTTAATTTTATTTGACTGTTGTTATTATTATTATTATTTTCGTTGTTGGCCCGTTGGCCTTTAAACACGCTCCAAATTAATATGGCACGAAGAATTTGGACCAGTCCTAAGCATGGGTAAAGTGTGAAGGAAGGCAAACATTAGGTTAATATTTTTTTAACTTAATGCAGGTAGTAGTGAAATAATAACTGATTTTTTCAGAAAAATCGAAATATCTCTTGACATGTCAGAGATATCGATTTCGGGTTTTCACTGGATGATTCATCTTTAAATTACCTTTCTAGCCATGTAATAAAAGCTGTACCATTCCATTTGAAAAAACTGAACAAAACTTCAAAAAACTATTGTTGAATGTAACGCCACCTCGCGGTTTCATTTATAAACTAAATAATTTATCTCCCAGATTATCTGATTGTCCCAGCAATTGCCTTTTAAATGAATCCAAATTAAGGAAAAATCGGGTTAGGCAAACGGACATTAGACGACTTTTTATCTAAATAGGTAAAACTCCCCCCCACTTCTTTATTCGCGAAGTTACGACAAAATGTCATAAAACAAAGTTGTAGGAGACAGTTTGCTAATTATAACTGAGAACTTTTCTTACTCGGTTAACCCTTGAAAATACACAAAAAAATTATTTTTAAAAATGTTTAGCTCGTCACGCCCTCTTGCGGTCGTTTTAGAAGCTTAAAAATATTTTTGGTGAATTTCTCATGATCAGTTTTAGTACAATTTTTTTCCCCAAAGCTGTGGGATAAATAGTTTTCAAGATACGGCCGCGATCCATCCTTAATGGGACACCTGGTATATATATATATATATATATATATATATATATATATATATATATATATATATATATATATATATATTTAATTAATTATATTTTAATTGATTAATTCTTCTATGTATAGAGAAGGAAATGTTTGAATAATAAGTCTTAAAAATTATATCGTGCCATTTTACTGACCAGTTTACATTAAGGGTAAATAAATAAATGACTTCCTGTGGTTGATGTTTCATTAGCATTCTTATATAAAACATACATTTAATTTAGCTGAGAGATTGTATAATTATAAAATAAATTATTATTGTTTGGGAAGCAGAACAGTATTAACAAATGATTCAAACAAATGGGATAAATAACAAGCTATCGTTTAATCATGTAGGTGTATTCAATTAATTCTAAATTCTTCTTTTGAAACTCTTCGAACTTAAAAAATAGTTTCGATTTTGGTACCTTCATTACCACTTCGAAATACATTTCTAAGAATTCGAATCATAGCGTCCATAACAAAATGGTTAGTTTAAAGTTTAGTTATATCACAGAATTAACATTTATTATAAGACAGATTAATCTATCTACAATAAGAACATTGTAGATAGATTAATTAGAAAATATAAGTTTAGGAAATTTTTGAAAGAATTTTCGGTTTTTTAAAAGGAAAAGAACTCAAACAAAATCACCGTAATTCCGTTTGATGTCCAATTAAAACGAGAGTTAGACTTTTAAAAAAGTGGATATTAAAGTAATCTACAACCCATATAACAAGTGAAGAGAAGTCCAGGGTACTCCAAAGAATAAAGTAGAACACCATGTAAAATCGGGGATTTCCGAAATTGGTTGTCAAGATTGTTATCGAAGGTATATTAGACAAACTAAAAGATTCATATTAACCCGATACTGTTGTCCAAAATATTACACTCTAGCATGACCATAATATAAATAGAGGTAACCTAAGACTTATTAAAAATATAAATAATAATAGGGCTTTCCATATATATGAAAGCATTCAAACGGTAAAACGGCATATAAATAAGACATATTTTAGTTTTAGAATTAGATTGAATAATCTTCTGATGATGCTACAAGGTAAGCGAAACGCGTGTCAAGAATTAAATATAGCGATTTGGTGTGCAGTTATAAATATTTTCGAGTTTACTCTTTAAATTTGTCAGAACAACTAATAGCCAGTAATAATAAATAATTTGTCGGCCGATCTCGGTTGAATTCATAGTGATAAATTCCAAAATCGCCAGCTGATAATGTCCGATATGTTTTCATAAGATAATATCTGTAGGAATTGTATGAATAAAAGAAGAAACTACAAAGCAATGTTACAACATTTTAATGAGAATTAACCACTTAATTCAGTAGGACTCAAAAGTAACTAATGGAAATCATAAAAAAATGGGAAATATGAAATAATAATATTAATAATTAATATGATTATTGTGATATTGTTGATTTATTGTGCAATAATTCAATATCTACAATAATATTAAATATGATGAATATGAATATTATTTGAATCATTTATTCTTAATCTTTCATAGTTAATTCAATCCAGTCATTCTTAAAGATTCTTCCAGTAAATGTCACTCTGTTTAGTATATTGTCAGTTCACCCTAGAAAGATACACAATTCAATAGCACGCAAAATTTGGAAGTTGGAACGCGATCCCCACTTTGGAGAAAAATATCTTTCCCGACCAAGCGTACTTCTGGCTTAATGGGGTTGTGAATAAAAATAACGGCAGGATTTGGGCCAATGAATATCCTCAAGTGATTCTGGAATTACCTCTTCATTTTCAGGCACTGTTAGGTGCGGTTTTTGAGTATTTTGTCAATAAGACAGTGCGATTTGTTACAAATTTTGTCAGACAATGGATTTATTATAAGAAAAGTTTCATGGACTCGTTGTTAAGCAATGATAATTAGCTACCAAGATCATACGATCTCATGCGCTTGGATTATTTTCTGAGTCGTGTTAAATCTCTGGTTTACAGAAATAAACCGCGAGAAATTCTCGACAATGAACAAAACAGTCAGACCACCACTGAAAATATAATACGCGATATGTGAGAAAAAATAATACAAAATTGAGGAAGCCAAGGGGAACATTTAAACGACATTATTTTCAAAACATAATGCCATTATTTGTCACTAATTAAATAATTCAATTTTCTTGGGAGTCGAAGAGGACCAGACGATGGACAGAATATCACTGTGCATAGTCAAAACCTTGAGGGTGTAAGACGACATATTAGCTAATAAATGGTATTTTGGCCTATGAAATTATTATTTGCGTAACCGTAATGTTTCAAGAACTATCAAAATTAGGCTATATAAAATTGTCATGACCCCAGTCCTAATTTACGGGTCAGAAGCATGGACATTAACATGAGTCGATGAATCAGTTTTATCAACTTTTGAGAGAAAAAATTTAAGAAGAATATATGGGGCAATGGGTGAGAATAGTATGTGGACATAAATAACTTCGAGTTATATAACATCTACAGACAAGTCGGTAATAAAGACATAATAACGTTGATCAAATTTGGTAGATTGAGTTGGGCAAGTCATGTCTTTAGGTATGATGACAACAACCCAGCGAAAAGGGTCTTTACAGAGGAACCTTTAGGTTCAAGAAATGGAGAACCAAGACTACGTTGGACAGATGGCGTAACATAGAATGCGCGAAAGATACGTTCACTAAATTGGACAATGCAAGCCCGGAATAGAACCAAATGTCGTAAACCGGAAAAGGTCGAAATTCTATAGGGTTATATGGCCACTAATGATGATCAATTCCATTATTTATTCTTCAAGATGAAGTAAAATATACCGGATCATTACTTGTAGTTATTATTATGCCTCATTTTAAATTTCTGACTCTCTTATTGGACAACCCTTTATAATAATATATTTAGCAGAATTAAGGAAAATTGTTGAGGAATTCACAACCTAATATTCAGATTTATTCATAACTTGCAGATATGTTTAGAAGATATATAAAACAATATTTTGTGGATATTGCTCAATATTCATAAAATAATATGACGCTATCAAAAGACATATTTTATTTGAAAACTCCCTTGCATTTTTCTTAAAATAGCCCTAGGTATTTCTTTATATTTATTTTAGAAAATAAACTTCGAGTGATCTTATAAAAATAAAGTGTTTCATAAAACGTATATTTGACTTTACAAAATAGTGTCATTTCATTTTGGGCTTTCTCGTAAACTTGAAGTTGTTCAGCACTTATTCATGGAATTTGGGGAAGACGAATTTTACGATGGCGATGACACTCTACAATAATCGACTGCAGTCAGGAGACTTTGGCTGACGTCCAAGGTATTTCGTCGCAAAAATATTGTTCTGTTGGTATCACGACAACAATATATTATACCGCAGTTTAAAGAAGCTAAACCAAACTCTAGAAATTGTAATAAAAAAAAGATATGTGTTTTACATCTTAAAAGAAAAGTTCTAATTATGTTGTCCCTTATGAAATAATCTGTTGTCACTGTTAAATACCAATGTAAGGTATTTTCGACCTTCAAACTACCATCTTATAGTCGATTTTAGAGCACCAACCTCAAAATTTACGAGGGTAGCTTGAGAAGTCGGGTGGTTTTTAAATAAACTATTGTTTTTTTTATGGAAAAGTGATTTATTTTTCAACGTAGTTTGTTTTTAGCTGATACATTTCATTTAACAATTTTCAAACTTTTTTATGCCTTCCAAAAAGAAAGAACGGCTGAACTTTGCAAAATTTTTCTCTGTTTCGGTGATGATCTCTTCATTTAATGTGAATTTCTTTCCAGTTAACTAGATATTCATGTTTGGAAAAATAAATAAATCGGAGAGGACCAAGTTTCGAGAACACGGTGGATGCGGTATCAATTTTTTGCGCAAATTGGCCAATTTCGCTGTTTAATGGCAAGCGCATCGTTGTAGTGAGCAGCACATTTTTCTGGGCCAAATGAATTTTTTTTAATTAACTCTTAGTGAAATTTGATCATCAATATCAAATAATGCTTTCTTTTCATTTTCCAAATAGTGGATGAAGATAATGGCTCGCGAATCCCAAAAAAACTGTTGGCTATGACCTATCCGATCAATGGAAGGAAGTGGCATGTTCGCAGGATAAAATCACTGTTTTTTATGTTCTGATAGTCACGAATCATCACAGAATCTCTTCCAGACTGTGCTTGTATCGTTGTGAATTGGTCACTCTATTCCCTTTTTGGTCAGTACTGAGCAAATGAGCAATTCTCATACTCAAATATCCATGTAGGATGTTCTGTGTGGGTTCGTCTGAAATGTTTATTATCACAGTAGTATCTCTAACCTTCGCCTTTTAATCGGGCAACACGATATTATTCATTTTGTTGACTATCCTCTCAGCAGTGTCCTCAACGGGGCGTCCTGAGTGTGAGGCGTCACCCAAGCTCGTTCGACGATATCGAAATTTAGTAAACCATTTATAAATCATGTGATATGAAAGAGTAGAGCCCTCATAATATTTTTTCAGCTTATATTTAGTTTCGTGATGGTTTTTCCTCGCAAAAATAGTGTTTAATAACAATTTAAAGAAATAAGTGTTAACACACGAAATGCCCTTTTTATGATACAAAATTAAATATCACATCGGCTTGAAATTCATCAGAAATTCAGGAGCGAAGCTAGTTTTCCTAAATGCATTCACCTTTGCGATCGCATTGCTACCTATCGGAAAAGTGTCTGATCTTCACCAATGCCATTATTGTTATTCTCAAATCAAGGATATTGATGAATTTTTAGTAGGAGTAAAATAGCTTAATATATTTTTTTTTTGTTAATTTATGGTATTGATTAGCAAAAGTTGTAAAATTGCTCCATTAGTATATCTTTATTTATTCAAATTTGTATACCATCATATCCACAATTAGGTTCCAGGTTAGGCCACCATCTTCTTCCTATTGCAATATATTCATTTCAGGTTTTTCTCAATTATATTCGTTGTCCATGTCTTCCTTTTAAGTCATCTGTTAACCATATTCATTAACTGCTTATCGGAACATTCCTACATTCCCTCCGAAAACTAAAAATTTAATAATTAAAATCAGGTTTCTCAACCAACAAAAGGCAGTTTTAACAGTCCTATAACAATAAAGTCCCAAACAAGCATATTTCAGTAATTTCATCACCTTTCCGTCTTATGTACCAAAAATAACAACATATTACAAAAATACATTTTTGATTTTTTATTTCAGAATATCAAAGAATAGGATAATTTTTTTTCAATTGAATTGACCAATGTGTTATATGGCGATGTTGTACCATATGTACCATAATATGTACCATAAAAAAACAATACAAATATAGTTGTGTTGATAACTCATTTGGATAAATCAACTCCTATAATGAAGAAATAAAAGTATAACATTGCAAAACATTTAGTGAAACTTACTTTAGGTTATATTGTTAATCGATGTCATTTACTATTTATTCATGTTATGCGACAAAAGGCAAATTTTACTGTAGCGATGCCACTCTACAATAATCCACTGCAGTTAGAAGACTTTGGCTGACGTCCAGGATATTCTGTACAGTCTAGACTGCGTTTCCGATGTCATGCCATTTCCGAAATATATAAAATACAAGACATGCCCGTGTGCTATGTCACAATTGCGTGGCATGCTGAATTATGGACCTATCCTTTTCGAAAATATGGCGTAAATCCTTACAGACTGCTCATATTGTATTACGAAATATGGTATTCATTAATTTTATTAAATAGCATTGTTCCAATTAATTTAATTAATTGTGTATTTCTAAAGTGATGATCAATACAAACTTGAATTTTCTGTTATTTTAGGAACAATATCTTAAACTTGTAGCCGATTTAGATTAGCCTTCTATGGAATAGAGGAGATTTTATTTAGGAAAACATTGGCCCAAATGTTAGTGCGCCTAGTTAACGGGCAACCATTTTTGCTAAGTTTCCATATAAATGTGTGGTCTAGTGTTGTCATGGTAATGCACAACCTTCTATTACCCATTATCCAAACAGTTCAGTTTGGAAGCAGTAACTCATCGTACGCAACTGTTGCAATTTTTTCTGCATAAAAACCATTTTTTTCTTTACTTTTTTTCACTACCATTATTGTATATCTTCTATTATTCAACGCTAGTGAATTCTTGTTTAGAGAATGATTCGTTTTAATTACGTGTTAAGACTGAACTGCATACAGAAATATACTATAATATGTTCACGGTAAATTTATATACCTTGGATTACAAAGGGCACCATAATGGTGCTCTTTTAATCGAGTTTCTTGACCGGTTCCAATATTCACAAATCTTTCGAAACCAAAGTAATATTATTGTTTGGTATTTCATCAATCTCTCACGTAAACAAATGACTATCGCATCGATCATACATTGATTTTGTTAACGTTTGTGGTGAGAAGTCATATTTGACAGAAATATTTCTTGCTCTAAATCGTTAGAACTACTTTATATACGGTATTTATAGAATAAATACTAGAAGCAGCACATATTTTTTTAAGTTTACGAGATTTTTTGGTAATAAAAGCAAAAATTTCGTTAAAAACTTTATAACGGGTTTTTCACTTACACAAAATCACATTGAACTTTTTCGATGCGCGTATCGTTGACCAAGTATCAATAAAATATCATAAAAGAGTATTCGCTGAAGCGTACAAAATTACTCATTCGAGATTAAAGTAAACAAAGAACTGTATGGGATTGGCCCTTTATAATTATTAAAATTATTTTTACATTTAGCATTTTTAATACTTTCGTAGGCATATATATTCGCCTAAATTCTTACCTCTTATCCTTATTTCTAATAAGCAAAATATTAGTATATAGGTATATTTGAAATGGTTTATTGTATTAGGTTTAGGTATAAACTGAAAATATAATAAGCAAAACTTTAGGGTTAGATACCTGATGATGTTAATATGGTTAGCGAAATGAGCGTAAATTGAAATAAATACGATTTGGTATAAACGCACTTTTTTTTGCGGCGTTTTATTTAATACCAGAGAATTAAAATACAAAATTATCAAAATATAATATTCCTTGCTGATATAACATATTTATTCATAAACATTCGATGTTTATTGATGGCAATAACATTTGTCGTAAATAGTAATTGAGATGAACATTTTGAAATAAAATTGTTTGTTAAATGGTTTGAAAAGACAGAGCCACTCAATCAAGTGGCAAATCGGATTAATATTCGTTACTTATTCGTTCGATTGATTATATAAATGTGTTTAAACTGCATAAGACAAAATAACAAAATATACTTTGTATGTGCATGTTACATATCAATTAAATATTGATTCCTTAGCTTTAAGAAGTTTAAACACTATTGAAAACGACGCCTCATAAAAGGGGATTTTTTTAGTGTGCCCGAACTTCCTATAGGGGTCGCTATCAAACGAAATATGTGTTTGCGCGTCTCTTGTGTCAAAATTATTCAATATAGTCTGGCAATATTCAGTATAGTCTGGAATGTTTAATATCAGAGCATCGCATGTAAATTGTCGAAATTTATTATCAAAATTAGTGTTCTATGAGCCAAATTTCTAGAGCCCTTCGTAAATTCTATGGTGCACTTAATCGCCCAACCGAGCGATGTATTCGCCGAATTATCGACAAATTCCGAACGCATTTCACGCTGCTCGATATTAAAATAATAACAAGACAAAAACTGTGAAACTCTGTCGCCGCTGTTGCTGGCGCCGTCGCCGGTCCAAGAACTGTCCAATTGGAGAATTGTGTGAACAATTGTCCAAGAATTCAACCCGCAAGAGCATTGTTTGTGTCGTACGTCCAGAGAATAGGTTCAAAATTAATTGCAACTTGACTTAGAACCGCAAAATTTTGTTCAGCGACGAAGCTCATTTTTGGTCAAATGGCCTATATTGATTCAGAAATCACCATTGTATCCGTGAAAAATGCACCATATGGTGCGGATTGTACGCCGATTGCATCATTTTTTGTATATCATCAAAAATTAAGATGGAAATCACGTTTCGTTAATGGGGATCATACAGAGTTATGATCAATGATTGTTTAAATGCATATTTGAATAGTCTTGATCTACAGGAGATGTGAGTCTAATAAGGCGGCTCCTTATGTCATATAGTCAAAGCAACAATCGATTTATTGAGAGAATAAATCAATGAGAAAATTATTTCGAGGAACGGACCAGTTAATTGACCACCAAGGTCATGTGATTTAACGCCTTTAGATTATTTTCTTCGTGGTTTTGTTACACCGTTGGTCTATGCCGATAAGCCGGCAACTATTGACGCCTTGGAAGCCAACATAACTCGGACAATTGCGGACTTAAGACGATAATTGCCTGAAAAAGCGGTCGGGAATTAGATTGATAGAATGCGCTTTGTCAGAAGTCGTCGCACCGCAAATTTGTCCGAAATTGTCTTCAGACATTAATGCCATTGAATGTTATTACACATAAAATAAATAGTTTCAAGGCATCTAATTTGGTTGTTGTTTTATTTGAATTTAAATTTCGAGCGCATTAAAAAATCATTTTATACAAATTGGTCTAAAATTTTTACACTTCGGGTGACCACCATCTTTCAGTTCGCTTCTCGGAAATATGCATAGCTCCACAGGATTAGAGCGTGAGACCTCTGTATGATTTAGTTTTGGTAATTATATAATATTTCGTAAAACATTGGTCCACATAATACAGATTGCTAAAAACATTTTGTTTTCGGATGAAATCCACTTTCATAACAATGGGCATGTGACCTAGATATAAACAACCTCTATAGCTCAAATTAAAGAGAACATTCGCCAATAAATGGTAGGAATTCAACCCGTTATGTGTCGAAGAGTTTCTTAAAACTTAAAAGCCAGATTAGAGGGATTTGGTGGGGGATGATATTATTAGGAGATGATGTTATTAAAAATAAAATAATTATATATATATAAATAATTAATTAAAATAATAAAATTAAATTAAAAAAGAAATATTAGAAAAGTAAAGTAAAGTTTTGGGGTTAGAGGCGCATCAGCAACTGAGAAGGCTATTTAGCGACTGGACCTACATAACTATTAGAATTTGAGAATCTATATTGCAGGATAAAAAAAATGCAACAGTATGAAATATATATGATTGAATTAAATTTGAATATTCTTCTGTACTTTATGACGGTATTATGCTATGATAAAATCATGATATTCCGTTCAATCAATCTCTCAAGAGTTTGATTGATATAATTTCATAGATTTTGTATCGAAGATCAATCTGAAAATTTCGTCGGGCAGCATCGCAATTGCAAGTGTCGCAATGGCATACGCTTCTAAAATCTACCCTACATAACCGCATACATTGTAGCTGTATGCGGTTTTAATGCGTAATTTATGTTCATAATATTTATGTTGATAATATAATGGCCTGCCTTGTCCAAAGATATCTCAAAGCTCGTCAAAGGTCGTGCAAAATTAAAACGAATACCAAATACGAAAAGCATAATTTCTTTTATGCCCGTAGCTTCTACAAGATCAGTTAATTTTAAAACTAAGTAATAATATATAAATAACACAGGTCGACATGGTTTTAGTAATATTAATGAGAATGCTATTTTCGCGTTTCATTTAGATAGTTATTAAAACACATTTTCTCAGAAATGGCCCAGCACGTCCATTTTTCAAGTACCTGCTTCTTTTTTATATCGTGGAATAATTGAAATTATTTGTTACTGACTTTGGACTGGACAATATAGGAATTACCGCAAGGAAATACACCTGTATAACCACAAGGTCATACAAGGGATATGTCCACAGTATTCTATGAACCTTTAAGGCTAGTTTTATTGTGTTCTATTGTTTAGTTTGTTTCTGTCTCTTTTACAGTACAGTCAAGTGTCGATTTTATATAAAATGGCAAGTTATAGTCATCGATTTTGCAAAAATCCCATGGACGTTTTGTGATATATGTGGACGATTTATTTTAAAGTCACTAGATAGCATCTATATCCGAGGAAGTCAAAAAAACTTATCTTTTATATTTTAAGTGTCAAATTGGAGATCAAGATAAAAGTTGGACTCTTCATCTTCAAAATCAAATATAATTCTTCAAAATTCTATACCGTTTGCTGTTCCCATCGTCTAGAGAGAACCTACATAAAAGAAATATTTCCTGAATTAAGTGATATAAAACTAAAAGAAAACATATTTATTGGATCTCAAACAAGGAAATGTTTGAAGGATTTCTGGGCAGCAAGAAACATGAAAACTATCAAAATCTCATAGATGAACTCTTGAAAGCCTATGAAATACTAGAGCATCGCATGTCCTTAAAAATGCATTTTTTACACTCCCATTTGGATTTTTCCCGGAAAATTTGAGTGCAGTAAACGACGAATAAGAAGAGAGGTTTCACCATGACATCAGGACGATGGATATAAGATACTAGGAACGCTGTGAAATGATGCTATGAGATTACGAGAAAAGATGAGATATGAGAAAAAATGATAAATGAGATGATGCTACAGAACATAAGAGGAAAAAGTGAAAGTTTTTGTCGCTGTATAATATCTCATGTAATATATTTTATATTCACATAATCCTCAGTAATCTCTTTGCATAGATTTACCACGTTAAATAATTAAATAAATATTAGATTGTAAAAATATGTCGTCTCCTTTTTTTTCACCTACCCCCTGTAACAAAAAAAACTGTTGGTCTTACAGTAATTAGCTTATCATTTTCGGGTTTAGGATCATAAAATACTTTCATATACAACTATTTTTATCAATGTTAACTCAAAAATGTTTAAATTTGTTGATCTGTGATAAACCGATATGTTTTTTAATTCGAAGATCTTTAATCGAGATGTATTCGTTGCGTCTTTGCCAATCCAAGTTGATTAATTTGGTTAATCAACCACGGTAGGAAGTTTATTTACGGACAAAAAACTATTTATATCATTTCATCCATACAGTGTTGGAAATTATATAAAAACACGCATCGAACCTGAATTGAAGCGCTTCTAAAATTAACTCGTATTTGTTTATAAAAAGTTGTTCGAAATTTTCTCTAGCGTAATGTGTTTTTACGTACGGTCAAATTTTTGTAGGGAAATCGTATTGAAAGGCTAGTCACTTATAATCCGATGCGCAGTCACTATATTTTTGATTATATAATAACCATTCAGCTGACCTTAATTCATTCCAAATGGATCAGTTTTATTTTTGATATATTAAAATCGGGCTATTATTTGGCGCTGACAACATCAAATAATTACGACGAGACTGTAGAAATTATTGTTCGAAACATAGAAGAAAACATATAGGACATTTGAAATCATGTTATCTTTCAACATAATCTAATGGGTTAAATGATTTTGTCTATTGTTGACGAAGAGCTTCAAAATGTTTGGAAAAAAAAGCTTGATCTGTCTAACGTTTATTCACATAAGCAATCAAATCTTCGTCGCCAAAAATCTTCCCCAAAATTCTTTTTTTCAGCTTAGGAAATATAATGTAATCGCTTGGTATCATATCTAGATAATAAAAATTCTGTTCAAATATTTCGAAATTTATGTTGTGGATGGCAGCCATTGAAAAGCAGCTCTTGTGAGCTGGAACGTTATCATTGTGTGACAAAAAGCTTCATCTCAGCATACTTGTTTTTAGTTTTTATTACTTTACAAATAATTGGCATAATATTCTCATTATATTGACTAGTGATGATGCTAGCATCACATATGTGGTAAATAGTTAAAAATAGTTTCTAGTCCCAGAAAAAAATTATCATGATCATACTGATATGCACTTTTAACTTGAGATCAAAGTGATGGACCCTGGTTTCACCCCGTCTTACAAATCTCTTCAAGAATTATTCCAGATCCGCATTAATTACTACTTAATATGCTGCCTCAGAAGTGATTTAGTTGAAGTTTTTTTGATTAGTCGTTAATATTTTAGGTAGACGTGACGGTAGAGCGGTCGCTTGTCGCTGCTGCGCCGAAACCGCAGTTGGCCCCGTAGACGGTTCGTTTCCAGCGCTCGGATGGTTGTATTGTTGCCTACCCCAGACAAACACACACACACACACACACACACACACACACACACATACACATACACACATACACATATTAACACAACAAATTATCCCTCAGTCATGCCACTTAAAGGCTGGGTAAGGCCATTCGAGAGGTGTTCTACATTGGTCACTCGCCAGTCGGTAGGCTTCCTGATAGACTTATAGGTAAGCATAAAACCAAGGGTTGATAGCCTAAGGAGGGTGCTGGCTTGGGTTGTCTGCGGCTGATGATCGTGGTTCGGAACTCACGTTAAGCTGTAGATCCAGTTGCTAAATAGCCTGTTTACTGCTGATGCGGCTCTAATCCAAATACCTTTACCTTTAGCTTTAATATTCTCAATTTCCTTACAACTGATGCAAGTTACTAAGACTGATTTCCAAGAACAATTTAAGTTCATAATATTAGCATTTAATCACAGCAATATATTTGATATAAAAGAGCAAAATAACCAAATACATCACAATTATACCTAGAACAGAGTATAAATGAAAGATTGATCACAAGTCTGCAGGGATCAAATCAAATATCTAAAATTACTTTTTGACATGTTCCTACAATTATTGCACGAATTGCAATTTTAGTGTTGCATCCTAGGTTATAAAATGATTGTCGGTATATTGGCATAATCTTGATTTTTCAAAAGAATTCAGAAAAAATCTAACAGCGTTAAATCGAATCGGAAATTATACGATGATAGAAGTTCGACCACAAAACTGATTTTTTTTTGGGTTATGTGACAAATAAAACAATTTTGCTGGAAACAGACATGAGACACATTAACAAGATTCAATTTTGACTATAAAATTTACTCTATGTTGGTGTCACTCAGCATTCACTATGTTGGCGTCAACAGCATAGCACCTTCGAAAAAAAAAATAGTCCAAAGATTCCATTTGAACAAAAAGCCACCAGCTCTTGACTTTATGTAAGATTTTAGTTTATGATATTATAGATTATTTATGAATAATACAAGAATTTTAATCCCTCCAGATACCATAATTCTGCATATTAACGAATCAACTAATTCTACATGAGCTTTATAAATCAATAAAATTTAGCTTTAAACAATTGATCTGGTGTTCCTTCTTAGACAAGTTAATTCAATGAGAAAAACAACGACTTAACAACTGTTCTAATCCAATGAAATTCTTTATCGGGTTTTTTTAGCATTTTGATCACCGATCAAACTCTTTCTTCTCATACAATATATACGTGTTCAATAAGTATTGAATATGAAAGTTTCCTTCAAAGTTCTAAAATAAATTTGAAAATTTTTAATACTTTTGAATCGGTTTGAAATTGAAACTTGAAACATGGAGGTGCATTAAAAGTCGGCGGTAGGGGTGCTATTTTTAAAAATAAAATAATTCTAATCAGTTTCCTTTTGAAGCACGTAAAATTTTTGGAAATACCACTGTTTTGCTAATAAAAAATACTTCTGCTAAATTTTTAGTCACAGGGACGCTTTTTGAAATAATTATATATATATATATATATATATATATATATATATATATATATATATATATATATATATATATATATATATATAGAGAGAGAGAGAGAACTGGATATACTGGTAAGAATGTGTTTCAGTTTGACAGATAGAAGATTATTGTAAAATTATCGGGGTAATAATTTACGAGAAAATCTGTAAAGACCAATCATGAGTCTCATTCGTTTAACAGTGAATTTCCTATTTAGCATACGTTCTGGGATAGGTTGGGAAAATATCGGTTTAGGGACTCTTAGTTTATTGGGTTTCTCAGAAGGGAAATGATTATTCAGATAAAAGCTGCACATATAAAGCTGACTGATGACTGCGTGCTGTAATGAGTGTTTTGCAGATAGATCTGCTTCCTCATTACCTTTGGTGTTATTGTGACTAGGACACCAATCGAAAATAAGAGAAGAATCCGGAGCAATGATGTCTTCTGCAAGATATGAAATTGCGCAATATGTAGGTGAAAGGTGAGGCGATTTTGGATCATGATAGGACATCCCTGGGATCAAAGAATATGATTCAGGAATTTGATTGATTTGATTGTGGATCTTTCTATGGCCACTCTTGTTGGAACGGGCAGTTTGAAGCCTGATGAGCATCAATCGTGTACAAAGCCGCAACCTATTCCTTCAGTCCGACTTGGATTGATCTGTATATATCTGCATGGAGAGTGAGTGGAGACAATTATAATTTTAAACTCTGCAGTATACCATCAAATCATTACCAATATGTATACCATACAAATTCAATTACAAATAGTCAAAACCTACTTTAGATAATGAATATGATAAATCATGTTAATAACATTTTTTTTGAATTCCTGTTTGTTTAAAAAGAAGCCCATGTTTAAACAACCATTACTAAATTTATGTATTATTTCAGTAGCAGTAATAGTTTTTAAACAACAAAATGACATGTATAGTATAAAACTTAAATATCGCGAAAGTGTTACATTTGATAAGAGATACCCCAAAAGGCCTCCTGCGATTACACACGGGGTGCTTCCCTTCCCCAATTCCATCATATTTGTTGAAATATTAGTGGCACATTTCTATATCTATATATATATATATATATATATATATATATATATATATATATATATATATATATATATATATATATATATATATATATATATTATATATATATATATATATTTCCAATCGTGAAAACTCCATTGTTTTAAAATTTATCTTGACAAATAATCAAATATCATTGGCACGTGATTTATATTCGAATGTTTGAAAATTAGTATCGACTTGTACAAGTAGATAGCTTCAAATAATTTTTCCGGACATTATGCAGATCAGGAACCCCAAAGAGGTAAAATCCACAATTAATTCTCCTTAACAATAATCGTAGATGGAAGCATCTGTGATTTTCGAAACAATATTGTTTTTCGACATAACTTTCTAAAATGATAATATATTTGATAAATTGATTATAAAGGTCTTTATTACCTTTGGAAAATAAATCTTTTTCTGCGTAATAAAAAAAAACGAAATCAGGGTTGTGGAAAGCAGTTCCGCAGCATTCCTGTGAACTAGGACATAAATCTGGTGAAACAAAACAATTTAGCTCGGTTTCTTTATGAAGATGCAGAAATTCTCGCCAAATATGTCTCAGATATTTTTACTGATGATTCTCAGATTATTTAGCTGATGCATTGTTTATCAACCATTAATAATTATTGGATCCAACAAACAGAGCCTTTTTAAGACCCAATTTGTGATATAAATTTGTTCAACACATGCCTCTACATGTTTCTAATATAAACCTTAGTAAAATCTTTCTTGTTTATGTACCATGTCAGGGACTAAGCAAGAATTTTTGATTACGAGTGATTTCGGTGCATCTATACTTAGCATAACTAGCCTATTCACAGAACTCTTGCAACATTAAAATCTTCAGAGTTTTTAGTTACTCGATATGAAGGACGGAATCTCTAATAAATTGATTATTATTTCATATTAATAGTATTTAAACAGATTTCAATTTATAAAACAGAAACTTGGCTAGTTGGTTGATTGTTTTAGTTTAGAGAGGTAACAGATTTAGTTTATAATTGTTTATAATTTTATATATATATTATATAATTTTATATATATATATATATATATATATATATATATATATATATATATATATATATATATATATATATATATATATATATTTATATATATATATATATATATATATATATATATATATATATATATATATATATATATATATATATATATATATATACGTTAAATATACGGACTATGAAAACAGAGGCCCGATTGCAAGAACTGTTAATCGAACTTGACAACATACATTGGGATATTATTGAAACTCTGTGAAACACGAAGGAAGGATGAAGAGTTAATCAAACTGGAACCAACTGGACACGTACTCTACACTCGAGGTACGGAAAATGGCCGATGTGGCGGAATAGGATTCCTCATCAATCGAAAGCTGAAGGACAGTGTGGTAAAATTTGAAAGTACATCCGAACGATTAGCCCAATGCGTCATTCAGCTGAATAAAAAGTTTAGGCTTCAAATCGTCCAAACTTATGCACCAACTATAAGCCATAAAGATGAGGAAATTGAGGAATTTTATGATGATGTGGCCCAGCTTTTATACAAGGAGAAATGTAGGTACAAAATCCTGATGGGTGATTTTAATGCCAGAATTGGAACAACAAGAACAGACGAAAATGCAACTGGCCCATATGGAACTGGTGAGCGAGACAATAGAGGTGACAGTTTAGTTGATTTTGCTGAAGGACAAGAACTATATATTATGAATTCATTCTATAAGAAAAATATCAGCAGAAAATGGACATGGAAAAGTCCATCTGGGCTCACAAGCGAAATTGACTACATCATGACCAACGATAAAACAATGTTTACCAATTGTACTGTCCTTAACAATTTTAATGTTGGAAGTGACCACCGAATTGTACGAGCAAGGGGTCGGATTGACTGTCGAAAAGAGCGCGAAAAAATGGTAAGATCAAAGAAGGGCAAGGTGGATTCTGAAAAACTGCTGGAGAGAGGAAGCGATTTTGAGATTGCTTTGTCAAACCGGTTTGCTGCGTTACAAGATCCAGAGGAGGTGGAAATATCAGTTCAATATGAAGAAATCGCCAACAATGTACTTCAAACGGCTGCTTCAACAGCACCAGAGGAAAAATGTCTCAAACAAACAAAAATCTCCAGTGAGACCATTGATTTAATGAAGAAACGGCGAGCAATGAGAAATGCAGGTAGTCCTTTTGGCAGGGTCGAGTACACTGAGCTCTGCAAAACTATAAGAAAACGTATCAGAGAGGACACGCGCCGATTTAATATGCAGCTAGTGCAAAAAACCCTGGAAGAAAACAAAGGAATTAACAAAGCTAAACAGAAGCTGAGAAACAAAAGAACGCAAATATATGCTTTAAAGCGTGAGGATGGCACAGTGTGCAGGACGCGTACCCAAATGTTAGAGATTGTCAGGTTTTATTCCCAGTTATATGAAGATCAGAGCCAGTCAGGGACAGCAATATCCACGGAAGAACAATATATAATACCAGATATCCTAGTGGAGGAAGTAACAAATGCTATAGAATTGATGAAGAACGGCAAGGCTCTAGGAAAGGATAGTGTAACTGTCGAAATGCTAAAAGCTGGTGGTCGGACGTTACATAAAACACTGGCAAAATTATACTCAAAATGCCTCAAAGAACAAAAAGTACCTGACTTATGGAAAAATGCAGAAGTGATCCTTTTACATAAAAAAGGAGCACAGGAAGATTTAAAGAACTACGTTCCAATAAGCCTCCTATCAGTGATGTACAAAGTTTTCACTAAGATAATTTCTAAAAGAATATTAAAAAAACTGAATGACGCACAACCAAGAGAACAAGCAGGATTCAGAAGTGGATTCAGTACAATGGATCACATCCAGGTTGTACAGCAGGTCATAGAAAGGCACAACGAATACACCATGCCACTGTGCTTGGCTTTTATCGACTACGAAAAAGCATTTGATTCCATCTCAAAGCATGCGATAATGGATGCACTGCTTAGCCAAGGTGTAGAGAGAGCCTATGTAAACCTATTATAATCGATATATGATGGAGCTACAGCCACAATTCACCTTGATGATCTTGAAGTGGGAATTAATATAGAACGAGGTGTACGGCAGGGTGACGCAATATCGCCTATTCTTTTCTCGGCTGGCCTTGAAGAAGTATTCCGTAAACTGGATTGGGAACAGGATGGGGTAAAGATCAATGGTGCAAACTTAAACCATCTTAGATTTGCAGATGATATTATTCTCATTTCATAAGACCCAGAGGAGCTGCAAAGACGCATACAAGAACTGCAAAGGGCTGGCGAACCATTTGGCTTGAAAATAAACCTGAAAAAGAGTCAGGTTATGTTCAATAACTTCGCTCAGGACAGAAGAATTTCAGTTTTAGGAAGTGATTTAGAGATTGTGGACAGCTTCGTATATTTTGGGCAGAGGATTTCCATGGAGGGGAATACCGCCCGGGAGGTGGAACGGCGTGTTAAATGTGGCTGGCAGGCATTTGGTAGGCTCAACATAGTGTTTAAGAGCAGACTCCCACTTTGCCTGAAAAGAAAAGTATTCGATCAGTACGTTCTACCCGTTATGACATACGGAAGTGAAACCTGGACACTCACATCGCAATCAATTCAAAAACTTCGGGTGGCACAGAGGGGAATGGAAAGATGTATGCTTGGCATTACAAGACGAGACAGAAAGTCCTGCGCATGGATCAGGGAACAAACAAAAGTCTGTGACATCATTGGAAGAGTAAAACAGTTGAAATGGAGATGGGCAGGCCATATAGCGAGGCGATGGGACGACAGATGGACCAAGGCAATCCTGGAGTGGATACCGCTTGATCGCAAACGTCCGCGAAGAAGACCGAAAGCAAGATGGACTGATGACATCGTTAAGTATATTGGACCCGAGTGGCAGAGGAAAGCCCAGGACCGTGAAGGTTGGAAGCATGCTGAAGAGGCCTTCATCCTGCAGTGGATCGATACGGGCTGATGATGATGATGATGATGATATATATATATATATATATATATATATATATATATATATATATATATATATATATATATATATATATATATATATATATATATATATATATATATTGTGTGCTTCAGGAGGAAATGTCTATATTTTAGCTACATATTCAGGGACCGAAAGTGGTGAATATAAAAGTTTCTATAAACATAGGTCCTATTCTAGAGAGATACGGGGGTAAACATATTTATGAATGGCAAATGTAATATAGAGTGGGAAAATGTACGTTTTCTTTTTTTACTGCTAAACAGTCATTGTTTATACCAGTTAATTATTAGTTTTAAAATGAAACACATGTTTCTACGTTCACTGTCAGTTGAATACTGTATAACAATTTTATAAAAGCAGAATACATTTAATAGACGTTGCAGAGTTTTAACACTAGATGGTAGCATTTACACCAAAGTTGATATTTCTAATCACAACAAGTTTGTCAATAGCAAATTGTTTTAAAGTAATTTCATTGATTTCATTATGCTAATGCTACCATCTAGTTTTAACACTAGATGGTAGCATTTACACCAAAGTTGATATTTCTAATCACAACAAGTTTGTCAATAGCAAATTGTTTTAAAGTAATTTCATTGATTTCATTATGCCTTCGTTATTCTCTCATCGTGAATATGCCGATATATATTATTTGTTTATGGCTTTTGTAAGGTAAGCTCAAATCTCGCAGTCTCCGAATACTAGCGTCGTTTCCCGAATCGAAGACTGCTAGATAGAAGGGTTTTTGAACAAGTTTCTATCACTGCTGGAGAATCCGGTATGTTTCCAAGTGCTATAATTGTATTTGAACGACAGTTGAAATTTGATCCTGAACAAGAAGCTTCAAATTCACGAGTTTACGAGTTCACTCATGATGCCATAAATAATCTTCATAAAGAACATCGGTGGCCCGATGAAAACCCTCACGTTACAGCTGAACATAATTTTCATTTCACAGGAGAAATTTACCTACATTTTCTACAGAATCATTTGTAAAACCTGTTAGAAAATGTTCCCCTTATTTTCCTGCACACTACAACTTACAAGTGAGAATTTCTTAAACAACAACTTCCCAAACGGGTCGATTGGACGAGGTGGTCCGCACCGTCCACAATTGGCCAGCTAGATCACCAGACCTTAATCCTCTAGATTATTGTCTTTGGGGGTGGGTTAAATCTTTGGTATATGTAACCAAAGTAGACACTAGAGATGCATTACTCGACCGGATAGCAAATGGAGTAGTACTAATAAGGAACAGAGCCGAATCCATTCACAGAGCAACCCGAGCTGTTCATAAGAGAGCTGATAAGTGTTTGGAAATAAATGGTGGTATTTTTGAAAACTATAAAACGTAGCTTAACTATTTATCATAAAAGGTAAACAAAAACTAAAGGTAATATTAAAAAAATATTTTAAAACATTATAATTTTTGTTTACGTCTGTATCTCTTTAACAGTTGAGAGTAGGACCCATGTTTATATAAATTTGTATGTTTATTTTCGGTTCTGAATATCTTGTTCATAAGTTTTTCTGTTTTTGGTCTGTGTAGTGGTTTCTGGTGCAATTCAGGGGGATTTTCTGAGGTCTAAAATAGGCAGTATTTTTTATTCACTATTCCGCCAATCATAAACAATAACAATTGTTTTGCATATTAAAAATGCCAAAACTTTATAGTCGAAATATTGTGTTGATTGATTATATTGTGTTTATTTAGCGGCATTTTCAAAATAAGATCCAAAAACAATTAACATATTCGCTATATATTTTACTTTTATATTATAGCAAAGTTAAACAGCTTCATATGAATTCAATAACAGACCCAACATATCATGAATAAGCATGATGAGACCGGTTAGACGACATCGAAAGTTGATATTTATCAAAATGAGGTCATGTTATTAATTTGGGGGATTATAATGGAATAATTTTACGATGTTGTCCAGAAATAAAATGATTAAATCCAATATGCATTGCCAAATGCTTAAATTTAAATCTATAACAAGAATGCTCTACTACATACATTTTTCTGAATTCAACCAGCACTTGACCGAATGTATTGGAGCTTGCTTGACATGTTATCATATTCATCATAACGCAAAGTTCTAATTTTACCCCATCAGACTATTATTTTTTTATTGTTCTATTTCATTAAATTTATAATAGTTTTGAGTAGGGTTTTGAGTATAATAGTTTTGAGTTAAGGATTGTTTGCTTAGCACTGAAGGAACCAAGCATGTACCATATTGTTGTATATTACCGGTTCATATATGGCTGTGTGTGTATATGGCTGTGTTATTTTTACATATTTCATAAAAGTAAACCAATTTTAGTTTATGGCTTTATAATAGACAGACATATACCTTGGTAGTTTTTCTCAATAAATGAATAATTTTAAAATTTTGGTACTTCAAATTCAAGTTAAAACCGGTGAAAACC
The DNA here is from genome assembly GCA_031761425.1 of Cosmopolites sordidus. Classification (NCBI taxonomy): domain Eukaryota; kingdom Metazoa; phylum Arthropoda; class Insecta; order Coleoptera; family Curculionidae; genus Cosmopolites; species Cosmopolites sordidus. The sequence continues at coordinate 442,166 of JARFXV010000296.1, forward strand.
TCAACCTCAAATTTGAGATTTGCTGACGACCTAGTTTTCAACGATGTCTCCAAGAAAGTGGAACTCAAAATCAACTTCGCAAAAACCAAAATTATGACAAATTTGGTACTTGGCGGGGGCATCTACATCGATAACATCAGAGTAGCGGAAACTACATCTTTTAAGTACTTAGGCTACGAGATTAGTATCAGCAGAGACAATCAGACTCGTGAAATCTCCAGAAGAATCGGAATTGCGTGGGCTGCTTTCGGAAATCCGAGATATACACGGCAGAGTTGCCGGTTGGTTTAGGAGAAAAATTTTCAACCAATGTGTCCTTTCAATTCTCATAAATGGTGCAGATACTTCAACAATGACAAAACAGACAATTAAAAAGATAGAGGTGACACAACAAGCAATGAAACTGGCCATGCTGGGAGTCTCTCTCGGATATCAAATACCAAATACAGAAATACGCAAACGAACAAAAGAGTTTGATGCCGTACATAGAATAGCGACGTTGAAGTATAATTGGGCCGGCCATGTTGCGAGAGCTGTTGATGACAGGTGGACAAAATGAATCCTCGAATGGAGAGCAAGATCGGAAGCCTTCAGAAAAAGAGGATGTCCCCTACCAGATGGACTAATGACCTAAAACGCATTGAAACGAACTGGATGCAGGCGGCGCAGGTCTGAACACAGTGGAAACTCTTAAGGGAGGCCTACGTCCAGCAGTGGACTTCAATAGCCTGATGATGGATGGACGGATGGATGGATGGATGGATGGATGGATGGATGGATGGATGGATGGATGGATGAATAGATGAATGGATGAATGGATGAATGGATGAATGGATAAATGGATGAATGGATGAATGGATGAATGGATGAATGGATGAATGGATGAATGGATGAATTGATGAATGGATAAATGGATGAATGGATGGACTTCAAATGTTTAATAATTTTCCCGCTGATGCTAACTTGGTTAGCAAAACGCGCGTTAGTTAGTTCAATGCGATTGCGAACAACGCGAGTTAGTTCAATGCGATTTGATGTAAATGAAAAACTATAAAGCTTTTCGTTCTTTTTTAATCATGAAACACCAAAGGTTCCACAATTGAAATTATTAAAAAGTTAGTATTTAGCTTCACGATAATATATACGTAATTCATAAACACAAAAATTAAATACATTGTCAATGTTCTCATTTTTCTAAATCAATTCAAGAAAAACCAATTGAGCCGAGGACGGTATCCACGATGCTTACGGATATAGTACAGTAGTACAAATGATGCGCCGATGGGGGTTCAACTCCCGCTCTCTTTGTAGATATTTGTTATTTGTTATGTGTTTGCTCTTAAAGGTTTTTAGAATTTGTGTGTAATCCGACATCGCCTTTCAGTCTCGTGCATAATAAGGCTGGTCAAGGCAGGATGGTTTCTGAAAAGCCTTTTACGTTGGTTGTTCGCCAGCCGGAATGGTCTTCGAGAAACTAAAAGGTCTAACTAAAATCTCATAAAACGAGTGCTGACTGGGTTAATCCATGGTTGTTGACCGTGGTTCATAGATTAAGCTATAGGTCCAGATGGATTTACAAATAATTTTTTTTTTAGCGACAAGGCATATGTTAATCAAAATGGAATGCTTTAAACGAAATACCTCGTTGAAAGAAGATTCACTGTCAATGAGACAACCAGTTCTTTTGCAGACCTATACAAATCGCATTATAATGAGGGAATTGGAAGTTGGAGCGTCATTGGTCAAAATGTATTGAATAACAAGGTGAAATTTTAAAAAATATCGAATATCTCGTCCGACATTTCCTTTGGCCTTCTTTGGCTTGAATTTTTGACCTTCTTGCCACAATTGTAATACTTTCTAGTTCAAATTTCACTTCATTCATTGAGAATGTTTGTTGTTAGTAAACGTTGGCATTTTTCGAAGAGAAAAACTACGTCGATTGACAAAAAACGCTGAAACAGTATTGCTAATTTAAAAATGTAAAATTTAAGTAAATGTCTTTATTAATAGATTATTTTATTGAAATGAAGATAAAGCTACTTCAACGAATACATAGTGCCTAGGTTTATTATTTCCAATAGGTGAAAGAAGATGAAAAATTTGGAAAGTTAATTGTAAATATAATATTCATGAGATGTTTATGAGAATTAATTGAAATCCGAATATGGCAGCTTTAGTAGTAAATTTTTAAATATCTAATAGTTCTTTTAACAATGCATCATACATAATCGGTCTAATAGAAAAAGATCTAATTAAGCTGAGCGATATATAAGCAACTGGACATACAGCTTAATGTAAACTTCTTGCGACGATAATCTGCTACTGATTTACCGAGACCCTTGTAAGTTATCAACCTTCGGTTTGTGTTTACTTACTCCTATAGGTTATCGACTGGTTATCGACTGGTGAGTAACGTAGAATACCGCTCAGAAAATATCCAGCTTTATCCAATCTCGATTTAGCATAATTGAGGGGTGATTCCTTCTACACTTTTATGGATTTTACCCCCTTGCATGTGATATCTTCATATCATATCGTATATCCACATATATCTAGTAGTGCCATATTTCAATGACTACAGTCATTAGATAATGAAACATTAAATCTATGGCCAGGCCCATTAGCAATAGTTAGAACTGAAGAAAACGCCCATAAAGTGGGCAAATATAAAACATCATATGCTGGCTAATTTCTGTTCATCCAACATGAATAAAAATTGTATCTATTGACTTGATACACCTTCTATTAAATGAATATTTAAATATTCTAAAATGTACTGGATATTCAGAGCTCAATGTGAATAAGTTTAATATTTTATTTCACCTGAAAAAAACACATTTCGGTACTTATTAACTGCCTATTGAGGTATTTAAAACGATATATTTGATAGTTATATATTTGAAATTTTCATATTGCTATAATACTTATAGTTGAATGTAGTTTTTTAATTTAACATAACATTATTTTTACAAGCTAGTCCACGAGAAATGAACATTTTTTAAAAAAGCAATACCCCATTGATTTTTTGTAAACCAAATATTTATTAACATAAAAACAATCAGCGTAACATGTAATTTTCAATACTTAAGTGCGGAAAATAATGTCATTTAAGTGACGGCAATTTTCACAAATACATACGTTTCGAGTTGTTCTCGAAACTTTGCCCATTTTTTGACTGTGTAGTGGTTTCTGGTGTAATTCACAAAGATTTTCTGAGGCCTAAAATGGGTAGTTTTATTTATTGCCTCCTCATTCAAATAAAAATGAGCTGACAAAAATGTAATCTTTTCTTCAAATAAATTATGCATTCTTTGAGCAAATGTGAAGCGTTGACAAACAATAAAACCACAAACATATCATACGAAAACACCGTATTCTGGAGTCATCAGCGACAGGATGAATACTAAACAGCATCGTAGGGAGAGTACATCTGCCGTAGGCTCCTCTTTCCCTCTACTAGTTCGGTACTATTCATTCCAAGAACATCCTTTTCCAGTGGACCACCTGATATTAAACATTTTATTGGAGCTTGCTTCAATGCTATTAATTTATAATTGTTTCAACTAATATAAACTTCAATGTCCCATGCAGAGTAAAGCCAAATAATTAGAAGTAATTACCACTTTTGCCGGAATTCCTAATAAATCTGTCAATTTTAATGTTTAATATTGAATGTTTACTACTCTATAATTGTAAGACTTGCATCATTCAAATAATTGTACTGTTTGGTCAGTATAGTGTATTCAGTTGTTTCATAGGATATCGTCGTCTATGAAAAAAAAAATATAATAATACCTACGTCTGAATATCAGTAAGCTCTATATATATATATATATATATATATATATATATATATATATATATATATATATATATATATATATATATATATAGAGCTTACTGATATTCAGACGTATATATATATATATATATATATATATATATATATATATATATATATATATATATATATATATATATATATATATATATATATATCTTTCTTTTTTCTCTTTATACTAAACGATAGAACAGTAACATATATGCCAACTAAGTAACAGCGCACACCAAACATTTTAAAGATTGAATTGAACCGTCAGGTCTCATTAGGCCACGAAGATAAAGTATGGACAAAGAGAAATATTTATGAAGTCTCTTAAAATTGCGTTTCGGAGAAAGAAGATCGAAAAATACATAAAGTAGAGTGATCTCTGATAAAAAAAATATATTACTAATTTAGAGAGGAGCCACATACCGTGAATCCTTAGTATTGCCGTTTTTGGCCACCAGATACACTCAAAACTGTAATAAAGGCGACACAAAATCTTACTATATCGTGATTCTACTCAAAAATGTGTAAACGTTTAAATATGGTATTGCTAATGTTCTGTATCTATTGATATTTGTGTTATGTTGTATATATCTTTTGGATGTTAATGCTGTTGTATATTTCAAATATTTACAATAATAATTTAATTATAATAAATATTAAGTAATTAAGTTAAGTAAATAAATATTGAGTTATAATTAAAATATTAAGTAACTAATAAAAAATTCCTTAGATAAATACATTAGATTTTTCGGACATGAAAATAGAAATGTATTGTCCAGGTATTTATTAATTGCTAGATTGTTGAGAAATTGAAAAATAATGACGATTAGCGCCATCTCTTAGAAATATATTCGGCCCATCATGTAATAATTTGTCGTGTAATCAAAGGTTGGTTATATTTTTAAGGATGTTTGCAATTTGATTATTAGATTTATCTTTAGATGATGAAATCATTATCAATAAGGATTATCTGTTATTAAACAAATTTTACGTGACTTAAATTTTTTCACCTCACTCAAAAGAATGCTTACAAATGAGTTTTTGGGTTTGGATTGCAGTCTTGCTGTAAGGTATTTTATGGGCAAATGACAAAACGATGGCCACTTTAAGAATGTATTACCTGGGCGGGGCAGCGGGCCTCGCGTCCTGTCGCGGCCGGAGGACGGGGGTCAGCCCCCATTTCTCCACCAGCTCGAAGCGGGCAATGGTGCGGCCTCACTCACGCACAGAGCTGGGAATGCTGCTGGTCCTTACTACCGAAACATTTCGACCATTTAATATAAAAATAAAAATATATTTTCGAACGAATTGCCCCATGTCCTAAACCAAATTTCATGACCAACAAAATAAGATAAATATCAGATATTTTAATATATTTATTTCCAATTTTTCCATTGATTTGACTTTTTAATTGTTGCTGATTAATAAATGTTTCATTTTGTGTGTCATGAGTAATGGTTGATGTTTTATGAGATATTTCGTTCGAACAAATTTTTCATAAAATCCATCTAAATAAAATCGTATATTTTTATTTTGATCTAGAGAAAGTTTATCAGTGAAGTAAGATCTCCATATTGGAAAATGCGCATTGGCGGGATAATATGCCAAAAGGCGATGTTGCCAAATCCGAAACCGTTCACTGCCACGTGAATATTACAACACACATTTATTTATTTATTATTTCTTGCAGCACTTTACAATTTGGAACGTTTAGTGTTAATCGAACACGCAATGCATTAGTTTATATATTTATCGAGAACAAAACTGATTTTGATTATAAACACCCCAATAATTGTCGATAACAATATCTGGCATGAATGAGAAATGGGGAGAGTTTGAATGTTAGTTAGGGACCTGACTTCAGAGATAAACGGAGATTCATAAACATATCTGATTCAATGAGAAATTGATTGGATGCATTGCTAATGGATATTTTCTTTATAATATAGCAGGGCTGGATATTCCGTTGAGATAAAAAAGGGATAATATATTTTATGACTGAGAATATGGTAAGGATTAGGAAATATTAAAGAATTATAATGATATATGTTAACCGGGCATGTCAAAAGGCACATCCTAATTGAAAAACACTATAATGTTTATGAATCTCTTACGCAGATTTTGGGAAAATAAAAAAACTACCGCCGAAATAAGGAAGGAAAAAACCTAGTCGATCTACGGTACTTGAAAGTTCTTATTTTTAGGGGGAAAACTCCCAGCTCTGGTCACGTCATCACTACGGTCTCGGGGGGGCCGTCTCACACTGCAGCCCCCTCGTTTGACCCATTACGCGAGGCGTCGGATCGGTCACACGCTCGCCGCTCCACACGGTGGCGGACGCACACAGACTGGATGGTCGCGGGAGGATCGGCTGGGATCGTGGGGAGTCGGCGGGAATCGGTACAGGCGACTGTTGTGGCGATAGAGCGCGAGAGGGAAAGAGAGAGGAAGAGATGACGAGAGAGTCTGGAAAGGGCAGCCGGATGCCGATTATCTCGGGAAGAATGACAGGACTACGGTACGGGGTGGAATTAAAAATAGGCGTACATTCCGAAATGGGATTTGTTACGAGTGGTTTGCGCGCAGTTGTACAAAAGGGAGGATTGTTCCCGATAATAGAGTAAATGGATTAGGTTTATTGGGTGTGTCCAACAGGTTATTCAAGATTTCTTCGTTTTCTTGACGATTATCTCATTAAAACCCTTATATACTTAATTTTGATTTAGATCTTGGTTCTTGTAAAGTGTGTTATTTTTACTATTAAGTGTATCAAGTGTGTTTTTGATATCGTAAATATACATTACAAATTAAAAATTACTAAGCAAAAGAAAAGTAAAAATTGTTTGATTATAATTATATTTCTTGGTCAATAATTATACTGTTAATAGTATCAGGTTGCAACTTTTGTATTTAAAATATTATGTATCTATATATATATATGTATCTATCGTTTTGATCTACAGATATGTATCTATCGTTTTGATTAATAAATCACTTCTATATTTCTGGTAGTTAAAATATTTCTTTGGAAAGCTTTAAATTATCTGATCGACATAATAATGTATCGTACCTACAGTAATGGACGTTTGGGTTTTCACCCCCGTCACAAATCTTCTCCTTCGTATTTGTCGATTCCCAATCTCCGGCGGACCTTAGTCGTTTTCTGATTATATCCGCATGGCGGCGACCTCTCTTATCCATTTCAGGAAGCACGCCGTCCATTGTGTAGATTCCGCCATCCCTATCCCTTCCAAAATCCCTTTTTCGGCCTTGTCATTTGTCTCGGTACGACTAACGCTGTCTGACAATTTACCGGTCATTTTGTGATCTGTCTGCAGGCGACTAGCAGTGTGGCGTGCTCCCTTCTTCATTAGTACCTACTACCTATTAGCCGCCACTCTCGCCCAACTTCCGTTAAATAGCCTTCAGGCATAGTATTCATTTAGATATTTGTCTTGTTATATATTCTTTTATTTATTATGGTTAAGTATTGTTTTTCATACTAGTAATTGTATTTAGCTGTTAGATTAATATATAGTATAATTATTCCATCAACAGAACGTTATACGTACCATTAAAAAAATAGCGCCCATAACGTGAGGCCAAGATGAAGGTCTTGCACAGAATTCACAAGCTACACTTTTTTGCATACATATAATTATTTTGTGTGATTTATTTCCTGTATATCTATCTATTTTATAACTATAATTAATTTATCTATGTATCATTGTATCTATCTTTATCTATCCATCTATATATAAAGTATCTATATTTATTTGTCTATCCTTATATAATTTTATCGGTCAATTGTGAGGCTGGCAGTTTTCGGACGTTCGGAATCAATTTCAGGTGCACGCGAAATATTTTACTTTCCGATCACTTTTTAGATGTGTCTAAAATATTCGGTTTATTGCCCGATATGTATAATGATACAGTTGCGGGTTTATATACTACTTTAGGAAATATGATAAAATATATCACTATAATATTTTATCATATTTCCTTATATTCCCAGATTTAGTTTTACCGTGAAAATATCCTTGCATATATTTTTATATTTGTTGAGATACCGAGGTTCGACAATTACTGTTAAACATTACGGGGGAAACTATTTTAATTGTCTTAGTACTCACGGTCTTAGGTTTTCCTTTTCTTCAATTATTTCGAGATGGAGAGTACATACCAGGTAGGGCATCTGCTGATAGGCGAGCTTAATTATGAGTTGTAGGTTCACTCAACGTGAGGCAAAATTATTTTTGGATGAGAGCTACGCGACATGCTTATAGTTGGAGGCGGAATTATTCGGGTGAGCCGAACCGATTGTCTTTTCCAGTCCTGTGGATCCAATTTCTGTCCCTCACTTACAACCCAAATTATAAATTTACCGGCACCTATCGTGAACGTAGGGAAATCATATAATCTTTCCGAATGGGGAGTGAAGTTCAACGGTGAAGCGTCATCTATTTTTCATATCTTAGAGAGAGTAACTGAACTGGCGTTGTCGCGCAATGTCACTAAGGACAAACTTTATGATCAGCCGTGGAACTTTTTGTCGGCGAAACCTTTGTTTGGTATCGCAGTATTAATGATTCAGTTCATGATTGGGATTCTTTGGTGTCTCGTATTCAATCGGATTTTCTTCCGGCGGATATAGACGTTGATATTTGGGGACATATTAAATCGCGGAAACAAAAGAAAGGCGAGTCAGTCGTCATATTTGCCGCTCAATTGAGTCCACAAGAATTAAGCACCTCAATCGGAACTTGTGTCCAGAACTTATCCCGCCGCTTGCCTTAATTGAAATCACTTCCGTTGATCACTTGACTGATCTTTGCCGTAGGCTGGTGGCTAGTTTTCGTCTATGAATAAGAGCTCTTGCGCTCCTAGAGTGTGTTGTGGTTGCCGCCCGTTGTGGGTAAAATGTTAGATCCCCTCGTCCCAATAGGGCCAATACTGTCAATGGTGGGGGCATAGTTCTCACTAGTCGTACCGTATCTGATGTACATGGCACATCCTACTCGACAGGTCGACAAAATTTACCGTTCTTTTGGATTAAGGTTGCACGAATTCAGTTATCAGCTCCAAGGGAGTGCGGTTCCTCAAGAATTTGAGTATCTCTATAAACCCTTTCATTTTCTCTTCCATTAATTTACCCGATGGTTCCTGTAGAGAGGTAGTTGGCTTTCTTGACTTGCCAATTGTTATCGATGTAGCGTGTTTTGTTGTTTCTGCCCTTGTCGTGCTTTCACTTTATCATAGGAAGTGTCCTCTTGGAACAGAGCCTTCCGGTTATTGATTTTAAAACTAAAACCTTCCGAATACAGAGCCATGGAGCCTCTTCTTTTTCCCCTGACGTACCGTACGAATTATTCGATTCAATTCCTCAACTTTTGCGATCGATGACTTGTCTCCAGAGCAGCGTTCATCAGCCGAACGTGTCATTAGGTCCTTTGATGAATTAGTAGCGAGCATAGGCTAGGGCGAACGAGTAGGATCACTCTTAGTATCGATATCGGCGATGCGAAACCTTTTAGAAGGAAGCCTTATCTTATATTCCCCTATATGAATGAGATTCTCAACAAGGAGTTAGACGACATGCTTGCGTGCGGAGTCGTCGAACCTTCGACTAACTCGTGGTCATCCCCAGTCCTTTTGGTGAAGAAAAAGAAGGGTGAATATCGTTTTTGTTTTGACAGCCGCCCTTTGAATGCACTTACCAAGCATGATAGTTACACCTTACTCCGTATCGACCGTATCTTAAATATGTTACGTGATGAGATGTATATCTCTTCGATAGACATCGGGAAGTTTTTTTGGCAAATCCCGCTAGATCCCGCATCCCGTGAGAAGACTGCTATTAGTGTTGTCGGTCGTGGTTTTTTCCAGTTTGTGACGATTCTTTTTGGTCTTTGTAATGCGGCACAAACGCAGCAGCGTCTAGTTGACTCAATTTTCGGTCCGCGTTAGGAACCTCACATTTTCTGTTACTTGGATGACAAAATTATGTGTTCATCGACTTACGAGCAACACGTTAAGCTTATATCGGAAGTTAAAGAGAAACTTAGTGACACTAATCTTACCGTTAGCTTGAAGAAGTGTGAGTTCTTTAAAACCAACCTTAGATTCTTGGGCTATGTCGTGGGTAACAATTCTTTGGGTACCGACCCTGATAAGATATCAGCCATGATTAACTACCCTCGTCCAACCACTACTACCGAAGTCAAACATTTCTTAGGTCTCTGTTCTCGGTACCGCCGTTTCATTAAGGTTGTTTTCCACTTTGGTATCCCCTTTGAACGATCTCCTTAAAGGCATTACGAGGAAGAAACAGCCTATATCTTGGACTGCAAGTGCCGAGGATTCCTTTCACAAGATAAAGAAGGCATTGGTTTCATCCCCAGTTCTATCTCAGCCTGATTCCTCGCAACCGTTCAACATCCAGTGTGATGCTTCCGATTTTGGTCTTTGTGGTGAATTAACCCAAGAGTTGGATTGCGAAGAGATAATTGCTCACGCTAGTCGATCATTATCCCGCGCGGAGCGTAACTACTCCGTGACCGAACGCGAATGTTTGGCCGTCATTTTTGCTATAGAAAAGTTTCGTCCGTATGTTGAGGGTATTAAATTTACCGTTATTACCGCACTATTCCCTGCTTTGGCTTAATAATTTGAACAACCCTACTGGCAGACTGGCCCGTTGGTCTTTGCATTTGCGATAGCAAACCTTTGATTTAGTGCACCGTAAGGGCACTAACCATGTTGTTCCCGACGTGTTGAGTCGGATGTTCCCCAATTCTATCGTCCCTGAAGTGTGTCTTGTGTAAGTTGATGTCGATCAAATAGACCCATGGTATGCAGAATTGCGAACAAAGATTCTTGATTCTCCCGATGAGTATTCCCAATGGAAGGTCGAGAATGAGAAGGTTTATAAATTTTCCCCGTGTAACTTACCGCTTAAGACCAATGTTACAGAGTGGAAGATATTAGTCGCAAAACCGCAGCGGACTGACATTATCAGGTCGTGCCATGACCCGCCTGTCGCGCGCACCTTAGTTTTTTTAAGACACTGTCGCGAATACAGGAAAACAACTATTGGCCGAAAATGCGCCAGGATATCTTCAAATATGTTAGATCTTGTCAAGTGTGTGGAGCGCAGAAGAGTTCCAACGCAGGCAAATGGCACGTCAAGGATTTGAAAACGTATCGTGACGAGGAAGAAGACCTTTCTGTTACCTCGAATTCTGCGAGCGATGTGCTTAATCATTCCTCACTCCTTCGCTACCGCCTCAACCTACCGTGGCGACTTATCTCACAGCTCTGACTATTTACTGTCTAGATGGTAAGGGTTTGTTATCTTTCCATTACCGCCTCACGGCGTGTAGCCAATTCTCTTTGTTTTTCGTTTATCTTTATCGTCTTCTCTTGTTTCCTTCTCGTTTGGTTCCTCGTATCTCTTACCGTACCGACAATTTGAGGTCATTATGTTAATGAGTTCTTATGTCGCTTATCTTACCGATGATTTTGGACTGTCATGCTGGATAGTTCCCATGTCGCTTATCTTATCGAGAATTCTGAGCTATGTAGTATAGTTCATTATATCGCTTACCGTACCGTTTATCTCGAACTATCATGTCGAATAGTTCGTGATGCCCCTTATCTTGCCGATCCGATTGTTGCCTTGTCGATTGGTTGTACGTGCCGTTTGACCTATCGATTATTTTATTTTGCTGTACCGATTAGCCTTTAGCATCGCTTGTTTTGTCTGCTGTCTTTGGCTATTCAATTGGCTTCTTTATGGTTTATCTTGTCGATGAATTATCTATACCGTTTGGCTTATAGGTTATTTTACCTCACCGTACCAATTTGGCTTTTGTATCGCTTATCTTGCTTGTTGTTGCGAGTTGTTTAATGAGCTTTGTTAAGATTAGCCTTGTCGGTTATTTGACCGTTGTGTCATTACCGTACCGTCTCGGGTATCCACTGATCTCGTTTCAGCATATTCCCGCCTTGTATTTGTGCGTTCTCTCTGCCTCGCGTGGTTCCCCTTTCTTTCTTTGTCTGGTTGAGTTTGAAAACTACCGTTTCATATTGTCTTATTATTTTCATCCAACTAGGTACCTTACCTTGCCTATCAGCAGTCATTTTCGGCCGGATGCGCGCATTGACCAGTGTGCAACTCCTGACGAAGGATACCTTACCGTATGGCTGTCTAGTGATGTGTCGCAGGCGTTGACGACCGACAGTTGGCCGCTGTCTTTTGGTGCGCAGCGCGCGATGCTAGCCTTGTTTCTACATCACCCTTTTTTCTCACCTTCCGACTCTCGACTAGCTCTCGTCCTTGTTCCGTCTGTTATCGTATTGAAAAGAAGAAGACTTCACGTTGTCACGTCTTCCTGCTTCTCTACTTTTTTCTTTACCCGGAGGGAGATAGTGTAACGTTTGAGTTTTCACCCCCGTTACAAATATTCTCCTTCGTATTTGTCGATTCCCAATCTCCGGCAGACCATACTCATTTTCTGATTATTTTTTGATTATATCCGTATGGCGGCGACCTCTTTTATCCATTTCAGGAAACACGCCATCCATTGTGCAGATTCCGCCATCCCTATCCCTTCCAAAATCCGTTTTTCGGCCTTATCATTTGTCTCGGTACGACTAACGCTGCCTCTGACAATTAACCGGTCATTTTGTGATCTCTCTGTCGGCGACTAGCAGTGTGGCGTGCTCCCTTCTTCATTAGTACCTACTACCATGGTAAGTTTTCTTTACATCAAGGCTCTTTTTGTAATTCCATGTGTTGTTCCATTGTATAGGGTCTATTCTGCTTCTAAGTGCATGTCTATTTCTGCTTCTACGTCGTGCCTATATCTATTTCTATTTGCTACCTCGACGTTCATTTCGATGTCTACGTCTGTGTCAGCTCCTGCTTCTGATTCTACTTCTACCACTTCAAGCCCATTGTATCAGCCACACCACCAAGGCTCCCGCAGTAACTTACCGTCTGTTGTACACCGCCAGCAATGGTGATATAACGCCGATCGCTGTACCACTGCCGTACCTTTGGTCCGAACAGAGCATCCGATACCTGCAAGTTGCTGTCCACAAATAAGTATCTAGATATTAGGTATATATCTATCGTGGTTGGTATTAGCTGCCACTGGCGCCCAACTTCCGTTAAATGCCCTTCAGGTATTCATTTAGATATTTGTCTTGTGATATTTTCTTTTATTTATTATGGTTAAGTATTTTTTTTTCATACTAGTAATTGTATTTAGCTGTTAGATTAATATATAGTATAATTATTCCATCAACAGTTGTTTCTATGTAAGACCTAAAGCCTTATTCGTACACCCCGCCTCGACATTAAGGGTTAGTCAGGCATTGTGGAACGTTACAGTATATAGACAAAGTGAATTTCTAAGTTAAGGCTATTTTTATTTTAAAAACAAATATATATTCTTATTTCTAACTAGAAACATTGTATAAATATAAAGTAGTAATCTAAATATCCAAATAATATCGTGAGGAGAAATGAAAAAGTTGAATTCTTACAGGATAAAAGTATATAGACAATACAATTACCAAAATCTATATGAAACAAAATTAAATAGCACTTCAAATAAGTCAAAAAAGCAAGTCATTTGCTTAATATTTTGTGGTATAACCGTTGTTACTAATAACTGCTTGGCACCTTTTAGGCATTGACTCAAGAAGTTTATTAATGTAGACATGACCATTATTTTTCCGATTCAAGCGATCCCATATGTTTTCTATAGGGTCCAAATCCGGCGATTGCGATGTCCACTTTAAGATAGTAATGTTTTCATCTGTAAAGAATTACTTGACTAGCTTTGAAGAATGCTTGAGGTTATTATCTTGTTAAAAGGAAGATCTTAAAGGCATGTTATCTTCCGTATAAGGCAGCATTATGTTCACTAATATCCATAATAGATTTCTATGCGCTATAATGGACCTACTCCAAACCCCGAAAAGCAACGCCAGACCATGACAGATCCACCTCCCTGCTTAACACTAGGAACTGTGTATTTATGATGCATTTTTTCCAACAGAGCGCCTAACATAACGAACTTCATCAGATCCAAAAATATTGAATTTTGATTGGTCGCTCTAACATACTTATTTCCAATCATGTAAAATCCAATGGAGATGTCGACGAGCAAAACTTAAACGGTTCCTTCTGTTCTTTAAAAGAAGTGATTTCTTGATAGGTTGTTGTTTATTAAGCCTTCTTTTAATGGTCTTTGTGAATACGTCTGCTAATGTTTGGTTTATTAAATCAGCTCTTATTTCGATTGGAGTTTTGAATGGAGCCTTGGATGAAATATATTTAATTAACTTTAGTCTATATATTTCTGTTTCTCAAAAAAATGTGTTTGCTTTTTGGGTTATAAATTTTTTTGACTAAACACAAATCTACCGAATATTTTTCTTTCAGAGCCGTAAAATTTATTGACAATATAATTAAATTTAATTTTACAACAAAAAATATCTGTAAGCATTAAACTGGTTTTCTATGTAATTTTGTCCATTACTGTATGTTATAAATTCTTTTACCTATATCGGCCCTTTTCGTTGGTTAAATTAGTCATTTTCTGGTTACTGCTCCATTCAGAACGATAAATTTTAAGAAGTTTTATAACTTCTTAATCAGCATTTTAATTTGGTGTCAATGACCAGTAATATATTTCACCTTTCTGTTTCCACGAAATAAAGTCTGCCTTGCGCCATTACTGTATACAGGTTCAAAACCTCCATAATGCTTTTATTACAATTATATTTACAATGATTATTGTTACGAGAGTTGCTATTTATGTATCCGGAATTGGTAACAATGGTGTTGCTAGACGCCATCTGACATACACATCATAAAGTTTGACATTGCTCACTGTATACCTAGTCAGAAGAACTTTTTGTCATACTGATGCTATTTGTGTTGTTTAGTGACTTGTAAATTTCATCTCAGTTAAAAAATGGAATTAATTCGTGAACATTTTTGTGCGATGATTTACTACCACTTTTGCCGTAGATTATCTGAATATTGCATCGATCAACTCACTTCGACTTTTGGTGATGAAGCATCGTCTAAAACCACTGTATATTACTGGTTAAGTGAATTCAATCGTGGCCGTCGCTGCTAAAGGGCAAATTTATAGACGGCCGTCCAAAATCGGTTGTTGTGCCAGAAAACATCGATACTGTCCGCGAACTTATAAAGCAAGATCGTCATGTGACATACCGTGAGATTGAGGTAGTCCTGGGCAAGAGTATGACAAGCATACACAAAATTTTACATGAATATTTAACGACAAAAAAGATGTGTGCGTGTTGGATTCCGCATAATCAATCGCTCAATAAAGGCTTCTATGGATTGGTGCAAAGAAATCTTCAAAAAATGCAATCGTGGTGCACCAAAAGCCATGTACAACATCTACAGATGATCTACAGGTGATTCGTCTTGGGTGATTAATCTTTCAAAATGAGTTAAACCCAACAAGTTGTTGGCGCAAGAAGCACTTCAAAACAAATGGTCGCCTGTTTATTTTTTTGGATAAAGGGGCACGTGGCTACATTGCCACTAGGGAATAGTAGAACGATCAATTCTGAATGGTACACAATAATTTATTTGTTAAAATTGGAATAATTGGAAGAAATAAGAAAAAACAACCAACAACGTAGGATCATTATTCATCGTATCATTCATCGATCATTATTCATATATATCACATCGGATACTCCTATCAGTAATGTACAAAGTTTTTAACAAGATAATATGAAACAGAATGTTTAGCAAACTGAATGATAAAACCTATGTAAACCTATTAGGATCGATATATGATGAAGCTACAGCGAAAGTTGCGTTAAAAAATTTAGAGTTGACCATTTTTATCGACAAGGAAATCCTGGAGTGTATACGGCTTGATCGTAAATGTCCACGATGAACTGATGGCATCATTAAATATATTGGACCCGAATGGCAGAGGAAAGCTTGAGACCGCGAGAGTTGAAAGCATGCTGATGAGGCCTACATCCTGCATTGTTTGGTTAAGGTGTGGTGATGGATGATCACGGGGCTCTTTACCTCTGTGTCATCAGCTTATGACCACATCAACAACGTATATCCTCCATGCTTTTAAAACCATTTACATTCTATAAACAAGGAGAAAAAACAAATATATGTCTTTTAAGTCAAGAAGTGAGTCCAGGGATATCATCTTAAAGAGAGATAGCAACATAATAATCGGATATTTAATTCGTGTATAAACAAACACACCCTGGTGGTGCCCTGAAGACAGAAACATGGGTTGTTGGCTGTGGATAGGGTCTGAAGAGTCTGAACATCGAGAGACGAAACATATGCCATCCAGTTGAAGGGATGTGTAGGGCTCGTTCCGGGTTAAACAACCAACAAAAATGTTCATATATATATATATATATATATATATATATATATATATATATATATATATATATATATATGAACGTCCAACGAGACAACAGTAGTCAGAAGTTATACACCCCTGACCGTTGGGTTCCTCAATCTTATGTGAAATGCACAACAACCTGCGTCTCCACCATAATGAGCAATGGTTAGTTGCTTGACTGGGAGGAGGAAGCCCCACCCATCCCTTACATTGGAGGGCACGTGTTTCGTCTGTTAGTGGTATACAGTGGTATACATATATTACATTCACTCACACACATATATATATATATATATATATATATATATATATATATATATATATATATATATATATATATATATATATAAATATATATATATATATATATATATATATATATATATATATATATATATATATATATATATAAATATATGTATATATATATATATATATATATATATATATATATATATATATATATATATATATATATATATATATATATATATATATATATATATATATATATATATATATATATATATATATATATATATATATATATATATATATATATATATATATATATATATATATATATATATATATATATATATATATTTGTATATATATATATATATATATATATATATATACAAATACTAAACTGTCCTGAGCCCTTAAACAAATTACCAACACTAAACCCTAAGCAAACAAACCCAGATTCATTACCACCGAAGGAAGAGGAAATAATTAGGCAAATCAAGCGGCTTAAAAATAACAAAACTTCTGGTGAAGATGGAATCACTGCTGAACTTTTGAAATCCGCTGGTCCAGGTACAATCAAGGAAATAACCAAAATTCTACAAGAAGTTTGGCGAACCGAACGGATTCCGGAAGACTGGAAAGATGCTCTAATCCATCCAC
This sequence comes from Cosmopolites sordidus, assembly GCA_031761425.1. Taxonomy (NCBI): domain Eukaryota; kingdom Metazoa; phylum Arthropoda; class Insecta; order Coleoptera; family Curculionidae; genus Cosmopolites; species Cosmopolites sordidus. Next base: position 459,356 of record JARFXV010000296.1, read on the forward strand.
TACATAAGAAAGGAGATAGAACGGATGTAAACAACTATAGAGGAATATCTCTTCTCCCAGTTTGTTACAAGATTCTATCTCAATGTCTAGTAGACAGAGCACAGGGACAGTTAGAACCGAACATTGGTGAATATCAAGCAGGTTTTCGACCGGGCAGATCCTGCCCTGAACAGATCCTGAATCTAAAGTTGATTCTAAGACATCAAAAACTGTACAATAAAAATCTCGTCTGTACATTTGTGGATTTCAAAAAAGCATATGATTCTATTGACCGTGAATCTTTATTCCGAATCTTGAAAGAACAAGGACTAGATCTGAAAACGCTGGCAATTATTAAAGCAACGTTAACTAACACGAGGTCAAAAGTTAAATTCATGGGTGACATCTCAGAGCCCTTCGAAATTAAAACTGGTGTGAGACAAGGGGATGGACTCTCGCCACTCTTATTTAACTGTGTTCTAGAAAAAGTAATACAGGAGTGGCGTGAAAAAAAGTCGACACTGAATATTGACCAGCCCATTAAACTGGGGAGAACCAACATCAAAATTGATGGTCTGGCATTTGCTGATGATCTAGCAATTTTAGCTCAAGATGTATTAACGGCACAGAAACAGATTGAAATCCTAAAAGAAACAGCAGAAAAGGTAGGACTCCAAAGTTCCTTTGAAAAGACACAATACATGACCTGCAACAGACTAAGGACACCATTTCTAAAAACAAAATATGGTAACATCAGACGAGTCTCTCAATTCAAATATTTGGGTGAAATAATCATGGAAAATGGGTTGGAAAAAACGGCCAATAAGGGTAGATGTCAAAAAATGGAAACGGCATTGAGACTTACACAAAATATTTCCAACAAAAAATGCCTATCTAAAAACACAAAACTGAGACATTACAACACGGTTATTAAGCCAGAATGTCTATATGCTGCAGAAACACTCATTTGGAACAGAAAGAGGGACATCGAGGACATTGAAAAGAAGGAAAGAAAAATCATAAGAAAAATCCTAGGCCTCAAACAAATAAATAGCACAACATACCGACTTCGAGAAAACCAAGAAATCAAACAATACACAAATATACATAGCGATATGAGAAAAAGAAGACTTAAGTTTTACGGACACATCAAACGGATGAATCCGAGTAGGCTAACTCGACAAATAGTCGAATTTTATGAAAATAGGAGTAGAGCTAAAGTAGAAATAATTAAATGGATTGCGGCAATTAAACAGGACCTAAGATCAGCAAATATTATACAAAGTGAAATTCAGGATAGAGGCTGTTGCAGACACAAGGTTAACGTTTGGAAGGCTGAGATCTGGCTTGATCTGGCCAGAGAGAAAAATATAAGAAGACTGGAACAACTTGGTCTGACGAAAGGAAAAAAGCTCATAGCGAAAGAATGAAATTAGTATGGGCTCAAAGGAAGGCTAATAACAACAAACGCCTCTAATTGTACTTCGCGTGGTCCACCAGGGCCCACACGTGAATAATAATAATAATAATATATATATATATATATATATATATATATATATATATATATATATATATATATATATATATATATATATATATATATATATATGTGTGTGTGTGTGTGTGAATGTAAAATTTTACAAGATATTAACCCTCAGTCATACCAATTGGAAGCTGGGTGAGGCCGGATGCCTTCTACATTAGTCAGTTGCTAGTCTGAAGTTTTCTCGAGAGACATATTGGAATGTGGTTCGGAATAATGTGAACATTTAAGGGCCTAGTCGCTAAATAGCTTCAGTTGCAGATGCACTCTAATCCTAAATCTCAATCTTTTTTATTTATACAGATAAAAATAATCCTTTTCTAGAAAAAGAAAGTAGAAGAAATATTACATACGGAACTATATTGCTTACAATTTTGTAAAATATACTTCACAAAGGTTTCGTTTCTGTTCTAAGAATAGCTCATTATCTTAAAAAATGCGTGTGGGATTATCCAAGCAAGAATGTTCCTATAAATTAAACAATATAATATTAGATGGATTCTGTTTCCAACTTAGACTTGGATATTTATTTGTCACCGTTATCTAAAACTTTACCAAATCGGAACAAGCAAATTTTGGTTTAAGAGAGTTGTCGCATGAGAGTTCAATGAGACTCTCGTCTTCTTGCGAAGTGAATTCTGGTGGAGTTTGAGCACGAAAAGGATCTTGTATCCACGCGAATTTTTCGACATTGTCTTCCGCAAAGTATTTTGCAAGCCATTCAGAAACCTTTGAAAGGTGTTTTGTAAAAAAAAAGGACAGCAAATTTTGTGAAACAACGAACTTATTAGAGACCACGTATGCAATTAAGGGAAACAATCTTGACCGCCATCTTCATTAATTTTTTTTATCCACAACTACAATTACAAGATGTTATTGTCTTGCAGAGACAGATTCAAGGCATTCAGTTTTTTTCAAATATATCGCACAAATATGCTAGTTCCAGTTCGGAAAAATACCTGGAGCTTTTATGACCTTCCTCTTTCAGAAAAGTGTGGATTTCTTGTCGCAACTCGAATGCACAAGATAAGACGTTTCCACATCATGAACTCCAGTAGTACAGCAGGGCCGTGTGTTTTTTGAACAATCTGGTTTTAGTTGCCTGGTTTTTATGTAGTTTACTATGTCTATGATACATTCTAATATCAACTGCAATTGAGAACTCATCGACTTCGATGCAAGTGCTTCTCTACGGATGATGCAATCGGTCCACATAGCATGCGGTGTTTTGCTACGAATAAGTACCTGTAATCCTCCATAGCGCCCAGACATTGATCGAGCACCATCAGTATATACACCGATACACTTTTTCCAATCCAAATCATTTTCTGTTATACATTTGTTAAGCATCTAAAACAAGTCTTGAACCTTTGCCGAACTTTTATACAGAATACTTTTGCAGAACGGAAGGTCTTCACGAATAATATTATGTACATCTTTATTACTGTTAGTAGCCTCATCAAGTTGCAGGCCAAATTCCTTGCCTTTCATTTTATCTATTAATTGACCATTGAGATTCTCAGCTATATGATGGATTCTTCGACTAATGGTGTTGTTAGACAAAGATATCTTTGAAATTCGTTTTCCCGCTGGTTCTCCCACCATAATATTAACTATGTCAATAATACAATTTAGGTAGAATAAGATCTTCTGCGATGGTGTGGGCTTTTTTGCACTTTGCCACTCTGCATGATAGCTTGAAAGATGCTAACAGTGCGTTGTTAGATATCGAGGCTTGTTGAGAGAACACATTCTTTTTTGCTTTTGAAAATTTTGCAACATCCTACGTCTCGAGATGTCGCTATAGCTTACTTACTAAGAGAGGGACGTCAGTGTCGGTGTGTATGAGCCGGAATACCTAATTTATTAGTTTGTACCTGCAAATATAAGTAATTTTAGTTTCTGGAGAAGAGAACTAGGAGCGTCACGCGGCGCCCCTGGCTGCTTTCCACAGCACCATAGGGTGCAGCGGCGCACCTTTTGGGAACGCCTGACTTAATGAATTTGTAGCACAAAAACGATTTTGAGAAAACTGTATTACGAATATGATCTGAAAATGTTTTGATCTACACCATTTAACTGGACCGGTTCTGCACCGTATGGTATCTAGTGTCATCTTGTTGAAAGATGAGATTTGGAAGAGCTTGCAGACAGCGACTAATAACGAGTTGCAATAATTAGTTTTCATAACGGGTTGAATTTAAACTTTCTTTGATGGCTCCTATGGAGTAACCTGTATTCCAAGCATATTTTCCCCATATCATAATTCGTCTGATAATTTTGGCTTTCACACCGAACACTAACCGTTCTACGTCATTTATGAAATCCTAAATACTATCTAGACTCTAGACAGAAAATTAATATCTGCTTCAACTCAATGTTAATTCAGCACAATTCTAAGCGATACGTTTTCTTGTGAACTTTAAAAGGAAACATAAAATAAGGACGTTAAAATACATTTCCATTGCAAGTCAATCTTGATTAACTGCTACCCTTGTAACAGTTCTATTTATAACTAGAAATTAAAGCATTACGCACTTGCCGGATATTTTTTCATGTCCGTTTTCTACAGCAATACATCTAAGTTGTCTTGGGAAGGCCAGAATTTCGCTCTTACATAATTGTGATTCTCAAACCATCTCTCATACATGTTATTATAACGGTAGAAGCAACTATCTGTATATTTAATAAAAATTTAAACTTGCTTAATTCATTTATATTCCTCACCCTTTTTAATTTTTGATAACTATCAGATATGACGTTACGCATGAACTTGATATTTTTATATTGTTATCAGAACCATAAAAATAATAATTGGCCTAGTAGCATACGAAAAATTCTTCAGAATATGATATAAACAAAATTTATTAACCTTACACTTATTTTTCAATTGTCTGGAATGCTAAAAGTAAACAAGCAAAATTTAGTTTGATTCAAATATGTACAGAGTACTATTTTATTATCTAGTATATAAAAATCGAATATGTAATGACATTTAATAAAAATCCGTTTTTCGAAGTGAATATTTTTGATAAGTCTTTCAAACATTGCCTTTATAAAAGTTTGGGAGGTCACAAAATTACAAAAACATTTCCTGTAACTGCAGCACTCACGGCACCCGGAACAATTTCTTTTATTTTCAAAAGAACTGTTCTATTTTATCTGAAACTTTTCACTTTGAACTATTCGAGGAATCTTTAAAAAGGATTCCAAGTATAAAAACTTTAATTTTAAATCAAAGGAAAATAAATGAGTATTTACTCTTTCTAATTTCCTGGAACGATTTTTACTGTATTTTTGTATTGTAGTATGTATTTTTCGGTCGTAGCTTTCTTTTGCGATTATAACGGGACAAAATAATTTGTTAACAGCACAACTATAAAAAATTAAAATATTGTAAAAACACTGGTACATTTGTAGTTAATGATCTCTGGAGAATAAAAAGTGTTTGTAACATTTAACATTGAGCTAATATTTACATTGATCTTTCTTAAGCAGAATAGCTTTTTTATATTTTAATTGTATCAATTACAAAATGTCTATATTTTTGATTGAAAGTTAGTATTGTTTCGTGCAATGCGCAACCAAATTATAAATACCTGGTTTGATACATAAGCATATTGCTAAAAAAAGTAAAAACTACAAAGGCGCTGGATAGTACAAATGTACAATCTAAATCTCAGTATGACTTTGAACCATGGAACCAAAAGATTTTTATTTTGAAAATTTAATATTTTTTAGTAGCTGTATTATTAATGTGGCAGTTGTAATAAAAAGCATACGAAGTTATGAATTACCCAAGTAACCGAAATTAGTAAGAATCAAATCAAATAAAAAAGGAAAACATTTGCTGTTAGTATTGTTATCCGGAATTGCAATGGGAAAAGGGATTGATTTCAACACAGTTCTTTTCGTCTTCCTTTTATACCAAAATATTTCCTTGTGCACAAACACATAACATAGGTTTTGACCACCTTATAAATTTGGCTCATATCCTTCAACAACAGTTTGCCTCTAGTTCTAAACTCCCATTGCTCCGAAGTATTTGAAGTCATCGACTGCCGATTTATCCCATTTAGCATTCTGTCGGGTAACCAACTTTTAGTTTGCACTTAACCTTTCCCGAAAAGCCAACCGACTCACTTCAGACTAGCTAATTTTATATATATATTGCGAAACAAAAAAATGCGTATGCAGAAAAGAGCTCAGCGTACTCGACCCTGCCAAAAGAATTCCCTGCATTTCTTATTTTCCATCGTTTTTTATTAAATCAATGGTTTTTGTCTATTTGAGACATTTTTCTTCTGGTGCTATTGATGCAGTCATTTCAACCACACTGTTGGTGATTTCCTCATATTGAACTGATATTTCCATCTCCTCCGGGTCTTCTAACCCAGCAAAGCGGTTCGACAAAGCAATCTCAAAATCGCTGTGCCTCTACAGCAATTTCCCACAATCCATTTTACCCTTCTTTGACCTTACCAGTCTTTTGCGCTCGCTTGGACAGTTAATCCAATCTTTTCTCATTCCATTCGGTGGTCACTTCCAACATTAACATTGTTAAGAACAGATGGATTTATCCAGGTCCATTTTCTGCTGATTTTTTTTTTAAAGGACGAATTCATAATATAAAGTTCTTGTACTTGTATCAGCAAAATCAACTAATCTTTCACCTCTATTATCTCACTCATCAGTTCCATATGGGCCAGTTTCTTCCAATTCTGGCATTAAAATCACCCATCAGGCTTTTGTACCTACATTTCTCCTTGTATAAAAACTGGGCCACATCATCATAAAATTCCTTAATTTCCTCATCTCTATGGCTTATAATACATAAGCTTGCACGATTTAAAGCCTAAACTTTTTATTTAGGTGAATGACGCATTGGGCTAGTCGGTCAGATGGGCTTTCATAATTTACTATACTGTCCTTCAGCTTTCGATTGATGAGGAATCCAATTTCACCACATCGTACATTCTCCGTACCCCGAGCTTAGAGTACGTGACCAGTTGAATTCAGTTGGAAATATACATCCAACGCTTTTCAGTCGTTCAGCTTGAGCCCAACTGATCACGGCTGAATGCCAGAAACCGATCTTGGGAGACGCTTGCTGGCGCTTTGGATGGTGGATGGGAGAACGGCAAAGCACCGACGTGGAGCACGGGTGCACTTCTTTTGCTTTTTAATACTTTTCTCCATGTATATATGTATATATATGTATATGTATATATATATATATATATATATATATATATATATATATATATATATATATATATATATATATATATATATATGTATATATGTATATATATGTATATGTATATATATATATATATATATATATATATATATATATATATATATATATATATATATATATATATATATATATATATATGTATATATATATATATATATATATATATATATATATATATATATATATATATATATATATATATATATATATATATATATATATATACATATATATATATATATATATATATATATATATATATATATATATATATATATATATATATATATATATATATATATATATATATATATATATTTGGTGTTTTTTTAGTCCGAACTTAATTCAAATAAAACGATACAACATCCAAATTAGATTTGAAAATATTTATTTTATGTCAAATAACATTCAATGGCATGCAGCATTTTCGGGCGAATATTTGCCACGGCTACTTTTGACAAAGCGCGTTCTGTCAATGCAACATCCGAGCTCTTTTTTAAGCAAAAATTTAGCATAACCCCTAGAAAGTAATCTAAAGGTGTTACATCAAATAATCTTAGTGGCCAATTAACAGGTCCGTTCCTCGAAATAATTAACCCTAGTCTTACCAAATTGTTCCCACAATAAATCGATTGTTGCGTTGGCTGTGTGACATGCGGAGCCATCCTGTTGGAACCACATCTCCTTCAGATCAATACCATTCAAGGTCGGAATTAAATAATCATTGATCATTGCTCTGTAACGATTCCCATTAACGGTAACGTGCTTTCTGGCTTGATTTTTGACGAAATACAGTTCAATGGTGCCACTACAATGGTACATTGTAATAGAACGCTAATTTTGTTTATTAACGTAACTTTTGAGTTAAAAATGAGCATCGTCGCTGAACAAAATTTTGCGCTTTCTTCGGCAATTGATTTTGAGCCCATTCACCGACCGTATAACGCAAATGATGATTTAGAGGCGTGAGTTCTTGCACAAGTTAAATCTTGTAAAACATCAGATCAAGATCTTTACACAATATTTTCCACACTCAACTTCCTATGAACGGCGACGAATCCATAAATTTGGATCTTCATCAACATTGCCAAAACAGCGGCGATATTTGTACAGTTTTATACAGTTTATGTCTTGGTTTTATTTTAATATCGGGCAGCTTGAAATGTGTTCGGAATTTGTCGATAATTTGGCGAATACATCACGGTTGGGCGATTATATGCACTATTAAATTTTTGAAATACTCTTTACAGTTTAGCGAACACTGATTTTGATAATAAATTTCGACAGTTTGCAAGCATTGCTCTGATATTAAATATTCCATGATGATTTGCCAGACTCTACTGGATCATTTTAACACTAGAGGCGTGTATGTATATACAGTGAGTAAGGGAAAGTACTTTCGTTAAGCTTTCTTAAGTTAACCGTTCTTCACATCGTTTTAAAGACCCAAGGGTGCAAACCCAAAATTGCAAAGTTACTAAATCACCACTCGAAAAGCTATAAAAAGAACATTATTAACATTTTAAGCAAAAATATGAAAAAGCCCATATGCCAAATATTAATTTGTTATTATTTAACGAATGAACTACAAATAAACTAATGAACATTGTTAAAATATTTTTTAATTTTTTTTTAATTAAGTATCATACCATACATCAGCCTTGAAGCTGGCAACGCAACAATATCGCCACGACAAAGACTGTTATTTCAAAATTGCGACAAAAATTATTTCAGTGTCTCAGTGCGTGCTTTTAACCTCGATCTATAATCCAAAAATATATTCTACGCAAATATCAGGATATATTTCTTATTTACGGACAACCTCTGCAAAATTGCGAAGGAGCTAAGCGTATTTACGGGCAGCGATACCCCGAAAGTTGGAAAATTTTCCAAGTTCCTCAAAGACTTTTGGATGCATGTACTGTGGTTCCAAAATTTCAAGAATGTGGGCGGCAGGCATATATCAATCGAAGAACAAGTCGAAAAACAAATTTTAAATCTTGTTGAAGAGCATTCCACCATTCCACCATTCTACACCACTATTCAAAGTTTTTTTGTTCAAAAAACTGCTAAGAATCCTTGGTAAAATGGATTTTATAAGGTTCGATGTCTTTTTACAATTGTTTACACCATCGTCGTGTATACAAAATTAGTTAAATAAAATATATTTTTCATAGCGTTTTTCTCCTTTTCTTTCTTTTTTTTTCTCCATTTTGCAACTTCAAGAGTTTTAGTTAGTTTACAAACCATTCCTATTTCATTCCGATTATGTTAATTGAATGTCTAAGTTCGGAGAAAAATCGTTGGTTTGTATGCTTTCCAACGTTATGTTACACGGCGCGATTTTTTTTTTCCGTTGAAATTGAACATAGGATACAAAAATTTTCACGAAGGACACGAAGATTTTCTGCTAGTTTGGATAATAATTTCCACAAATCCATTTAATAGTCAAAAATACACTCATTTTCATAGTAGTGTTCGAATTAATTCTAAATTTCCTTACAATAAATACTATTTCGTAGTAAAAAAGGACCAAAATAATTTTAATACGTAACTGGGAGAAAATAAATATATCATAAAACACCAAAATAAAATGCGTGATAAATTATAAAAGAGCCTTTTAGAATATCTGATGAAGGTGAGAAAACTATTTACTGTTCCACTCTTGCCTTGCATGTTCAATAATAATGGCCGCTTGAGTCTATTGAATCTAATATTTGTGGTCCTCTTCATTGGAATTATATTAATATTGAATTTTTTTTTTAATGTAACTTAGATTACAAATTTATGAGTGTAACGTCTGCTCTCCGAGATCATTGCACTGATCCATATCTCTAAATATAGGGTTCTTGTCTTTTTATTACTGTCATATACCAATTGCAAAATTATATTAAAGATTCACTAACTTTATGCAAAAGGTGTTGAATTAGTCAAGCACTATGATCATAAGTATTGTCTCTTTAAAAATGTGTGTACGTTAGCATCATACCTATCATCGTGTATAATTCAGAAACTGAACCCACTTCGTATGCTGGTCCTTCGAAAGTCTTTCGATTTGGCAATCTGAGATCAGGAGAATCTTTCGGGTCCGTACTCACTGCTTTGTAGTAATTTCTAACTACAAAATTATAAATATTATGACCAAATTTTTTCTAAATGTGCTTCTCTAAATGTGCACCCAATGGTCAGTGACATTGGTATTGTACATACTTTGCTAATGTAGAACAAGCGAGACTGGGGCGTATTTTAAACAGTTATAATTAAAGCCCTATTGTATTATTTTTCATGCAAGCAATATTATTTTCATTAACTTATAGTATCCAGATTCAATTTAATTTATTTTTGAAAATAGTTTAAATGTAATCGGAACTTAAAATCAATTTCCTTTTTCAGTTATGCTTTGTTTATAGTTCCTTTTCCCCATTCTTTAAAATAAATTAATATTCGGAACCAGTAAAGGAAATTTAGAGTTCATTTAAAAATTATAATAATATCCAGATAATCTTATACAATTTAACATAAATATTAATAAACACGAATTATCTACTATAAAAATAATCGAATTCATATCGATTACTATTACGTTCAATTTTTGCCATCTTTCTACCAACTTCTTTACCGCTTCCGTATATTATCTGAGATATATTAAGATAGCAAATTCGAACCAACTTAATGCTGTTTTCAATCGGGTGCATCGGTTTCCATGCCAGGTCCCTCAAATAGGGAATATGAGATCTCTGGTTGGTCAAGGGTATTATAGTTTCTACTTTGTGGCTAGAGAAGGAAATCTGGAATTTTCCAAATGAGGGAGTTCTCATGCAGCATACATTTTTCTCAGAGAAAAGAAAATTATGGGGAATATTAAGAGGAAATAAACTGGAGATAAAAGATACCACACAAAGCAATAAAGTTATAACTGAATAATGGAAAAAAACTTCGACAATCTATATAACCTAGATAAACGAACAATTACTTGATAATGACAATTGATATAACAGAGGAAACAATACAACATATCTTCAAATGCTAAAGTATTCGCTACAGCTAAATTACTATAGAATTCGAAAACGAAATCCTACTGCCTTTTAGAAATATTATCAATCAGAAAATAACCCGAAAGAATGGAAGAATAGCACCACGATTCCCTCATTTAAAAAGGGCCAAAAAACATCCCCAGAAAACTACCGTGGAATTACACTAGTCAATAGTATTCTGAAGACCTTTACTAAGTTTATACTAGAGAAGATACTCAAAAATATCCATATAAGAAATAAGACCTATCCAAATAAAAAAAACAAGGATTTCACAATAATCCATCCACCATTTATGCAATCTTTATAACCAAACAAATAGCTGAAAAATCTTTCGAGTTCAACAAACCTTCCCACCTCTGCTTTGTCGATATGATCAAGGCATTCAGCCGAGTTTTCTTGATGGACGTTATCGAGATTATCCAAAAAAAAAGAGAGTCAGTCACCCATAGTATAACTTACCTCTGATATCAACCAAAACTATAAAACTAGTTTTAGAGTATGACATGTGGTAACTAAGGACATGGTAAGGGCATGGGCAGAGGAATAATGTAAGGGGATTCTTTTAGCCCCTTCCTTTTCATCATTATTATGGACAGAATCGCGGAAAAACTACTTAGAACAGCCGGATATAGAATGGAAAATCATCATTGGAAAATAATCAATAAAGACTTTCCTATGCCTTTAGTAAAGAAACAAAATGATTAAATATAGTAATCAACGCCGACAGGACCATGTGCATAATATCATCTAAAGATGCAAATTGGAAACTTATGGAAAAGTGATCGATCAAGTCAATCAGTTCACATACTGAAGTAAGAGAGTTGTGTGGAGTAATTAAAACCTTCAGACCGAAAGCAAAGTAAGAATATATAAAACCATAGTAAGACCCATTTTAACTTATTCAGTAGAAACAAGACCAGACACTATTAAAAGAATGCAAGAAATGCGAGCGATAAGGAGTATACATCGAAAGAGATGTTCAAATCTCTGACGACGTTTTGTTTTACATTTACGGCGTTGCTTTATAAATGCTCCTAAAATATGTAATATCAATATGCTATATTGATATTACAATATATATCAGTATTTTTTAAATAAATTTTCACGTAAAAGTAACTTTTTTAAATCATATTAACATAAGTAACTACAGTTTTAGAATATTTGTTTGTTTTGGAATACATCTAAAAAGTTAATTACGAATAAAAAGCAAACAGCTGTATCTTTTTCCGTAACAATATCAAACAATTTGAATCACTCATGTGATTCTATACATTCCCGCGGAGATACTATTTATTCAGGAATTTTACATGTTGATAATTTATTGGCGGATTTGCTTAAAATAAAATGTTTCCTTAAAACACAATAAAATATTTTATTTCTACTACCATGTTATTGTTCAGAATGTTATTTGACAAAAATGGCATCCTAAATTCTAGTCTCTAAATGCATTCTCCAAATTTTTTAAAATTACATTTTGCTTCTTCAAAAAACAAGACATAGGTAACATTGGGGAACTTGGAAAAAATCACTGAACTACTTCTATTATTAAAAAATCCAAAGGAATATTTCAATTATTCCTTGACAAAGTAATTATTTCTATACCACCAAAAGAATATGTCATGCTTGTCATTAATATAGTTAATTAATATTTCGTCTCTGCGTAATAAAAGAAAATTTTTGAAAGGCACTAGCGTTTTTTCTCTTGGATGTCAACTTTGTTAAAATGTTAAAGTATATGTTAATACAGAATTATGGTTATTTAGATATATTGTATGTAACATATAGAATAGTTTTTATTTTTGCTACAGCGTGTTATAACTTTTCATATTGAGTATTAGTTGTAATTTTTTTGATTAGTGTTTCTATCGTTTCAATCTTCCCAGTGATTGAATTCAGACAATTTAAAAATTCCTTTTACCATATATGTTTTCCGCTAACTTTAGTTATTTTTTAAAAGAACGGGTATGCAGGATGTAAGGCGTGTAAGTATTTTGGTCTGTTTCGTGTTTGTACTTACTTTACTCGCATTTTGAATAAAGAATATAAAGTACGAATATACTCCGGTCATCTTTCCTTATTTAAGTCTTCATAATTATAGAAGCAGCAATGCACAATTGTCAAATGGCCAAAAGATATACTATTTAACTGAGGTAGCCGATAATTGATGCAAATTCATTTTAAATAAATGAACAAAGATTAATATCTAAAAATTTCCACTATATTTAAAATTGTATGTATGACATTCGTTTCGACACACAGTGCCTTTTTCCAATACAAACTATACTACTAGTATATACCACAACAAACAAACAACAAACTATACTACTAGTATAGTTGGTATTTAAAAAAGGCACTCTGTGTCGAAACAACTGTCATACAGGCAATTTTAAATATAGTGGAAATTTTTAGATATTAATCTTTGTTTATTTAGATTTACTATTGTTGAATATTTAACACTTGCTTAGTTTACGTCTACGATCACGTTCTCGAAATCGATTACAATAATAATAGTCAATTATTATCGAAATTAAATAAACACAAATTGAATTAAGGAAAATCTTATCGAGAAAGCGTTACCTCTGAAAGAAGTTACGAGTTAAATAAAATATCATTCAACCAAGTTTGGTTTTAATTTTCAATTAATCAAAATATTTATATCTTTTTTTTATATTTCGAATGTTAAATAATTATCATTTATGTTTTGCAAAGGATATTGCACAATATTATATAAATTACAATACAAATTATTGTCCGCTTTTGGGCTAAATTGGTTAATACACTTTTTGTTAAAGTTGCCAATCAAGTTTTCCTAAAATTTCAACTTATCAGTAACACGTCAAATACTATTCTTTAGCTCTTCGTTCTTTCTTTAATATAGATCCAAAAACAATAATTAAATTCGAAAAATCTCAATGATAATCTTCATAGATACGATGATAATCTTTAACACGATAAGGATATTTTGTGTGAATCATAGTTAAATTCGTAGTTGAGAATACGGAATAATTCATAAATATATCAAAATTGCATAACATTTTATTATCAATGCTTATATTATATAAAAGTTAATAATAAATAATATAACTTATTATATATTAAATATATGTAAATTCTAACTGTGGTACATAGGCATACAAATAGACACCTACAAAATTATTAAACGCAGCTTCTATAAAATGCATCTTGTATCTATTTTGTTTCCATTGTAGTTCGGAAGCTAAAGCTAAAAAAGGCAGTTTTGAAAGAAGGACTCTTCTTTCTAACAACAAAGAAAACAAACAATTCCTGTTTCTTCTTACCAACGTTCTTTATTTTTTTATTTCAACGCAATATTGTTAATTTGTCTGTATCACTGGTGTTTTATCTAAGGCACTAAACTTAGTTTCTGTCCCAAACGTAAACATGAAATTGATTGTAATTTATCTGTGTAACTGATATATGTCCTATTTTACATATAGTGTAGTTAAGAGACACTATACGAGTTTTATAGACAATAGTGTTTGGACGTCATAAGATAAGTTTTCGATATGTGTTTTTCAACATTTTGATTTAAATAAAAATGCAGCTAAAGCAAATTGGATAATATCTGAAGCTTATAATAGATAAGCTTTATCGGAAAGATCACAGAGGGCACTTACAACGATTCTGAATGTATATACTTATATTGTATTATATTTATCATATCATATCATATCATATCATGCAATGTTATGTCATATCATGCCATATCATATATCATATCATGTCATATTATATATAATATTATACCATGTAATGTTGTCATATCATAATATATTTTATTTTCATCAACACTACTTTATAATGCAGTGAGTAGATAATAAAATAAATCTTACAATTGGTTTAACTGTTAAAGAAATATAACTATAAAATGTTCATAGTAATGACCAATACAAATGGAAAGACGCTAGAAATAACTGGCAGCCATCTCCAGAAAAATCTTGTATCACTTTTTCCGTTGTCATAATGATGGTTGAATTATTATTTGTGACTCTGAACAGGTTCTTTGATTAATTATGTCATGGGCATACTATCATAAGTCAATATTATGAGGTTTTAACACTAACAATTCATAAAATACTTATTACTCCTATCCACAATGCCGGTTATATTTTATATAATACCGGTTATATATTTGGAGCCTTCGATCTGTCAATAGCTGGATCTAGATTTTTTGTGTCACAACCTAAATAATCCATTACGATATATTTTCCTGGTAGGGCGCGGCTGATAGGACAATAAAAGAAATGTCTTCTAAAGTCATCGATGTGTTTGGGCATGGATTCTCAAAATGAATTTACCATTAGAAGAATATTTTGATTATAGGAAGAACCTTTCCCGTACCTTGTTATATTTTTATTTTCTTTATAGAGTCCTCCTATTCGGTTGGATATTTTCCATAGCTTGGAGTACTATTCGTTGTTATGATTGTGCTAGAAAAATACATCATTGCCTTAAGACCACTTATTGATATTCCATTACGCAAAACAGTTTTATCAATTTAAATAAAGCAAGACTGTAAAATTATAGAAGGAATCAGTGTAGAGAATTATAGAAGGATTTCAGTGTAGGGCCCCATTAGCAACAGTGACCATTTGGCAGGCCGTAAAGAGTATATTAAAGAAGAGAGTTCAAGGACGAATTATCAAATACAGTGCAGTAAATATTGTATAGATCATAAGATGTATACATTAAAAGCAATATGAATGAAAGTGTAAATGGACATATGACAAATGGAACTCAAACTAGCTATAACGCTAACGGGTATGCGAATAATGTAGTGAATCAATAGAGATTATGAATAATCGGGTGTCAAGCGTAGAGCTTGAATTACATGTTAAGAATAGAAGAATAGCGCTGTGTGAATAGAGGAACCCGTTTTAGTTAAAATGTTTAAGTATAAGAGGGAGGGGTTGTGTCAAAGGAAAGCAGGAAGAGGAATGGAAGAAGGCATAAGAGAAATGGAGTAATGAGGGGACAAAATAGACGTTCCTTCCGTCTATTATATCAATATATTTGCGCAACCACATATAGCGATGATCACTTTAACAAAAAATGGCAGAAAGACTGATAAACATCACATTAAGTACACTAAAGGAGGGTCACCATTTATTAGGTATCCATGTGTGAAGCGGCAGTTCCCGATTTTTAGCCCGTTCCACTTTACCAAAAGGTGGTGTTCAAGGATTGGAGAGAGACGGTATTCGAAGAATTTGGGCTTAACAGCATCGCTTGGAGGAGTGACCTAAAGTATCCCAGTCAAACTGAACGATCTCTTGGAAAGTTAATGAGATGGGGTAGAAAGCATCTAGGTAATGTGAAAGAGGCAAGATTGAACCATTTTGGCGCAATAGTCAGCTCTTTCGTTACTCAATATGCCTGCATGGTCAGGAATCCAGAGAAAACTTATTGCCGACCCTCTAGATTTGGATTCTTGGATGAGGGAAAAAATAGTAACAACCAGTGGCGAGGATATGGGAGAGGTAAAAGATTGGAGAACTAAAGGAGTCAAAGCGAATAAGCCAATTGGATGTCGGTCGTGAGAGGGTATATAAAATGGCCTTCCTAATGTAAGAGTTCGACAGAGAGGATGCTATTCCAGGTGTGAAACTGAAGCCACGGGTAAGGTTATTGTGGACGAAGGCCAAACGCACTCCGACCCTGTACTAATTTGAAGCCATTACTGTAAATGGCGTTATCAGGATGGAGGACTTGGGTTATTTCGAGAAACTAAAACGTTAGTACAAATAAATGGTTGATAGCTTGTGGAGGCTGCTGGCCGGAGCTAATTGAAAGCTGACGACGCGTTTAAAAACTAAACATTATATATATTTTTAATCTATTGTTTCTATATTTTCAACTGTTTGTGTCCCTAGTCGGATGAATGCTTGCCTGTAGTCAAAACAATTATGCACCTTCGTACATCTATAAGATTCAGTAAGTTATATAAGTCTGTGGTATGTTTCAGTAAACCTATTGTTGAGTTATTTCATTCAGTAACATTTTTCATTCAATAACACTTTTTGTTCAATAACACTTTTTCTTCTATAACACATTCACCGTTGTACTTTGTGTATCAATCTTTTTTCTCTTCTCTGGTACATTTTTTTATCCGTAACTGTGGATCCAGTCACTAAATAGCTTTCTCTGTTGTTGATGCGCCTCTAACCCTCAAACTTGTCTTTACTTTTTTAGTATATGCCCCTTTTTTATTTATTTTCTTGTCCTTGTCGACTCTGTTTTTTCTTGTATTGGTAGAATTTGCTTCTATTTTACTTTTATAGTATTTTATATCTCGTTCTTTAATTGTTCATAATCTTAATAACCTATTTTTAGCCGTATCTTCCACCTTATTTCTTGTACTGTTATTGTATCCATTCTGTATATTTTCAATTCATTTTCAATTTTATATATTTTACTGGTAGCTATAGTTTCTTGACCTAGGATTTATTACATTTCGATTCTTAAATTTTATGTATGTATTTATGTATGATCATTTTTTCTTTTATCATGTCTTGTTTATATCCTATTTATTTTTTATTAATTCTGTTTTTTAATGTATATTCCAATTTAATTATTTACCCCCAGATTTATATTTTTATTATTCTTAATTTTTAATATTGCCTTCGCTAACTTATTAGATTGTTTGTTTTAAAGTTTTAAATATAGATACACTTGGTTATTAATTATATCCAAAAATTAATTTATTTCATTTTAAATATATAACAATGCGATATGATTATATTCATGATAATGCTTAAACTGAGCTCTGATAATATTTCAAACTAAAAATTTACAAATTAAAAGCGGAATTGATATAAATTGTGTCATATACCAACATATCTGAGCTACTTAAGTACTAATAGTACCACTATAATTAAGTATATCAGTTTATACTACAAAGCAAACTGTACCACTGGCAGCTCGTGGGCTTTTAAAGTGAAATGGCGTAGAAGAAAATAGTGCTGCTGAAGATTTTTTTTGCTTTCCCCTTCCTCCTTTTTACTTTTCGTGCTATTGAAACCCTATACAGGAGGTGAACCAGGTGAAATGAGTTAAAGAAAAAAAAACTGGACGGAAATAAAATATGGTGTTTAGCTCTGAAAAACTATTTAGTGTGATAAATGCAGGAGGGGCGACGCCCCAACATCCTCCCTCACGAGCCGCCACTGAACTGTACAACAAATAAATCTACTAGTATAATAAATGGATGATTCTTTTTAAATAAATTTAAAAATGGCATAAATTAGTTCCGCAGTTTTAGTAGAATGTTTTTGCACGATTTCGAATGCTGCTTATTGAGAGGTATCATGTTCATTATTATTTTATTATGGCCTGCCCTTCGGTTCGCAGAAGCATAAAATTTTTCAAAACCTAGTAATACACAATTAAAAACTTCAAAATGGCGAAAATAGAAATACATTTGAACTGGAGTTATAAAGTACCAAAAATAAAAACATCGAATTAATTTGGCCACAAATATAATCATATAGATATATTAAATGTGTGTGTCATATAGATATATTAGTATTATTTCTTGATATATTACTTCGTCTTCAACATTTTGTCGTAATAATTTGCTTTTAATGAAGAGGATGACTGAGTTCGGTTTATATCGAGTGGGCCAGTGTCACACTATCATTTTCTTTGGCGGCAATTTTTATCTGTGATATTTATAACAGCTTGTGTTTGGTTGTTGTGTAGTGCAGTCGTGCAAAAAAAAATCAATTATTGGAACTCAACGTGAATATAGGTGAAAATAAGCTGATAGTCCGGCAACCCATAAATAGACAATTTATCCTTTATTCGTAAATTCAAGAATTCGGAACAGTTGGGAATAGGTTCCGCATCACAGATCCAGGAGCAGTGCAAAGAGCCGAAAATAGTGCATATATGGAGGAGTCTCCACAAATGTCGATTCGACGACGCGGTGCCCAATTGGGAATTTCTCTTGCAGTTTACACCGTATTTTGAGCAGTGACTTACACATGTTTCTCTATATGATTCAAATTGTTCAAGACCTTTTACCTACCGAAAATAATGAGCGATTAGAATACTGTAATGCTATCATAAACCACTTCCATCAGATTGACAATTTTCAGTTAAGTTATTTAAACTTAATACAATGAACGATGAAGTTTAATGAGTTTTTTTTTTAAATTAAATTTTTTTTAAATAAAATTACAAGTAATTTATTATGGGAATTTTTGAAGGAAGCGGTTTACGGAAATAAGCCCCAAACCTTACAGTAACTCAAAAACAACATCCGTACATTAAATAAATCACTGCATTAACACAAGATATGACGAAACAAGTTATGGAAAATGTGTTAAAAATAGCACAAAGTTGCATTACTGCTATTGGCTTACATTTGATTAGCAAAATCAAAAAAAAATAAAACAAAATTTAAAGACAAAATAAACATATTAGAGAAATAATATATATCTTGTGTCTTGTAAACGTTATAAATAATTGACTTGCTAACGTGAACCTTGCCCCTCCCTTTATAAGACACATTTTTGATAGGACCAATACAACGCAACAACAAAACTAGAATTTACGCACTATATATTTTAAAGGAAATATGTTTGTTGTAAATAACTGTTACGATATCTAGTTAATCGAGTTAAATAGGGTGCGGGAGAAAAACGGGCGACTTTCAATATCAAATTTTCGGTTCGTCTCCCAAGTAGTAAAAGAGTTAGTAACCACACATCAGCAGAATGAAGCCATTTCGCCATTAAGGTGCGTTACAAAAATAATATATCTGTTGTGGTAGTTCAGCTCAAGGATTGTTTTGGTTTTGCATCAATATTTTACGTTCAAATTCAAACAAAATCCAAGTACGGAATGTACCGAGAAATCAAATGACAAAATGAACATTTACACCTTTCCAAAGTTGTGAATAAACCACAGTTTCGATATTGGACGGGCGAAAATACTAATCAGCTGCATGAGACACCGTTACTCGGTACAAACCTCACAATGTGGTAGATATTTTTTTCTGCATTATTGGTTTTTTTTTCCAAGGATACCAATAAAAATTCGGCTACTACTAGATTAGTCCGTTATGTTTACATAGTCGAGACTTTCTTGATGTAGAAAAAATGTAGAGAAGATAGAAGAATATTACCGAAAAAATCAATCAAGTGATATGTATAGAGAGAAACAATTTCAAGAAAGGCTTTCAACGAAGAGGTCCGCTTTATAATGATGACACATGGTTTTAACAAGATGGGGCGACTGTTTACATTGCTACCATATCGATAAATGCTGTTAGAAAGTTGTTATAATAAAAATATTATGCCATAATTAATGACATGATATTTTTAGATGTTAGCAAATTCATTTGTTTGAAGAGCAAAGCGTTAACAAGAGATAATCCGAATTCCAATAGAAATGCTGCGCCATATAATGAGTAATATGTATAATTGTAGTTAGGATTGGAGGGACTTTTACGGGCAGATGGAGGTTACCTTCGCTTGAGAGGTGCAGAAGCTGCAAAAGGCCACTTCCTGATAAGATGTAAAATGCGAAATAGGATATCCCGTACCTTCGACGAAAAAGGGTCTAAAAGAACAAAATTTAATTTACATGCGGTTAAAACAGTCGGGTAAACATGAATACGAAGCAGTGTTGAATTCAAAAATACCAAACGATGATATGGTTACCAGCAGAGAAATAGACGTAAATACTCAATAAAAAACTCTTCAGAACACAGTTCTAGAAGCTGCAGAAGAAAGAGCTGATAAAGAACTCAGGAGACCGCAAGAATAATGGTTAGATGAGGAATGTCGGTTGGCAGTTGAAAATAAGAAAAAAGCTTGGAATGACTAAAAGATAAGACATCGCGTGGAACAACACAAAGAACTGCAAAAGAAGACAAACAAGTTGCTAAAATTGAAGAAAAGAGAAGCAATGCAAAAAATGTACAAAGGATAGAAGAACATTACCGAAAAAAATCAATCAAGTGATATGTATAGAGAGAAACAACTTCAAGAAAGGCTTTCAACTAAGAGGTAATGTTTGCAGAAACAAGGATAGTCAAATGTTGTGTATTAAACCCCAAGTAGTAGATAGATGGGCGGAACACTTTGATTAACTATTAAATGGTAACAGCCTAAATGGTGATACAAGCTGGAATATAACAGATAGATATAATGATCGCTAAATCCGATAAGAACCCACCAACGATGGAAGAAGTCCAGCATCCTATTGGGAGCTGGAAAAATAATAAATCACCTGGATGTGATGATACTTGCGGAGCTACTTAAATATGGCAGAAGTAATTTACATCAAGCCATTAACTCACTTATAGCAAATATTTGGAGACTAATATAACAGGCAGATGTAGCATTGATGATAACCTACACCTTTTGAAATCCGAAGAGGTGTAAGACAGGGTAGTACTTTGTTCCCAATGATTTTCAATTTAGTATTAGAAAGAATAGTTGGAGAAGCCGACCTGATACAAAAAATATCATCTATAATAAAAATATGTCAAATGATGGCATATGCCGATGGCATCGCTATACTTGGAAGAAGTCTTGAAGATGCTTGAAGATGCTTACAGCTGGATCAAGTTGGTAAAATGAGTGGTCTTCAAATTAATGACGCCAAAACAAAATACATGTGTCTAAAAAAAACAAAAATACAACAGAATAACATCTTAATTTTCAATAACATTTTTGATACCGTGAATGATTTTGAATATCGGCGCAGAAATAGCGAAGCGTACTCTAACAGCTAATAGATGTGTATATAGTCTTTAAAATGTAATGTAATCTAAAGCACTATACAGAAAATGTAGAGTCCAAATCTACAGGTCTATCATAAGACTAGTGGTGACTTATGGATGTGAATCTTGGACCCTTACAAAACAGAAATATGAATCAATTTGATATTCCGTCAATCGTGTTATTGTTAATGATGAACGCTATTATTTTTTTAAGAAATGTTTCCTAGACGCGTTATTTTGCGAAATGGTAATGTTAATGGGCCACAAAGATCATGCAATCTCACACCCTTAGATTATTTTTGGTAGGATTATGTTAAGTCTCTAGTTTACAGAAACAAACTTTGAATAATTCTTGATCTTAAAAGGAACATTCAGACCACCTTTAAAAAATACCACGCGATATGAGTGAAAGAATCGATGGGGACATTTGAACATTATTTTCAAAACATAATACCATTATTTGTTCTTCAAGATAATATAAAATTACTGGATTATCTCTTGTACTTATCAGCCTTACTATAAAATGTTGACACTCTTATTGAACAACTCTCTCAAAAAAACGTATATCATTTTATGTTGCTAAATGAATAAGTTTTGAACGAGTAAACTTATTTATATATAAAACAAAATATATAGAGATGATATGAAATATATTTCAAATTTCTACATTCCTAGAAACCAGTTTACTCGCTACATTTGGCAATGTTGCACATCCGAACCATACTTTCTCTGATCAATGATCAGCAAAAGGGCGTCTACACTGGCTCTTTACGCTGTTGTCATATTTACCAACTAATATACCTTATTTGTATAGCAGAATATTAACATTAATTTGGATAAATAGAAAACCAGTTTTCAGGATTCTTATAACACGCGTATAAATATATTTTAAAACAAATATAAATAGACCGTTTAACTGTACATCTTTAAAGGAAGAATTAACTTTAATTTTGTAACAATATTTAAAAAATTAAATAATCAATATGTCCAAAAAAAATTAATTTCTGTCATCTATTGGTAAGGCACACATAAATAGATATATGTATTCTGATAAATATCTATTTCCGTCCGAACTATATATGGCGCCATCTGTTTACACACTTTCACATTTATCCAGAACTACACCAGCGCCAGATTTTCCTCTCACTTGCACCCTCGTCGATAAAATTATCGCCCCGTTGTCACATCCACTCTCATGTTCTACTTTTATGTAAGAAATAGTCGTTTTTTATCCGAATAAAACTGACTTGGAAAATGAGGCGGTATTAAATAGAGATCGGAAAAATTCCTGAAAAGAATAAAAGCAAATTTAGGTTTATTCAACTGCTATTTACGTGAACGTTTGACATTGCAGCGTTACAGCTGATCTCCTCAATCGACGTATAGTTCTCCAACCTCGGTTTTCCCTTGTTTCACCCTTTTGAGACGTCAAGGTAAAGCACCCACGCAACCGTCAGTAGGTTAAATATAAGCCTTTGGAGTAGGACGTGGAGTATACGCATATTTTATGAATAAACAGCATGTTATATTTAAATAAAATAAATACATTGTTTTATGCTCTATGGATTATTTAGTCCAAAGTTATTTAATTTTATTGTTTACAATGTTATACACCTTGTTAGTATAGTAGTCGAAAAATTGCTACTATGATTTAATTAATGCAGAGATATTTTATAATTGATATTTGATTGATAATATATTTACAAAATTTAAATTGCACATATTAAAATATTTAATTTATCCTTATAATCGGAATTCACTGCATACATGTTATTGTATATTACTAACTTTGAAATTCATATAATACAAGAGCGTTCCAAAGAATATATCTATCCTTCAATATATCACTTAAATTAAATATATTATGTAGCAAGATGATGAAGCTAAGATACAAAACGAAATGTTAAGTTAAATTGAACCAAAAATGAGTGTGAGGCAACCTGATGCCCAGGTGTGTCTCTTGTTTAATATGGAAAAAGTAGTACGACAAGCCGAATTGAATAAAAGAGGTATAGTGCGTTTCAAGATTATCGTTGATAGATTGGCTGCAATTAAGTCTTAAACCCTGATGGGACGAAACTCGGAAAAGATGCAAGAAACGTAAACAGGGCAGGGCCTAATAACCTAACAGGTAAAAATGTATAAAATTAATCTTATTGATTGATTTGTCCGTTACTTTGTGATAGTTCATTTTCATTGATTTTTGTGATTGTTCATCATTTTGATCGTATTTTGTGTTATTCCAAATGTGCTAAAAATGTGGCGTTCTTGGCAAGATAATGATCATTATGCCTCCGGTAGTGCTAATTTTAAAAGAAAACATTTATCGTCCGATGCTAAGTAAATTGTTAAAAATATGTATGTTTTATTATTGAATAGGAGGGTTAATGTAAATGCAGCCGCAGCACAAACGTCTTCATTTACGAAAACTCCGTTGTCTATAGTTAAAGATATTGTAACGAAGTCAGTTAAATCTACAAAAGTCCGAAGTGATTCTGTTAAAAGCAGATGTGGTGGTGAAAGTGACTTAATTCAAAGCAAAATTTATGCTATGTATGAAGAGCAAACTATGCCTACACTGCATTCATTGCAACAGCTAAGGAAAGATGAAACCAATATTCTTTGCAGCAGAACTAGCCTCCGGAGAATATTATCTCAAATGGGTTTTACATATCGGATCATTAATAAAAGACAAATATTAATGGAATCACAAAGATTGCGACGAAGGCAGCGACTACTTAAACTCTATAAAAAATAGAGATTAGAAAATCGTTCCATTTTCTACCTTGATGAAACATGTTTTGATGCACATGAGACGCCAGTAAAAATTCAAAAATATTAAACATTCATCTTTGGACTATCATAATGACACCACAGCAGAACTTTTTGAAGACTGGTTTATTGCCTTTTGCCCAATGTGCCTAAGGAAAGCATAATTGTAATGGGCAATGCTAGTTATCATAACCGCCAAAAAAATAAAACTAATGCAAATAACACTAAATTGGAAATTCAGAACTATATATTCGAAAATACATATATAAATGTGATTTTCTAGAAATATTAAAAACATTTAATATTAGAAAGGAATATGTATGTGATACCATTGCTGCCGATATGGCACATACGGTTTTACGCCTTCCCCCGTATTACTGTATTTTTAATCCAATTGAATATATGTGGCATCAGGCAAAATCCAATGTCAGAGCAGAAAACATTCCTCCGACTCTAAGCGCAAGTGCTGCAACATTATTTAGGAAGGTTGTAGATAGTATTCCCAAAGAAAGTTGGATAAACTCGATTAACCATGTTATTAAAATAGAATATTACTATGTATCATTTACTAATAATATAGAACCACTTATTATTAATGTAGATCAAAGTGATAATAATGTAGACAGTGGGAGCGAAACCGAATTAAATGTATAATTAAATTTAAGTTATAATTTTTATTCTACTAATAGATAAACTTATTTATTTATTTATTTATTTTTATTGTACCAATAAATTCAAAATACATAAACCAATAAACAATGTTTTAGTCATACACAGTGGCGGCTGTGAGGGAGGGCGTTGGGGAGCCGCCCCTCCAGCTTTTATCACAGTAAACAATTTTTCAGAGCAAAACACCATATTTTATTTCCGTTCAATTTCTTTCCTTTAACTCATTTTCCTGTATAGGGTTTCAATAGTACGAAAGATAAAAAGGAGGTAGGGAAAGCAAAAAAAAATCTCTAGCAGCACTATTTTCTTCTACGCCCTCCCACTTAAAAAACTTACGAGCCGCCACTGGTCATACATAATAATAATTTAATAATAATTTAACAATATTTTATTTTTCCCAAAATTATTCAAAAGTTAAACCACTCCGGCCTTTTAAGAAACTAGGAATATTTTTATTGACATTTATTGGGGCAATATATTTATAAGGGCCACGAAATATCTTGAAACGGGCTGTACTATATTTAACAACTTTATTCAAATTCGACCTACGACGGCGATGAAGACATAATTATATATATATATATATATATATATATATATATATATATATATATATATATATATATATATATATATATATATATATATATATATATAATTAACTTTCGAAGATGTACCAAAGCATATGGGACTAAAGATCAATGAAGAAAAAATTATCATCATGTAAAAAAGTTTTAGTACTTAGGCTCAATACTAAATGCGAACAACGATAGCAGTACATAAATCGACATATTATGCTATTATGTTATGCTATTTTGGTCTTCGAAATACCTGCATAATCCTAATGGCTCAACTCTCAGGGCCCTAATCTTAATTTACGGGTCAGAAGCCTGAACATTAACAAAGATCGATGAATCACTTTTATCAACTTTTGAGATAAAGATGTTAAGAAGAATATGTGGGAGAATATGCGAGAACGGTATGTGGAAATGTAGGTATAACTTTGATTTACAGATCTACAGTCAAGCCAGTAATAAAAATACCGCCTTAATCAAAAAGTCCCTGGAATGACCATCGTGTGCCACTCTCACTCGCCGATTAGAGTTCTGTTTTTTGTTAGGTTGCCACAACTGTCAAAATTTCAGCGTCATAGCCCGACATTTCTAAAAGTTGAATGCATCTGCCTCTGTGTGTATTTTCGATTTTTACAATTTTAAAAATAGAATTGCGTTTGCAACAACGGGTTATTAAATTTTGCGTTAAAAACAGATTCAATTGTGCGAGGACCTTGGAAATGTTGGAAAAGTGTCACGGCAACGATACTCTAAAGAAAACAGTCGTTTATCAGTGGCACGAACGTTTCAAAGTGGTCGTGACTTCGTCGATGATGACGAAGGCAGTGGCATGCCCTCAACATCGAAAACCGATAAAAACATCAATAAAGTCAAAGAAATGGTAATCAATAACGGCAAATTAACCATCAGAGAGCTAGCAGAGGACTTGAACATTGCTTATGGATCCATTCAAGACATTTTAGATAATGATTTGGGTTTCCGCCGTGTTGCAGCAAAGTTGGTGCATAAAGACCTGAATTTCATGCAAAAAAGAGACCGCGTTGACTTTGCAAAAGACATGATTTCCAAAGCTGAATCCGACCCAACATTTATTAAAAGCATTATTACTGGAGACGAGACGTGGATTTATTAGTACGATACGCAATCTAGACAGCAGGCGAGTGAATGACGTGCACCCAATTAGCCAAGACCGAAAAAACCGCGTGGTTTTCAATCGAAAAAGAAGGCGATGTTCTCGGTTTTCATGGACTACAACAGTGTTGTGCATCATGAATTCCTTCCGGAAAGTCAAACGGTCAACAAGGAGTATTATTTGGGTGTTATGAGACGTTTACGTAAAGCAATTCGCCAAAAAAGAAAGGATTTGGGGCCAACCAAATCGTGGATTTTGCACCACGATAACGCACAATGCCATCATTATCTGCGACTTTTTGACCAAGAACGGAACGGATACGACCCAACAGCCACCAAATTCCCCTGATTTGGCTCCCTGCGACTTCTTTCTGTTCAATCAGGTCAAAAAACAATTACAGAGAACATAATTTAGCAGCCGAGAGGAGGATATGGAAAAATCGAAGACGGCTATGATGGCCATACCCAACACCGAGTATAAAAAATATTGCGAGGATTGGATCAAACGATGGCATAGGTGCATTACAGTCTATGGAGAGTACTTTGAAGAGAATAATATCAATTTTGATGAATAAACTAATATTTTGTATTTTCTGAATAAATTCCGGGAACTTTTTAATCAAGGTAATATAATGACGTTGATAAAACTTGGCAGATGCAGACGTTGATAAAACTTGGAATTGTCAAGTCAGAAACAGAAGCTGGATAAGGCCCAGATGATGATGATGAAACTGTGCAAGGTCTTGACGCATCATTTTTAGATACTTTTATTGAGATCGGTATTAGTGTTCTATATAATTAATTGTGTTATACTAGTGTGTAACAAAAGTATTTTGTGTTTTTTGCCGTTTATAAATAAAAGATTATACTTTACTCCTCCGGGGTTTAATCCGATTTCAACTTCTTGTTCCGATAAATGAACATTCCTTCATCAGCATTAAAGTGATTCGCTGCGAAATCTTCAGAAATATTATAAGAAAAATGTAAAAAAAAAGGAAGAAAATAAGTCGAAAAATTAGAGCAATCTTAAGATACTATTTTACAAAAAGGTTCAAAGCTCTTGTGAGATTTGCGAAGTAGAGGGGGAAGGCGCAGTATCAATCCGCACCGCTCAGCTCTGGCTCAATTTTTCAAGATACGAGATCAGGTCATACTACCTCAAAAACCTCAACGAAATACCTCAAAATAGCAAATATTTTTGGTAAAATATAAACGTATATATATATATATATATATATATATATATATATATATATATATATATATATATATATATATATATAATATACGTTTTCTATTTCGAAGACTGCAATACTTTATAAACTTGATGATATTCATTCTAATGCTTTATGGTATACAATGTTTTTTGTTTGGTTACTTGGCGCGTAAACAAATGAAGCTGACGGTTTCCCAACGCGAGAGCAGGCAACTACCAACTGTCCATGAGAGAAGCATGGGTTTTCAAGATTAACGCCGCAAATACTTAAAGACTGACCCTATGATTTATTTATGGTTATTGCGCATTCCAAGCCGCACTGGAAATTGCAGTCGTTTAAATTCAAATGGTACGTCAGTTGGTATCATTGGGATGCGGGGTATCAACGCTTCTTCTCCCTTATATTTTCCTTTTAGAATTGTTGCTTCGATTACATAGTTAAGTAAATTTTTTACTGATAGTCGTGTGCCGTTACAAAGACGCGATGCGTTAATATTTCGTAACATTATGACTACCGATCCTACTTTCAATTGAAGATTATGGAGTGGCAATCCTGGTAAATCCAATGAGTTTAAAAATTCTGTTGAATAGTTGACGACATCATCTTGATTAGTTGCGCAATCAACTGTTGTGTATTGTAATCGCAATCAACTGATTGTATGTAAATACATACAATCAACAATTTGTATGTATTTAATTCACCGACAATTTCATTTTGAATTTTGAAGTTTATTTCATTTACATCCGTCTTTTTGGCAGCTAATATATCACGTTCGCTCAACCAAAAATGATCTTTGTAATTTTGAGCGACGTTTGGGAACACCATTTGTATGAGCTCGGTTGTTGTTTCAGTAAACTGATAAAAATCGACAGGAATATATATATATATATATATATATATATATATATATATATATATATATATATATATATATATATATATATATATATATATATATATATATATATATATATATATATTTATATATATATATATATATATATATATATATATATATATATATATATATATATATATATATATATATATATACTACGCTATCTTTTGAGCAAACCTTATACCTACATCCAAGGTTTGGTGGGAAGAATGTGTCGCGTAGTTTTTGACTGCCGCGAACATTCACCGTAGGATGGCGCGAGTTTCATTGAGATTGCGACCCGCCATCGATATGACCAGTTGACTTGGTCTTACTCTGTTCGTTTCGTTTCAGCTGTCTCACTGCGTTGAGCTCGAGCCTAGCTGATGACGGCTGTGAGGCTAGAAACCGGTCCTGGGAGGTACTTGTCTCGGCATGATGACGGCGACTGATTTGAGATGAGCAGAGGTACGTGGAAGTACGGTTGAAAAATTTCTGTTTTTCATATATATATATATATATATATATATATATATATATATATATATATATATATATATATATATATATATATATATGTATATATATATATATATATATATATATATATATATATATATATATATATATATATATATATATATATATGTATATATATATATATATATATATATATATATATATATATATATATATATATATCGAAAGGAGTCGAAAGAAAGTTCTGTCTATACGAGTGAAGAGAACAATACAATCGATATTATTTTATGTAATCTTATTCACATCATGCTTTGTGAATGCTGAGCTTTTTGAATGATAGGTGAACGTCGTTAAAGTACTAGTTCGGCGACAATGGATGAATTAACCTTCAGTATTTGTTCAATTGTGCTAACGATACATTATGTATATTTTACAGTAATATGTGATGATTTTAATTCAGAATTCGAGCTTAAATGGGATCCAACAGAAAACGTGCTAGGAAATCTTTGCGGCATAGGAAGAAATGATAGAGAGACAATATTTTCATATATATTAGAGATCAACTTATATCAGATGAATAGTTTCTTTCCAAAAAACCATATCGAAACTGGACATGAAAAATCCCAGAGAATAAATCACGAAATAAAGTACTACTTCCATTATAAGTAGATTTGCAACAACATGTGTTCACCGAATGATAAGAAATACACAAAAATGATCTCCAAAAAACGAAAAAGAAAAGTAATAAGAAAAGATATTAAAAAAAGGAAATAAGAAATTTAAAAATGATAAATATTTCAAACTATCCAGGAAAACAAATTTATACATTGGCTGAGAAAAGCCGGAGGTAACAGTTAAATAATCAAATAAGTCAAAAAGATGGACATTAGACAAGATGAGTGCAAAACACAGGATCAAAAGAAATTCCAGACAAACAAAATTTTATATTTATTTAGTCAATTTAAAATATCAGAAAAATTTGTTAGTTGAATTTAGTTTATATATTTGAAAATAAAATGTATTTTATTGCAATAATAATTATAATATATAAATATATATATATATATATATATATATATATATATATATATATATATATATATATATATATATATATATATATATACACCCGACCGGACACCCGACAGCGTTGACGAGCATCGCAAATAGTCCCGGACCACCCCGATATATATATATATATATATATATATATATATATATATATATATATATATATATATATATATATATATATATATATATATATATATATATATATATATATATATATATATATATATATATATATATATATATATATATATATATATAAAGCGGTTATTAGAGCGAGCACAACTACCCGTGCACGTCAGTTGGATTCTTCATTTGAATATATATATATATATATATATATATAATATATATATATATATATATATATATATATATATATATATATTTAAAACTGGTTATTTACTTCACAATACGAAAAATATTTTGTATTATTTAAAATTTATATTAAATATTCTGTATTGAGAATATTGTATGAGGGGAATTATAACTGTTACCTGATATAATCCTATAGTTGTATATGTCCGTAGGAAGTAAACATGTTTGGAACTTACCTGAAAAAAAAAACAAAATGTATTATAGATACATTTAACAGATATAGTTAGTAATTTTTTATTGCATATTTTTGATTAAACATTTTTTTTATTGCGTTGTTAAATGTTTAATTCACATTTAATATTGAAATGATGGTACGAGCAAAAGTTAGAATAAACTGAATAAACTCGAAGAGAGCGCGAAAGAATGGTAGGGTCAAAGAAGGGCAAATGTTCCGTAATCTGAATTCAGAACAGGATGATGTAAAGATCAGTGGTGCTAACTTAAACCATCTTAGATTTGCAGATGATATCGTTCTTCGTTCACAAGACCTAGATGAATTGTAAAGGCGCATAAAAGAGTTGCAAAACGCTGGCGAACCATTTGGCTTAAAAATAAACTTGAAAAAGAGTCAGGTTATGTGCAATAAATTTGATGAGGATAGAAGCAGTTTTAGGAAGGGATTTGGAGTTTGTGGACAACTTAATATATCTTGGGCAGAGGATTTCAATGGAGGGGAATACCGCCCGGGAGGTGGAATGGCGTGATAAATGGGGCTGACAGGCATTTGGCGGACTCAACATAGTGTTTAAGAGCAAACTCCCACTTTACCTGAAAAGAAACTTTACTTTTTTTTTGTTTTTTTTATCTGTTACAAATTGTTATTAACACTCTGAATCTCTAAGATCTTTTTAAAGTATAATGGATCAGCACAAACCGAACTAAAATTTACAAATCACATGTGATAAGATATGTTGAAGCTATAGATACTATTCACTTATGAAATGCCATATTCCGTATGGAAATCATCAATCAAGTTTAAGCTGAGATAAATTTGGTTTCCAAAAATCTATGTAGGGTGATTTATTAGTGTGATTTCTTGAATATTGTGAAACAGGAATTCGTTATAAATGTCCAGCGTATCGTATTCAAGAAAGTTTAAGACAAAATTGAAAAAATTGAAAGACAAATTATATTAAGAACCGACAATATGACACTGATGTTGTTTTAAAAGATGACGACATGAGTTGGCTGCGTCAAATAGATCTTTATTGGTTATCCAAAGGTACAAGATTGGATTGGTATTATAAAATATTTGGATCGGTGTTAAAGTTGCTAGAAATCTATGAAAAAACTGTACGAGCCAGTTTAACAGTTAAACGAACAGCTAAATTATTTAGGACGGCTCAGCACATAATGTCTGGAATGGCTGTCATTTCGTGTAGAATATTTTCTTTTAAATGCACCAAAGAACCCGGTTTATTAAAGTCAACTTTCGATTTTAGATAGCACCACAAGAAAAAATTTATAAGGGTCAAATAAGGGCTACGTGGAGGCCAATTTATCTCACCTCTCCTGGAGATCAATTTGTTTGGAAAAATTTCTCGAACTCATTACAGAGACTTGTTGGAAGTGTTGCTAAAGTCTGGTTAAACCATGTTCTTTGATTATAACCACCAAAGTTTTACAGTTCAGGTACCAAAACATTTTTATAATGCTCTGAATTGGCGGTAACTGCGCGTCGCAACAAGTACGGACTGATATTGCAGTCCATACAGTGGCCTTAGGCAAATGTAGCGGTTTTTAATGCTTGTGTTTCGAGTTCGTTGCACTCTAGTAACAACAGTTCTGCTTATTTACATGACCGTTGAGATGAAAATGAGCCTCATCGGAAAACAATATGTTGTTGAATGTTGCGAAATGTATTGAAGTCTTTGATCGGCTTCTTGGGGGTCTCATTCTGGCACCAGTTGAATTTTGTATGAACGCAGTTTTAAGTCCTTGCACAGAATGCGGTGCAATGAAAATCGAGGCACATTTAAAATATGCGCACGCTTACGAACGGAAAGGTCCGGATTGTCACGAATGGACTGATTTACCATTTCCACATTTTCGTCACTTCGTGATGACTTCGTGATGGCCGCTTGGACTTACGTTTGTCCGTAGTTGAACCCATTTCTTCAAAATTCTTAACCCATTTCCTGATAAGGGAAACACTTGAACATCTTTAATGTTACACAAACCACAATGATTGCAGAACGTTTTCTGCGCTACAGTCGCCGAATCATTGTTTTTGTAAAATTTTTGCAAACATACAACGCATGATCTGCTTCCGAGAAATGCTCTTTGCTGACTAAATTTCTAAACGCGGGACTATCGATTGACATACGCCCCGCGCCCCTCACAATTGTTGCTTTACGCAGTAAGCGAATGAAATAGAAACTTTCTTATGGACACC